>VZZY01012813.1:224875-247227 GCA_013400335.1 Eurystomus gularis
CCCCCAGCTTTCTGTCATCCACACAAACAGCTTAGACATCTTCGGTATCTACACCGACTGTATTTCAGTCTTTAGGCACAAAGTCTCAAATATCTTCTATGTCCATTTGGGTTAATTTTTAAGTAGCTTCTCCACGTCTGGACTCTGCAGCAGTCTCCCTCACAGCCAAGTAAAAGTGGAAATGTTCTGATTAAGGCACAGTCAGGAGATTCACGCGATCTGCTTTCAAGCACCACCTTTGACTTCAGCTTCAGTCGAAATGTCTTCACTTGGGTCTGTACCTGCAGAAAGCAATCTGAAGAATCCCTCTGCAAATATCCTGAGGCTCTTGCAATCCCGGGCGCAGTTTACGACGGCCGACACCAATCCAGGGCAACTCAGCCTGAGTCCCATCTCCCTTCCCACTCAACTTCTCCTCACCCTGCACACAACCCCAGCCCTTCCCTCCACCAGCAGCAGCCCTCACCAGATGCCCCAGGGAGTTGTTGAGGGTATCAGGCTGTAGCTGCGTGGCTGGATTCTGCCAGCCCAGGGCTCTGGCAGGTCACTCAAAGTGCCAGCGTGTAGGAGAGGTGGGACCAGTCGCCTGAAGAGGGCAGGGCAGGACTACAGCAGCACCAGCTCCAGCAGGAGAAACCGTGGTGGAGATGCAAACCACACCCCACAGACAGCAATGGCCTGGAGACTTCACTAAACCATCCAGGAACGGCAGAGAAAAGCATTTAACTGTTTCATTTAAATAAAGAAATAATTAAAAAAAAAAAAAATATATAGATTTACAACCAGCACAACTGATAAGTCTTAAATATGGACAAAAAGAAGCAGGAACAAGTGAAAAAGCATGAGCAGGAACGAGTGAGTGCGTGCACATGAGAATGGCAAACAAAGGTTTTGGAGTGGATTAGGCTTTAATTAACATTATTTAGTTTAACAGAGCTTTCATAGTTTATGTTGGAAACCAAGGACTTACCGGCAAGAGACCATGGCAGTAATAATTCAGAATTACAACACAAAAAAATTAAAACATCTCTTCCATGTGAAAGTTTTAAAGCTCTTCATCTGTGAAGAATCAATTTCAAGAGGACTATTAAGACGTGCCGTTTCTACAGCTGCTGCACGTGACCAACTAAGCTCAGTTTAGAACCGTGGTGCTTAGACAGCAACGCACGGAACAGAAGTCTCTTTATTCTCCTTCACACTCGTCAATGTAATTTTCAGAGCCACCATAAACGATGAACTGAAGCAGTGGATTTAAGGCAGCCTATGCGGCAGCCGGGTGCTTCCCTCGCGCCGTGCTCTGCTCCCTGCTAACCTGATGAGAGTGGTGCTGCACCCATCCTCTTCTCACCCACGACCCCCGACGCACGCATCACTGTCTTCCACCTCTTCTTCACTTGCTTCCATCCCAGAAATGTGCAGCTGGTCCTACAAGTGCAGCATATCTGCTCTACGCTGGCACCACGCAAACAGCTCTCCTTCCTTCCTTCCTTCCCCCAGCTTTGAAGAAGAAAAAGACAAAGCAGCATAAAACGAGAATGCAATGCCCAGCAAGTAGCACTAATTCGGTATTCCAGCTGTATTTAACAGCAGCATCACCACAGCACCCACAGACCAGAGTACACATCAAGATGTGTGGCTGCAAAACATCAGACACACTTAGAAACCTGCATCAGCATAGGAAAAATAAACCAACTGTTTGAAGCAGTGGACTTGTACGAAAGGGAAACTAGAACTTTGCCCATTAAAGACCACACACAACTGTGCTGAGAGAGGAAAAAATTTATTGGTCCTTCAGATTTCCAATGATTGCTTCTATTATGTTCAGCAAACATTCAAATATTACATAGAAAGAATATCTTTTCTTCATTTGCGATGTTAGAGCTAGCTTAACATTCAGTGGAAATGTAAGGAATAAAAGGAAAGAAAGACAATCTTCAAACTACTAGTGAAATACATGATGTTTTAAATTTTTCCTATTTCAGCAAAACACTTGTAAAAGAACGAGGTTCTGTGCTCAGCACCCATCTCCCATGAAGACGGCTCTCACATACTCACAGAAGGCACTTGAAAATTCCTGGAAGTTGGGGTGTCAGGAAGAGGAGGGACGAGCTAGCACTTGGATAACAATATGCTCACTTCTAATAAGTGCAATACTAGTATAAATTCAAACAGCCACAAAGCATTAAGATACAAAAATGTAGCTGGACATGCTAACTAAAGGGCTGCAAAGCTGGACTACAACAAATCCTTCGTGTCACTGTCGCCGTTACTCATCATCTCCTCCACAGAGGAGCAGGAGGGCTTTCCTGTAGTCCCCAGATGTATCTTTCTGTTAATAAAACAGACCAGTCACCGTGAGTCACAACCACAGAAATGTGAAGAAAAGCTCCAACAGATTATACATTGGTCCCACCCACAGGAAATCCACGTGGACGACTCTCCACTCAGGAATGACGCATGGAAATTCTCCGTCGCTTATGTTAGAGCTATATTTACACAGACATTCAGAAACACACAAAAAACCCTCCGAAAGCTCTAGTAGAACTGAGCTACACACGGCACATTAGGACATACTCGTCTGCAAGTGAGACAGGCCGACCAGAGAAGCCCAAAGCTGCACCAGAAGCAACGAGCTCTGCATGTGCAAGGGCACCTGCCAGCACTCCCTGTCGCCAGTGGGCAGCTCTGCTACTAATTCTGCAGGGCAGCTGGATGGGCCCGACTGACAGCGACAAAATCTGAATTAAGAGAGCACAACATCAGGAATGGTAACAGAAAAGTGTAAAAAGCAGCATTTAAAATAAAACAAAATAAGCCCAAAAAGTTTTTCCTAGGAAAAAAAAGCATTTAGGCTTCAACTCCGCAGCAACAGCCGGCTCTGGGTTTCTTCCCAGCCCTTTCCCTTCCTGCTCCTTCCCATCCAAAGGAGATGATGATTCAGGCAGATTCCACAGTGAAAAGCTTTCCACTTTGAAACGGTGCAAAAGGTTCCACACCGCAACCCAAGATATAAACTTCAGCCTCATGATTATCCAGACTCCCAACCCCAAAATTATTCCTCTGGAGCCAGCAGCCTCTTGAAGGACTGAAACTCAGAGGGAGCCCAGACAAGGAAAAGGAAATGAGGCAGGAGCTAAAAGCGGCGTATGAGTAATCGCAGTTTCAGAAAACCACATCTGCTCGCCCAGTGAACGCTGGAAAGAAGCCTTCAGCTTTTCACACAAAGCGTCCCCCGCTCCAATGACGCCACGTGGAAGTTCACCAGGCTGCAGACCAGCCACTGCCGCTCTGGGCGGGCACGGTACTGCCCAGCTCTGCTCACACCCGGCCCTCCCATCCACAGTGCAAACGATGGCATCTCCAGCACCCCCATTTCACCTGGAGACAGAACAGCAATTTTACCTGAATCATTTGATGCAATGATTTTGCAAAATTCTTTCGGAATTCTTGTCTAATATCCAACAGATCAATTTCACTTCTTGAGACCATGACTCTGATCAGGGTGTCGTCATCAGTGCCAGCCCCCTGAGGAGAAACGTTTAGGTAATATTAAAATAGGAGTTCGTTCTGGACAGACCGTGTAACAAAACAACAAATACAAACAACCAGGGCGCAACATGAAAGCGCCAAGTGCAACAAGTGGTGTCTCAAAACACGTTTTTACTCCCAAACAGAGGCTATTTGGGAGGGACAGTATCACAAGACATTCACACTGCGATGTGGAGAACAGAGGACCAACGATGCAAGGTGCTCCCATCCCTAAACTTCTATGAAGTGCCCAGATGGTCAGAACTCTTATTTCACTTTTCATCTCGCAGGCTTCAACCGCGAAGGCCCACAACAATCTAGAACAACCCAGTTCTAAGATTACACCGTGGTAGTAGCTGATCACCACAATCAGAAGCACGTGCCAATCACCCTTCCAGTCCAGAACTGCAGTCACCTCTGGAGCTGGGTACATAAATCCTAGCAGTGACTGATACAAAGCATGTAGCATCGGACAGCAGGACACAGGCAGAGCAACTCAGCCCACAAATTATCCAGCTGCTTATTATGAAGACAAACTTCATCAGCCTTTTCCATCCACACAAACATGCTCTGCTCTTTTATTCATCTTTACTGCTTTGAGCGTCTCCAGTTCCTGTGCTGGCGGGCTGTGCCAGACCGACATCCTGACCCCTCCTGCTCAGACAAGTCAGACTCCACGCAAGCTGAAGCAAGACACGTTTTCTCATGCTGACCTGTACCTCAAGGAAGGACTTGGCAGAGCCCCCACCATCATCTTCAGCCTAACGTCCAGGACTGATCCTGCAACTGAGTATAATATTCTTGGATTACATCTAAAAATACCCTAAAGCTGCTCAAAAGTTATGCCGTGAGCCCAGCGGTTTCTGAGTAGGATTTAACATTAGAACTTTTAAAAGTCAAGCTATCATTTCATCTCTTTGCACTGCTTCTCATGCTGACACCTCATCAGCACAACCATCTGGTGACAAACACTTCAGTGCTTGTCAGCAAGGGGAAGGGAGAAATTCTTCAGGGCAGCTGCTAACTCGCCTGAAAACGACAGGCTGCCTACCTCGCGTTTAATTAATAGTAGCCACTGCGCGGTAAAAATACAGTTCTCCCTGATTATCTCCTCCCATCCAGGAGAAGGCGAAGCCAAGAGGAACCGCTGTGGCGCTGATGGGCTTCCCCTGCAGAACCTTTTGTAGCTGGTTAAGCCTCTTTCCTGTTTCTCCGACAAGTTTTCCCTTCTCAAAAGGGGCGGACAGTCATCAGAACGTGTTTCAAAGCTCACTACACCTCCAGTCTCTACATACTCATCTCCAAGACACAGAGCACTACATCTGCACAATCCACAATTTAGGTTTTGGTTCTCTCTAGTTCCTCAACATCTCCACCACCTAAAGACAAGGCAGTCTTTATATAGCTGAAGGTGCCCAGTGGATCTAGCCAGACATTTTCCAATGTAACAAGATCAAGTCCAAAAACAGCCGATGAGACCGATATTTCCTGGAAAAGATTTATGGTCAGACAAACTTATGATGAACTTGAAGTAAAGCTTATGAATCGTTTGTATCTTCTCCCAGATCTGCATTCCCCAAACCATTTGCAGATGCTTAGAGATACAGTACCCCGTTGGCATTTACAGGGAAAGAAGAAATGAAGACCAAGGGAAAGGGAGAGGAATCATAGCTGGGGCGAAGGGAAGTGACGTATGGAAAACGCGTACGTACCTTCATGGAATAATACAGAGTCTCAGCAAAATAGGCAGGCACGCTTCGGATGCATTTCACTGAAAAAAAGGCAAAGGATTGAATTACCGGTTGTTATTCACTGTCAAGACAAGGTGTGTGTTACCAGCTCGTTCCCCCCAGCGTGGACAATTAAGCACAGAGCTGCCAGGTAGTCTGTTCCTCTGCTACAACTCTTTGGGCCCTCAGAGTTAAGAGTGCATCATATATTTCTTAAAGAAAAGAGACTCTGCTAGTCAAATTCTACTCCTGGTTACAAATCTACTATGACCTCGTCCTCAATGAGATGCCCGGACTGCAAACGAAGGCGGAGTTTTGTCTCACCTTCTGACAGAGGTGCGCACGACCGACAGAACGCAGTTCACCACCACCCCCTGGCCCACCTCTCCCTCACCCCTCCACCTATCAGAGGATGAATAAAGGCCTGTTCTCGAGATAGAAAAATAGATCCCAGGGGATTTAACTTTCAAAAGGAACCATGTTTCCATGCCACTTCCTCTAAGAGCTGCAATTTAAGGAGCCCTGGGAGCAAAAGAAGAAGGCCAGGTCTAGTATTAAGACTTGAATTACCAACTGCCAAAAGCAGCTTCTCCAAATCACCAGAGGTTTCACGGTCAATGGTCTCTTCAATTTGAAAGCCGGAAATAGTCATGTACTTGTCAAACACTGCAAAACAGAGAGGGTGCTTAGTCACATGTACAGCCACCAGTTCTCCCAGTATCCACCTCAGTACAGGGTAACACCACCTGTGTCTCTTCATTCACGGTTCAAATGCTATCGTGGACACCAGGCTGAACATGACCCAGGAACGTGGCCTTGTGGCAAAGGCTGCCCCAGGCTGTGTTAGGAGGAGTGTTGCCAGCAGGTCAACAGAGGTGACCCTTTGCCATCTACTCGGCACTGGTGAGGCCACATCTGGAGCACAGAGTCCAATTCCGGGGTCTCCAGTACAAGAAAAAGGTGGAGCATCTCTCCTACGAGGAAAGGCTGAGAGAGCCGGGACTGTTCAGTCTGGCTCAAGGGGGAATCTCATCAGTGTGTTCACATATGCGAAGAGAGGGTGTGAAGACGATGGACTCAGGCTCTTTTCAGTGGTGCCCAGTGCCAGGTCAAGAGGGAACAGGCACAAGAGGTTCTGCCTGAACATCAGGAAACACTTTTTTCCTGTGCTAGCACAGGTTCAAGGGAAGCTGTGGGGTCCTCGGAGATGTGCAAAAGCCATCTGGACATGAACAGGTAAGGAGCAGGGAAAAAAATATTGTCTCTTTATTAACACCTAATTCAGTATGCACCTATAAAAAGGTTGATCTTTTCAAGGCTGGATCTTCATCAGATGATGACGACCCATAACAGACCCTCAGCATCCCTTCTATTGCCACGGGCTCTTTCAAAAGGGAAGATAAATAAGCACGTAGAAAGAAACACCCCAGCTGTCCCTCAGATCTACTGCACCACTCCTTTGAGCAGGAGATCACTGCTGCCGGGGGGAACTCAATTACAGGAAACAAAAGTCAATGTATTAAGTAGAGGGAAGAAGTGATTAAAGATTTCTGGGCTTGACAAATGTGGTACCAGAAACAACTTTCCTACCGTTTATCTACCACCAGCTGGGGAATACTGAGACTTCAGGCAGAGGTTTTCAAGCACACATGAACCACACTACCTACCTCTCCTTAAATGGGAAACGCTCCGAGTTCCCAAGATGGTGATGAACTTTTCTTCATCTGTTCCCCACTTCAGCTCCCCAGCTCTGAACAAAACCTGTTGGAAATTCAAGAGACCAGAACAGCAGCATTTGCTGTGTGTCCACACACCCTGTTGAAAAGCTCCATTTGTCTCACTCTAAGGAGTGCTAAGCTTACTAACAAGCTATAGCTGGAGGGAGAAGAAAAAAAAACCAAAATAGAATTGCCAAGCACTGAATTGACCTTAGAAAGAAATAAATGATAAATTCTGGGATGGACTGTGAAAGCATTGACACGAGTAATACTGCTGAAGGCCCTAAAGATGACTGCGCACAGTGCCCTTCATATGCCTGAAGTCTTCTGAAACTGTGACAATACAGGCGATAAAATCCATTCCCAAACCTGCTTTCTCGGCCTTCTTTTCCTTCCTCTTTTTCAAACCAGACTAGCAAAATTTCATTACACAATGACTCATATCAACAGGAGAATCATGCTACCTTAGCCCAGGAGGAAGTTTCCCAAAAGGGAGGGGAAAATGGATTTAGAAGCTCTTGGAAACACGATTTGTGGGCTGCTAAGTTCTTAGTCATAAGAAACTAGATCTTAATCATTTAATTGTTTTAGTATATTCATTGCTCTTCAGGCAAGTCCTTCTGCAATGCAGACGGTGACTGGGCCTTTATCAGTATTGAGGAAAGTAAAGCACTTCCAAAAGTGGGAATAAGCAACAGGAGGGGGAAATGAGAAAGAAAAAAGAGTCACAAAATTATTTTTTTCCTGACACTCAGAAGCTTTTTTCCAAACTGTGCTATACATCCTGTAAGGAGAAAGACTTGTACATTTTGTAGTAGATACAATTTTTTTCTCCCTCTGCATTGAGCAGGGGACAGGCAAGCAAGTTACCATCCATGTAAAGGCAACCAAATAATTCTCAGAAAAATCCCCACAAACGAATCTGCCGCATAGCAACGCTGTTGGCCACGCTGTAAAACCTGATTGGGAGGTTAGGAATTTCCTATTTGTTATCCCACAATTCTACTCAAAAAACATTTGTGACTGTTGCATGCTCTTTTTAATATTAATAGTACAGAGTATAAAGGAGCGGAGTAAAAAAGAAAAGCTATTAAGGCATTGCAAGGGTATTTAGTTCCAATAATACATGCTATGCTCTCCAAATGAACAGCAGCACTCTCCACCCAGTAAAACGTGAAGTCCCTTGCGAGTTCCCTGCATGTTCACACTACCTTGTAGTACGAATGCGCGTTCTCCAGTGGCTTTGAATTAATGTTTAGTAATTATAGACAAAAAGAGAAATCACCACGGAGAGGAAAGATTGCCTTCATATCAAATCGTTCCCAGAAAATCATATGAATCAAGAGGAACACTGGGAAGCCAAAAACAGTCTTCCATCTGCACAGTTCACCTCAATCCTGACCATCTGTACCTGGCAACAATAATTGGAAAATTCTCTGAATCTGTTCCAGCTATGTGAGATGTAGGATATAAAGATATCCACGAAGAGAAATGTGACAGAACACTTCTCTGTGTGGGTCCCAGCTCAGGCCAAACGTACGTAACAACCCACAGAGACCATTTAGAAAACCAAGGCTTTTTCAACATTTACATGTGGTGCCTCCTAAATTTAGATGCTCAATTAAACTCAATTAAAGAATCCAAAAGGAATCGATCTACCCACCAAGGCCTGTGCTTCATGGGTTTGCTCAATTACATGTGGCCAGCTAGAGGCAAGACTGACACAATTTCATGGAATAGGTCATGATTAAAATATCGGCCTCACTCATTTTCAAGCTCCAGTTTCCACAGCATTAACTTTAATAGCAGGAGAACAACGCTTTCTGAATTTACATAACAAAGGACAGGCCTGCGCCAGTAAAATCCATTTTGTCACATCTGTCTCTCCATCTTGCCCTGCTACCAGGAGAACGTTTCATTGATCTGCTATGCTGCTTTTCCTCCTTGTCACCCTGAACAATCCAGAGATTTTCTTTCATCTCAACTGACAATTTAAGAGAGGAAAATGTCAGTTATCCGAAATAACCATGAAGAAATGTGCATTAAATGAGTTCTGTAGTCAAATAGCTGAAATATTGACCACCACTACTAACAACAAAGCCAACAGCGTCCAGCAAGACACGACATCAAGAACACCAATTAACTGTTGGTTTTCCTTCTCCTGTCTGGAGCACAGGTTTAGTGATCAGTGACAACGCCCAAGGGCAACACGTCAGTCCCTAGAGACTCTGTAGAGGCTGCTCTTAGACTCTCACCAGGTTACAGGAAAGCAGAATACTTGCCATATTTTCTGTTCAGTGTTTCGCCCTCTGTGGAGGCCTCCCTCACCAACTGGCATTAACATTTCACTGCGCCGTGTATGTGACATATGATATGCAAGCATTTAATTCAGCGAGAAGTTCAAGGCAGATATTAAGAAATGAACCGCTAACATCTCTGAGTTTCCCAGCAAAGCATCTCAGCGTCACAAAGCCTCAGCGATCGTAACTCTCTCTTCCAGTGAACAGCTGTTCTGTTCAGGCACTTAACTAATTAATAAGCAAAATAAGACATGCTTTATACTGAAATGTGAAAGTGACAAAGTCTTGATCCCAGTGTTTCAAGTTTTGACACTTCTTTGGTCCAGAATGTATAAAAGCCCAGGAAAATGCAGGAAGAAACACACAGAGAGAGCCTTAACAACTTCCCTCTCGTGTTTTGAATTCTAGCTGTGTATTCTCTTTGCAAGGTAACTGGTAGAAACGCTCCAAAACCCAAGTCGTTCACCCACCTGAGCATCCTGCTCAACCAGACCCTCATCAACTCTGCCATCAGGATCTCTATTCGCCTAAAGAGAATTTTTAAAAGTTGTTAAACAGAAAACACGGAAGTCAAATCAAAAAACAACTTATCTATAATATTACTGTGAGAGCTACTGTGAAAAGTCAACCCCTAATGCATCTTCTCCAAAATCACCTTACGTTTCCCTACTGCTTGCACGTGTCTTTATGAAATAAACAGTCTGTTCTCCTACTGCCTCCAAAACCCCACACCACAGGCGTTCTTCTACAGCCATGAGCACCACAGGAGTTTTTCAGCTCAGCAACGTGGAAATGACCCGTGACAGAGCTCAAGACTGACCCGGCAAGTCAGGGGAAGTGACTCGGTCTCAGAACCAACCCTGCCTACCAGCAGGTCTGTCCATAATCCCACCGTAGTGACAAGTGTAGAGAAGTGAAAATCATACACACATCTGCACACAGAGATACTGACCTGCAGCAGCACCACCAGCAGTCTCTGGAAGTGGCCTGAAGTTTCTCCTGTGATCTTATCCTCCAGGTTGGCCTCATACTCTGCAAAAGAGCAATACCCACTCACCACCTTCCAGACCTCCTCACTATTTTGAGGAGCAAGCAAGGAAAAGCAAGAAGTTAATTTGACTAAGACTGCAGGATGATTTACCAGAAATAGCTTTCACAACTAGGACATATTATCCATTCACTTATCAAAGAATAAGACTTAGCATTCTTATCAAAGAGGTGAAAAATAGCATCTCACTCAAAATATTTTGTAAAACAGGGTGACGTGCACAGATTTGGCTCTTTAAGGAACTGAAGCCCATACGCATCTGGGGTTATGCTAAAATAAGTAGTCTCACAACTGTACAACTGTGAACCCAAAAAGTCTAGCCCTAATAAATGTTGCTCGTGGAGGTTCTAAGTTTGCCCTCAGCCTTTATTAAGACATGAGAATTTATTGTGCAGCAGGAACCTGCCTAGAAGTGAAAGAAAGGTGATTAATTAAACACTGCCTTAAAAATACCAGCCCCACAATCACAGGTACAAGCACTGACTCCTGTGGACAACCAAAAAGCTGCACCTGCTTTAGCGCAAATGCATGTGAATAGAAAAACAAATAATAAAAAAAAATAACTTCTGTTTTTTGATATGAGACCAGTTTTATAGTTTCCAGTTACTAAAAATCCCTTTTCAGACAAAGCGATGAAAACAGTGGGTGAAGGAAAGAAATGCATTTGAAGGAATTCTAACTATAAAGCACAAAACACCACAGCCCGCACTCGTAGTTTAGTTGACAATCCAAACTCTAGTTTCTTTTAACACAAAATTTTGCAACACAGAAGAACAAAATCCCACTTACGGGACACGTCCATCAGACCTTACTTGAAAGATGAGCGAAACTCACTAAGAGAACTGAACAGAGACCCTAGAACTTTGTTTTATACGGAACTTTACCTTGCAGATAAACCTGTTTAATATTCTGCACTTCTGCAGATGTTCTGGAGGCAAGAATTTCAGTCAGCACCTTCTCATTGGTCCCTGCTCCCTGCAAGGGTGCAAGTATAAATCAGTTGATGGAATAACAAAAGGAAAACAAGAATTCCCTTTGACAATCAAAAGCAGCCATCAGCTTTTAAACTTGGACCAAATAAAGAACAATTATTCTCTTCTTTCTGGTCTGTTGGGGGCTTTTTGGAAAGAAAATTTACAAAAGCCAAGCCAATATTTTGTTTCCACAAGTCTGAGCCTACTTTCCCCGTAAGAATCAGCCATTGCTCCTCAAGCTTCCAAGGGACTCCCTTCACAAAAGCAACGCTGAAATCCAATCCTGTGTGGTTGGTTGCTTCGACGTGTTATTGCCAACCTTTCCTGTAGGAAAATCCAAGTACTAACTGCGCACAGAGACATCCAAAATACAAAACTGCCAGGCTGTGTGTAACTGTTTTCAAAACACAAATTGTCTCCAGAACGTGCCTACTCAACAAGCGAGGCAGGCCCAGTTCCACTGGTTCTAATCTGAGCAGCAGCAGTGCAAACCGATGGGAAAATCTTCTGCACAGACATAACGCTCCTCACAGAGTTGTTATCTTGCACTTAAGTCTCTGCTACCGCACCTTCTTTCCTGTTGTTACCCACCTTGGCTGAACTGCAGCTAGTATCGATATCTTCTCCTGCGCAGGCACATTCTCTGAAATCCTGTGATCTCGTGTTTAATATCACTTTTTGTAAGTGATGAGAACAAAACCGCTCTTGTCTAACTCTCTCTGTTTTTCCTCCTACACCCATCTGCTCCGTCATTTCCCTGTCGGTCCTCGACTCCTGAGTCAACAAGAGGAGCTGAAGAACACAGTTCTTCCTTTCAGCCAACAAGGCCTTTATCAGTTTCTTTGTCAGGTGCCATCTCCCCTTCCCCTGCCACATATAAAGACACCACAGAAAACTTCCAGGATTCAAGTTTCTGTTGCCTGAGGTACTGTTTGCTGGGTCATGGGTTCACAAGCACCAGCTCGCGCTGTTGACTAAAGCCTACATATTAACCAGTAGGTCATCAAGGATCTTGGGAGTTTATGTGCCAGTGTCACCCAACCAAGCACTACCTGACACTAGTCAAGTTCAATGTCCTCCGCTTCAATCACCAGGCTCTGTAAGTAGTCCAGGGACATCCCATTCCTGCATTTCCACAGGCTGATGACATCAGACAGGTGTGACAGAGGAAAAAATAAAAAGTAGGACCACAGGGGAGAAAACACACTAAAATACCTACACACGCAGATTGCAAATTGTCTACCTGGACTTCCCAGGAAGGCACGAAATGCATTCAGCTAAAGAGAACTCTTCTAACGGTAACACTGACAGGGCCATCAACTCTTCCCTCTCCGTTACTGGAGGCAGCTTTTAGAGCACGTTCAATAATAGAGATAATACTCGCTCATCTCATGTCCACCGCACTTCAGCAGCAAATAAAAAAAATTAAAAGCAGCATGCACATCTACTCATTGTATTTAAATCAGAAGGAACAAGTCTTATGCTACGGAGATTTTAATCTGCATCTACAGTAACGCTGTTCTCTTAAGATTACATAGTTTCTCATGAAAATAATTTCACAGAAAACATTATAAAGACTAGATTTCTAAAATAGCTCTAACAATTTATTAGGGTGAGTAAGAAACCAGACAGAACTATGGCATTAGCAGTAATAGCAGGTGTAGGCGTAACATTCCTTATTTTTAAAAAAAAGGAAAAAAAGGCTATTTCTATTACCAATCCCCTTACCCCAAAAATTTATTCCTAAAAAACCCAAAAGAGCAACAAACATTTCATAGAGCGTACCAATTCCCTTCTCTCCTTCCTCTTACCTTGATGGCATGCTTCAGTGCGTGAGCATCAAAAATACGTGTTGGCCTCATCAAAGACACCATCAATGTTTCCAATTTGCCGGTAAGTTCTGATTTCAGGTCATCTACAAGATTCTAAAGCAGAACAAACGGTGCTGTAGCGAACAAGGACTAACCCTTTCCAATGGATGCACGTGTGCTTGCAAGCGAGAAGACTCTGGAGACACCCCAAAAAGCCCAAGGGATGGGGCTCTTTCTGTTTAATTGGTACCTGAACTGAAACAAATGGAGCCAACGAGGCAGAAGGATACATGGGCACTTGGAAAATCTGAACCCCATCTAGGGACACGGTTCAGCGGTGGACTTAGTAGTGCTGGGTTAATGGTTGGACTCGATGATCCTGAAGGTCTCTTCCTACCAGAACGATTCTGATCCTAGCTTGTGATTTATTTTTTTTTCAATATAGAAATTCTTTAAAGCCTAATTGTTGGTTGCCCTTGCTGTTTGAAAGAAAGGTTACCCAGCCAGGACGTTAAAGGACCCAACAATGCTGGAAGAAAGGAACGAGCTGTCTTTGCTTTGAACCCACTTATGGCCGTGTCTACCAAAAGACGTGGGTTTGTTTTCTCCTACGGTTGTTAGGCTGCTTTATTTCTGTCACATTCTCTAGCTCTGGAAAATTCTTTTCCTGCTAACACCTTACATTGAAGGTCTTGCATTGAAATATTTGACAACTCCCTCCGTACTGAGAAGAAGGCCAGCACTAGAAGCACACTATCAGGAAACTATAGGAGTTTTTGCACAAATCCCCATCTAAGGCACACTGGAATGAAATACAGAAAAAGGAGTCACTTCCGTGTGCTAACCTAAAAGGAATATTCTAACCTAGTCACCAACTGGGGACACGGCACAGTGGGGAGAGGGGGAGACAGAAGCAGAACTAGGTTTGCTTCGAAGGAACCTTTTACAGGGAGCACGATGAACGTGTCTCACAGTTTCAAGTAATCATCATAGGCCACATTCAGCTCATTTCTAGAGACAACTTTCTTCTCACCCTGCCAAATAAGGTTTTAAAGGCAGATGCAATTTCTTGACGCTGAGCGTTGTTTCTGCTGGTAAGGATCTTCAGAATAGTTTCTTCATCAGTCCCTGAAGTCAGAAAGAACAGAGTTACACACACACACACTCTAAAACCAAACAGGAGTGGCACAAACTCGGAAGGCAATGAAAGATGCTTTGAAGCTAACGGACAAGTGGCAGAAGCATCTCAGTAACAAATGTCACCGTACCCCACGCTGAGGTGCCAGGTTTGGTGTTCTGCTGTTGCAAAACACGACTGGAGGACCCACGTGCTGTTTGTTCTCCATCAGCGCTCTGTTCCAGACGCTGCTCCCGCACCCCGGGCATTCAGACCCAGGGTGTACTCTACGTAGGTGCCTTGCCTTTGGGCTCACCAAGGGATTTACTTTAGAATAAACAATCTGCCGACTCCCAGCAAAACTCAGTCCAGTAATCCCAAACACCTCTGAGTACAGAAGCACGGAGCTATTCTCCTTTTTATATACAAGAGTTTGTAAAGTAGCCCTCACAGCACAGCAGCTTACTAGCCCCATCTGCCAACAGGCCGAGGTGTATCGCATTTCCTTTGCTTCCTCCCGCAAGCTGCTTCAAAGGAAGTAGCAAATTAGGATTTGTTCTCACAGGGAAGTTTTGGGGCAGAAAGCTACAGTGTGAGTTTACAGACCGCTTGCCGGCCTCCATTGGTGCTGTGTGCCTGTAGCCTTTGTTCACAGCAACTGGAATGCGCTTATGCGCTTCCAGACCGAGGCGGCTCTCGCACGTTTTCCAAGCGCAGAGCTTCTGCTACGCTCTCACCACTCTCCACAGCTGTGCCCTGTAAATCCAGAGTCCGGCTTCCTGTGCAGTACAACGCTGTGTGCGCAGCAGCCTGGGCAGGAGCACTTTTTCGTGGGGAATGTGCAAACCACCTTCTTACGCTAACCTAAAAATAAACAGCCTTGAGAGCTGCACAATCAAAACAAGGACGCGCCCAGACCCATGCTGTCCTGGCGTTGTCATTCCATGGCACGTAGACGCACGCCCTACCTCCATCTGCTAACACGAAAAAATGAGTTCAGAAAGGATGTTTGCAAAGCAGTGAGAGCCCTTTCCTTTTTGTAAAATAAATTATTCTTACCCATTCCCTTCATGGCCTTACGAAGAGCTTCTGCATCAGCTCTGGCATCAAAGGGAGAGAAGGCTGTCACGGTGCCTCTTGTGTACTAGAGGAGGGAAAAAGAGGGTGTGGGGAAAGAGAAAAAGCCATGAGATAGGAGACAGCATCTTTCAGATCTTCACACGTGAGCTCAGACTAAATCTGAGCCCACAATCCGAAAGATGATAGCGTTCTTCTTGCAATTGTGTGATTAAATGGCCGCCTGTGGGGATCTGAACGCAGCTCACTCAGAAGGCACTACTGTGGCTGTACTCAGCTAAGTTCGGCTATATTTACATAACGGTAGTTTGCAGGATGGGTATTTACAACCCTGGAGCCTGAACGCAGGAAAATGACTAAGAAATTATAATCTGTTAAAGTAATTTGGGAAATCAGTTGCACAAATCACGTGTGCTAGAAAAGCTGCAGAAGGATCCAAGATGCTTTTGGAAATAAGAACTTCTCCTCGAGAAAAACCTACTGGGGCTCTCCAGCAGCGTCACACGGATTTTATTCCATCCCATTGCAAACAATACCTACTGAACTCTGCAACGGCTCTCCATTTTTCATCGTGTTTCTTCTGACATGAGCAACTTTCTACTCAAGTGACTCAGCTGCATTACTCACAGCAGTTCACAGCTAAACAGAAATAACCGTTCAAACACGAGGATAGAAGATCAGCCTGTCCAAACACAAAAATCATTCCACTGCGTTTCCATGGAACAGGGCTCTTCAGGGACTTTGGGTCAAACACAAAAGGATATTCATCATCCCTGTGGAAAAGTCTTGCCTTTATTTAACCCTGACAACTCAAGAACGTGTATGCATACAGCACAGTAGTTAATTTATAAGCTATAAAAGTTGAGCAATGGCCAAAAGGGGAAACAGCTGGGTTTGGGGAATAGGGAGCTTTCTCTAACAGCAAGAGAAGGGAAATTTCTTGTAAGTACCACAGTACAGAAGCGGCAATCAGCACAGGCTGGTTTCCACCCTCCAGAAAGAGCATGTGCCAAGACACCTCCTGACCCTGGCACCAGCTTATTTCACAGGCAGCAGAACCATCTGGCCTCTGCAAGAGCCTTTCCCTCAGGTCAGCAATTTCAGCCACGCAGCGCTTTGGTTTCAAGTCAATGTGCTCATCCAGCACAGGTCAGCCAGAAGAGCAGAAAGAGCAAGCAAGTGCTCACCAGAAACTGCCCTGAAGCCGCCTCCCGGGCCCGCCGTGTTATTGCCATCGGAGACTCCCCACCCCTCTCGCTGCCAAAGCAGTCGAGTTACAGTTACCTCCACTGTATTGCAGCAAATCAGAACACAAGGTATCATGGTGTTTAACAGCAACAATAAACTTCTTCCTGATAGATGCTTCCCCAGCATACTTCCGAGGTATGGCAATTCCCCTGAAGCATTCTGCTTTTCCCATTACAAGGAAGCTTTTAGGCAGTACTTTGAATTTTGGTATTTTATGGCATACTTATTGCCATTTTCCTAGCTAATGCCAAAGGCTATCATGAAAAAATTCTCAAAGATTTGGGACTCAATTTTATAAACTGAATTGAATTTGGTAAAACAGATGGAGACTGAAAAGCCTCTGTATTCCTCCCGCTCCCTTACTACCACACCAGCCAGCACGGACTTATTTAAAAGCGTGTTTCCTGCTGTTGTGTGTCTTATTATCTTAACATAACTAATAATACAGAACTACCACAATTCTCCTTTGGAAACAGCCAGTGGTCAACAGGTCTCAGAGGAAACATTTATTGGATCTCTCAGTAAAAGTTTTCCTTTCCTTATCTTGTTAGAAGCAAGTGGAATTCCTCTTCACAATTCCTAAGTCTTGTGACAACGGCCCAACATTCCTCTGTGGCTGGTTTAGCCAACATCTACGTGAACACTAAACGCTAGATTAAACCTACCTCTGCATCACCGTTCTCATTTTTGTTAACTAAAAAGAATCCTTCCATAACTCTCTTCTACAAAGCACGGTGTGGAAGGCCTCAACATAGACTAAGCTTGACAAACGGTTCCTGAAAGTCTTCTAGTGTAGCTACAGCCTGAAAGTTTTCTTGCTGTCTCAGCACCACCTGCATTCCAGGCATTCCCTTCTGAAGCACAGCGTTGACTGGATTTTGGCTTCCTACCTGCCACAACCACCCTCCATCGGCACTTGAGCTGCACCCAGCTTGCAAACCAGAAATACTGCCGCAGCTCTGCCACCCAGCACGTCCCCTGGGTACCACAAAGGCAGCAGCTACAACGACACAGTCTCCAGCTACTTCTGCTGCCCTTGATACTACACGCAGGTGCAAACCACAGCAGGGGCTGTTCGGATAAGACAAGCTTGGACACCGCTTTGTGGGCCTGCGCCCAGCCTACAGCCTGCCTGCCTTCAGAAGCCACATGTGGGCAGATGTGACACTGACAATAGTTGGCTCATCACTGGGCAAGTGTCGAGCCACCCCTTTCATGTCAGAAACCTACTCACCTAGCTTTTTAGAGCCCTGCAGGGTGGCCCGGTGATGAGGGTAAGGTAGGAAATACCCAGGCACACCACGTTTAGCCACCACAAACCCACCTAAAACACCTTGCTGACCAGAAGCACCTTTATTAGTTATTCCAGTTCCGATTTCTCATTTGCAGCATCAACAAACAGCAGCAGAAAGTTCTGCAGCGGTAACAAACAGAGTCCGTGGCACCTTTTGGCCAGAGAAAGAGAGAGCAAGCACCTTCGCTAAACCGCCATCACTGCCTGAAGCACTGAAGTCAACAGAGAATCTGAAATAGGAGCTATGAACCAGACTTTTCCAATAAAATAATACATCTGTACAAAAGACTTCCTGACAAAAGCCAGACGCTCACTCATCAGCCAGCTCAGCTACGGTTTCAATGTTCCGTAGAGTTTAAACTTTATCGAAACAAAGCGGTTCTTGCAGACGGATCAGAGCATCAGCGCTGCTGCGCCATCCTGACCCAACGTCAGCAACGGTGAGCTGAAAGAAACTATTTCACGTTCATCTGCAAACTTCATAACTTTTTAAAGAGGTAAATAAGTTATCCCATTTTAAGTATCTCTAAGAACGTTCCTTGCCATTTCTGCAAACAGACAGACAATATCACCAGTCTCAGAGGTCGCTTTTATTCCGCTTAGTAAGCCTCCCACCCTCAGCACATCAATGGAAAGAAGAAAACAAACAGCTTTGAGACAAAGCCTTTTGTAATATGGAGTGATTGCTTACTAAAGAGCAATACCCTACACTGGGCAGTAAAATATAAAGAGAAGCACAACACGCAAGACCTCAGCAAAAAGAATATCGTGTTATTACAACACCCCAAACCCACCCACACCCTTTTCTGTCTATATTCCCCAAGTCATTTGTGATTACACACTAGAAATAAGCAGCAGCTTCCATTTTCTCCAGACACCTACCAGTGAGACCAATCAAGCCCCTAGATACACAAAACTAGCATGAAGAAGAAAGGTAGAGAAAAAAAAAAAGAAAAAAAAAGAAATCAAAAGTACTTTAAAGCAGGAGATGATCTCACTTTGGAATTTATGCCCCTCCAAATGAGGAAATCCACATTCTCCACTATTTTTGTTTATTCTGCTCTAGTAGAAATGTGCAGAAGGAGAAGAAGATACAATCTCATCAGGCAAGATGTCTCTAACCAGCACCTCCAAGCTAAACTAACTTCTCCCAAGAGACATCACAATTCCATGTCATGTGGCCACATATCCTGGCAACACCATTATCTCCACGATCAACAACAGCCACTTAACGAGGTTCCTTTTAATTTTTCCCACCAAACACACAACAAATTTCCCACCCACAAGATCCCACGTTTAGCCATTGTTAAATACAAAGCTTTATTATCAGCAAACAAAAAAACCACGCTCAAAGTGACTCATGACTTCTTCCTGGCTACCCTTGCTCCACACCCACCCACAGCAAGTTCTCACCAGGAGCCACCTCCTTTCAGAACGCTGCTCTGCAGCAACAGAAGTAGCATCTCATCAGCTGGTCACTGGAAAGCCCCGTGTCTAGTGCAGAGAAGGGGGTACGCCACTTTTTTGGGTTTTAAAGCAGCCACCTGCTTCCAGGGTGGCCCAAGAAAACTGTGGAGTGGTAAGAACAGAAATGGAGAATGTTTTCCAGCACGCCAGTTGACAAACAGAGAAGGGGGGCTATTTTCAGAAGACAGAAGAGAGGCCAGAAGGTCACGTGCTAGAAGAAACTAAAGACTGCCTTAAGATTTCTTACACAAGAACAGCCATCCTGCAGATAAGGGACCGCGCAGTGTTCACCAGTACACTGAAAGCCTTTGTGACCACTGAAGACCATGCAGAGATCCCAGTTCACGCTGTGGTTTAAAATACCATGTACGAAATATGTAATTATTTCATAACGTGCTTACCAAAATTTCAAGGGTAGCAGGATGCAAATGACATTATGAGTGCATGAACACAGGCACAGAGCTGAGGCAAATGTGCAACTACAAAGACGCCTCTACAAACACCTAAGTTTAGCCGTGCCCCAGACTGTCCACTTAAGTGGAAGGAGTAAGCTCTGGTCACCGGACTATATTCACATCTGCCCCACTAAATTTAAACTCCTGAAGAAAACAGAATTACACAACATCTGTGTTGAACTCTGAGTCAGTACACCATGGAGATACCAAAGATAGCGAGGAGAGAGAGAAAAAAAAAAACAAAACAGAAAGAGAGGGGGTGGGAGAGAGGGAAAAGAGCACGCAACGGGAACCAACATAGGAACCAACGCAGGGACATTTGCAAAACCTCTCCTAAAACCCGTCCTCACAAGTAACCTCCACAAAGCCAAAAGCTGCTTAGGGCCCAGTTCTGAAAAAGTGTTTGCACTTTGGAATGTGAGGCATAATGCTCTGAAGCGCTCCCGGAGCTGGTGATGCTATTCCTGCGCTCCAAGCCACACGTGCACCTTGGCAGAAGAGGAACTCCGGATATAGCGCACAGCAGCCACACCTTCACCAGCAGCAAGCAGTCCTTGCCCGGCAGTTTACAAATGGATACAAAAAATACTCCCAACTTCACATTCAGAGGAAAACTGGGGAGCAGCAGACCCAAATAGATCAAGCAGAAAATGTTCTTCTTGTTTTTTTCCCAGATTTCTGAATTAGCAAACACGGTGTAGCATTTCCGAGGCAGCTTGTTCACCGAGCGGGAAGAGGTCGTACCCTGTGCACCTATGTGTTAAGAGAGATGCTCAAGGAAAGGCAGCTTGTTAGGACAGCAGCGTTCCTCCAAAGAAAACAGACAAACACAGGCACGGAGAGACACCATGTTACAGCACGCTGTAGTTTTCCCACAAAATGAATGAACCTTTTTGTCCTGGACATGGACTCAGGTCTTTGGGGAAGAAATAACAACCCAACCTTTTCATAACTGAGCAAGAGCAAATACTTCGGTGCCCAAGACTCTAAAGATAACCTACCTTCTCCAAAGGCTGTATTCTTCAGTGATGTATCTAGACCGAATTGGACTTCAGCACACTGGACTGTGCAGCCTTTGTGAGCTCTGAACCTTTAGCTGCACAGATAAATAACTACTGTCCATTGCCACCCGACATTTTGTGACTGACAGGCATTTTCACTTCTTACCATTACTTCATGGTACAACAAAACCTAGAACAGACACCTGCCATGAGGAGAAGAGCTTACTCCTCAGTTTCTTTTTTCATTTTTATAAAATTAATTCCAGGCTACAAAGCTTTAACACTCCCAGTCTTTCATGACTGCATCATCACACAGGCAAAAAACACTACTGAGCTGTAAAGCAGCCCTCTGGACATGGAAACTGGAGGACAAGGCCTACCCAGTACAGACCTCATCATTCCAATGACTTCAACCTACACCATCCACCGCGGTGAGTAACCCAACCCCAAGCGTTACCTCAGGCAGCAGAAATCCTACTACCTGAGGACAAGAGTAACTGGTTTGCACTAGAGAAGAAGAAAATACTCCTTTTACAAAGATCGAGAATTAAAAGCTCTGGTCTCTGTGAAATATGCGAGAATTGTCAATTTCTGTGCATTTACTCGCAGGAAGTTTCCCTCCAGCCTCTCCTCAGTGCTACATATACCATTACAAAAGGCTGTCCCAGCAGATCTGCCTAGTCCCACACCCTGCACTGGCATGAGCTGGGGTCCCTGTTGCCCTAAGATGTATTCTACAAACCAGGGCTGATATTTAAGGAAAGAAAAATCCTCTCTTTGGCCCTCAAAAAAACCCAAACAATCCAAAACTTTAAGGATTTAGTGGAATGCTATTAAAAACAAAACCTTTTTTGTTTTAAATGAAGTATCCTTTCTTTGAAACTAAATCCACACAGAGTATGAGTAAATAGTCACAGGAGCGTTAAAATGCCACTTAATCACTCCTTAACTTCCAATAATGAAACCAGCAGAACATTAGGGTGCAATTACGCTGACCTCTGTGAAGGCGCTCCTGCACCTTGATGGCTTTCACTTCCTACAGCCCTACAAAGCCCATAAATAAGCCGTTAAACTCATTTTACTTTTCAGAGTAAAATTACTTGATACAACTATAGAAACAAAAGCTGGAGTCCACCCAATTTTCCAAGCCTCTAGCCAGGCTCAAACCACAGCGACGCAAGGGCTACAAAGGAGAAAAAAAAAAACAACCAGACGGAGTATGGTATCAGCTAAAAGAGTAGGGATGGCTGAAAGAATTCCAGAAAAACTCTAGTTAGATGTGGGAAAGCTGGGCACGGGAATACGGAGCCCCAGGCCTCCACGGGACACTGCCACGGCGGTATTTTCTTCTCCTTTCCCCTCCAGTGGAAGGAGCCTCCACCCAGGCACAATATAAACACAGAGTACCGAAAACTTGGCCAAATTAGTGGAAACTGACGGGAAAAAAAAAAAAAAAGTAAGTTGTTCTTGACGCGCGCCTCACATGATGAGCTGCTCTGCCCGGCTCTGGGGACGGGCTGGTTGAAGAAAGACCGAAAATCGATCAGTGAGGGGTAAAAGCTGGGGACAGATAAAAGGGGGGTG
>VZZY01012813.1:247274-267074 GCA_013400335.1 Eurystomus gularis
ACCCCGCAGGGCCCCGGGGCTTCAGGGCGCTGGGCGGCAGCGCCGGGGCAGGCTGGGGGTGAAGGGATTGAGCGCGGCCCTGCGGAGGAGGACTTGGAGATGCAGGTGGAGGAAAAGCCGGACGTGAGCCTGCAAGGTGCGCTCGCAGCCCAGAAGGTCAGCCCCGTCTTGGGCTGCATCCAAAGGAGCGTGGGCAGCAGGGCAGGGAGGGGATCCTGCCTCTCTGCTCCGCTCTGGGAGACCCCCCTGCAGCGCTGGGGCAGCTCTGGAGTCCTCGGCACAGCAGAGACATGGACCTGCTGGAGCGGGGCCAGAGGAGGACCACAACAACCATGCGAGGGCTGGAACCCCTCTGCTGGGAGGCCAGGCTGAGAGAGTTGGGCTTGTTCAGCCTGGAGAAAAGAAGGCTCCAGAGAGACCTTGTGGCCTTAAAGGGGACCTGTAAGAAAGATGGGGACAGTCTTTTTAGCAGGGCCTGTTGTGACAGGACAAGAGGTGATGGTTTTAAACTAAAAGAGGGAACATTTATACTCGATAGAAGGAAGACATTTTCTACTATGAAGGTGGTGAGAGCCTGGCCCAGGTTGCCCAGAGAGGTGGTAGGAGCACCATCCCTGGAAACATTCCAGGTCAGGCTGGATGGGGCTGTGAGCAGCCTGCTCTAGTTGAAGATGTCCCAGCTTTCTGCAACGTGGTTGGACTAGAGGACCTTTAAAGGTCCCTTCCAACACAAACTGTTCTATGATTAGTAATAATAAACCTTCTAAAAGAAAATTTCTTTTGCAGGCAGCCTCCAAGAGGTGCTCAATGATGAAACAGGCATAAAAATCAGTTCCCGTTAATCTGAAGAGGATCACACCCCGTCACTGAAGGACAAGTCTGTACCGAATTTTAAAGCAGGCACGTTACCAGCTGACCCAGGTTATCTTCCAAGCAAGCTAGCTTAGCAAAACAAGCACAATGTTGGAACCAAATGTCAGGGCTGTAGCTCTGGACGCCAGTCTGGGACACATTCTGGATGGTGATACTCTTCTCAACATCTTACAGCAGGACCATTTCTCTGACCCAGGCACAGAGAAGATATCTCCAGTTTGGGAGAGCAACGAGGATGCAGGCTCCGTGGCTATTCAAGGAGCATGTTAATCTAAAGCTGAAGCCTCGCTCCCTCACCCTACAAACACCGTCCAGCTGTGTGTCAGATGATAGAAGGAAAAGAGACTGCAACACAAATGGAATTTAGTGTCTTTGCCAAAATCAGGCAGGAGCATAATCTCGCTACATGAGCAATTTAACGTGTAACGGTCACTTCTGTCTTAAAGCGAGTCATGTTTACCTCAGAAAACCCTGACAGAAATGCAGATTGTGATGTATATTTAAATATTATGTCCGTGCTGTTGCCCCACAAGTGCACATACAGTTCAGCATAAACATGAGACCCACCCAGCTGGCTTCCGTCACAGGACCAAGGATCCAATCGTTTGCTATTTTGCTATTGCTAATTCAATTATTAAAGACTAATGTGGATCTAAGCCATTGAAGTGCTATTCCGCGCGTGCTCAGAGATACACGAAGGGAATAGTGAGCTGCTCGTAATATGCATATGGAAATGCACATGTGGATTAGATGTAGAGTAATGATATTTAAGAAAACATTACGGGTTATGAAATGGTTTAAAACTAGTGGCTGACATTCAGACGGGCCGCTTTTAGGGGAAGCGCAACCTTGCTTACACACGCCCACCTCCTTCTGCAAGTCTTCTCCTTACATGCTAGATCCAGAGCAGAGGCAGCCCACGCTGCGATCGTGTCTCCAGCTTTGCCATCTAGAAAGTGCACACACAAAGAAACGCAGAGGGGATCTAGCTCTGCCCTCTGTGACACACTCCTAAATCCTGTCGATGGGATCGAGGCACAAACACAGCGCTAACTGCGCGCCAAGTGCCAAATGGAATTCAAACTTTGTTGGTGACTCAGATGTGCAATAAGGAAAAGTTATTGGGGAATATGAAAGCTAGAAAAGGCTCTATCAGTATCATGTGAGCAGTTAATAAGATGTTTAGAAATTAATAAAGTCCTTGTCCCATGATGCCAAGAACTGTTTAAAGCAGGCAGTGGGACACAATTTATGCTAGCTTAATGAAAACACTGCGAGTGTGTCATGTGTGTAATAGCACATGAAGAGGCAGGGGGGAAAAGCTTGTTTTCTCCCCACCTCTTCTGCTCTCTTCTGATTTATATAGATGGATTTTTCTGGATTACAGGATTTTTGTTTCCTATGCCTTATTTAGTATCCTTACTAATCTATAGCAACTCTCAAACTTAAGGAAATGACCAAACAGATGTCTTTCATTCCATTTTTCCCTATAAACATTGTGTCGGAGGTGGTGGAATGGGAAGCAAATTAACACGTGCCTTTTGTTCTGCAGAAAGCGTCTCCGTGTGCACTTTGTTCTCATTTCTAGTGGAGGGAGTCCACATGCTTTCATTTTAAGGTATTTGAAACAGTTTTCCAGCCGTCTGCCTGTGAGCAGCTTACACACAACAGCTTGATATTCTATCTATGTGCGTGCGCAGTCTTACCCTCAGCCAAACATGAGGTAACATTCGCTCAGTCGAGGGTAACCTCTGGATTTGGAAAAGAATCTTGGATGTGAGAACACAGAATGTTTTCCTGGGTTCTGAAATACATGATCCAAGATGAACTGCAACAGTAGGAAAAGGTTAAACTGAGGAAAAGAGAACGTTCTTCTTGCCAACAAATGAAGTTAGGAGTAAAATCTACTCTAGTTAATTTAAAAAAGTCATCAATATTTGTTTAAGCAAGCAAATACTTGTTGCATAACTTCATGAAGCAAGGAGACCTGGGAGCAGAGGGGGAAACGTTAAAGAGTAAAACCACGTCAAAGATTTGCCAGTCCATTTGGCAGGAGCAGATGTTTGGGGAAAAAAACCAAACCTCCCGATCATCACAGAATTTCAGCCTTTGCATCGATTTGAATGCAAAGGGAAGAGGCAGAAACAGCTACAGCAGCAAATCTGGAAGGAACCTGAAGACGCAAACATGTAACTGGAGGGAAACACACGTTGCACTCGCTGCCTTCAGTGGAAACGGTTCGATTTAGACTAAAACGGTTACAGGCAGTGTCAGATGAAGGATCTTCATCATCTCAGGCAAGTATTTCTCCTGACAGCAGCTTTAGTATTCAATAACGTTCACCCACAAGCCACAAATAAGCCTTCTAGATTTAGTACAATTCCTTTTCTTTTCTTTTTTTTTTTTTTAAATGAAGCTGAATTTTCACATAAGGAAAAACCCCCACACGGGTGAAAGCAATCTTCCTCCCTTCCAAGCCCCTCCCTGCTCTTTGCATCTCCAAAGCGGAGCAGAATCATACCAGGATGTAACAGTCTGCTGCCCAGTGCTGCAGCTGGCACAGTGCACATCCAGTCCTGCCGTAGCGCAGCGCTGCCAACACCTGGAACAATAAAAAGCCATAAAATACGATGAGAAACAGAGCAGCAGTGCCCTAATGCCACGTTTAGCTCCGGCACACGTTGTGGCTCTGCAAGCAGGGCCCTGACAGCTCCTAATCCGCCTCAAGGCCGAGGTCTTGTCCGTATGGAATGAAATTTTGGGGTTGGTCTCAAAGTCACACTTTCAGAGGAAAAGAGAATGCTGAAATATCACACCGAGGCTGAGCGTGCCTTGACTAAGCAACCAGGAAGCGTTCCATAGCCAGAAAGCCACAGTAACCTCAGAAGCACAGATTACATTAGCAGTCCTGCACTTCCTTGGGAGAAGATGGGATTGCATCCATCGGGGATGCACTCTAGGGGCAGTGTTTTTTCTCTGGAGACACATTGACTAGTGCCGCTGTGTCACACCTTACCACTCCCCTGACCTCAGTGCTTGAAAAGGGATTTTGAAAGCTGCACATTAATCCAAAACAGCATCATGACAGAAAATTGGGATGATTAACGCACATCAGGGCCTGCTCACTGTGTGTTTGTATTCCTCCCAAGGAGGTGAGGACGTGCGAGACACGTGGCTAGCCTAAAACCCCACTTTATGGGGCTTCACAGCATCTTCCTGCAGGTGAGGTGGCAGGAGACAAGAAAGGAACACTCCTGGGGACTCATCTTCATTTGTCAAACACTTCTCCACTTCTGGGAGAACACAGGGTTTGTTGCCTCCCAGAGAAGTGCTCCAAAAGCCACTTGTTGTTGTAAAAGAAAAAAACAAAAAAAAGAAAAAATCCAAACCCTCAGTGTCACCCTCCGCTCTCGCTAGGTTCAAGGGCGTGCAGGCAGGATTGCACGTTACAGTGGACAAAACTAGTGTGCACACGCTACCCAGAGAGGCTCGATCTCAGTAAACCTCCTCACTTCCGTATGAAATTCAGATGTGCAAGAAGGTCGGGGCATATTTATTTAAAATAAATAAGCAAGCAGATTTTCCCTGAGCGCTGGCCACAGCATAAAGTTCAAAATTGCTGTCACACCACAGGTACACGGCGGGGTCGTTACAGTTGTAGAAGGGAGGCAACGATTACCTACAAGAATCATCAGATCATACCTCAGGCAGGGTTTCTAATAAGGGGCTGGAAAATGTTTCTAAAGTCTGGTCGTAGCACTAAAACACAACTGTTTTTCCAGAAACACTGTAAAAGTCTTCGCGGATGACAAGTTAGCACAAAAGCAGTTTACTTCTAAAGCATGCCCCCTTGCAGCTGCTATCAAGAGCAGGTTCCTATGTCACAGAGAGACCAATAACTTCAATTTTTTAAAAAAATTGGAAATAGAAAGATGGATGGTTTGCTGTATCAAGACAGTTTTCCAGTGGGTGTCCTTATCTCCTGCCCCAAAGCACCATACATCATTTTGCTACCAATGATATTTCTGAGCTATTCTATGACACTACACAGCTACCTTTAAGTGCATCACAGAACAGAAAAAAAGAGCGAGGCCCACATGGATGACAAGTTTTCTTCTCCAGTGTATCTGGTGGCTGCTGAAAAAGGAAAGGCCCTTCAATTTATCTGACAGAGTTGAAGCAGAGTAATCAAATTAGAGCCCTTTTCACGTGATATGGAAAGGCCAAGGACAGTCACTGTCCTAGTTAATATATTGATCTTAAAAAGAAATACCTCATTGCAAAATATTTAGAAAGCCTGTTGTAGGGGCTTACCAAGGGAGGTTTTCAGGCTTGGGAAATCTCACGGAGCAAAGAGTTTCCTTATGAAATTATAATTGAAAATCAATCTTAAGGGCTTTTCCACACGTAATTGTCTCTTTGGAAATGAAACAGTCAAAACTGCTTGATGAGCCACAACTCAGAAGCACAGGTGAGGGAGGAAAGAAGAAGAAAAAAACCAAAAACATAAAAGAGCAATTTCAAGTTCATGCTTTGATTAATACTGACAGAGAAGAAATGGTTCCGTTCCAGAGGGAGTGCCAGGGGATGGGAATTTCTCAGTGCCTCGTTTCCCTTCACTCTTACAGGAGGCCAGCAAAGAGTTCAGCTGTTGGCACAAACGAAGAGAGCTCTGTGCCGCACGCCAGCACCTTGGGCGGAAGGGATGAGGCAAACGCTACGCAGTAACGCTACTAAAACAAGGGAGAAGTGGGGAGGGGGGTTTACAGGCAGGGTGAGAGCTCAGATTACTGACAAGAAAGGTTATAAGATTTTTTCCATGCTGCATGTGCCAGCATCAGGGGGCTGCTGAAGGACAGGCTAAAAGTATCCAGAGTAAAAGACTTGGATTTTTTTTTTCTTAAAAGCACTTTGAGACTTGCTTTGGAGACTAAATACTGGCTGATAGTCCAGCTAAGACAACTCCCTGTAAGTGATTCATTACTTCTAATCCACAACCCATTCCAGAGCAGTGTTCCGTCAGATTCTTGCTTTCTCCTGGGACACCAGTACAATGTGAAAAGGTTAATAGGAGCTAAGAGCGTTCATACCAGTTACAGCATCGGGCAGCTGAATTCACCTTCCTGGAAAAAATATTTTTTCTTTCAGTCAGAGGAGGTGCAGGTTTCTCTGAAACTGTCTTTAGAGTAAGACGTATCACAAGGATGTCATCGATGCAATAACCTCAATTTAAGCAGAGATAAATCACTTCAGCCAGATTCCAGTACTAGTCTCAGGCTCTGGATGCTAATCTTGATTACTAGGACAGCTCTGCAGCACTACGCTGAGACAGGGCTTGATCTCCAGGCTCCCTAATTCTTCCCGAGAAACAGAATTTCCATCTTGGATCACTAGTGATACTGACTCCTCCTCTGAGACAAAGAGAGGAGAGGAGCCAGGTGCTTTGGTTGTATTTCTGTACGTCCAGCTCTTCTGTGTTACAATTTATCTTGCACAGATCACCTAGGCCTTGTGCTCTACACGCTTCCACACAGTGATGGGGTATGTGGGCACAGCCCATCAATAACGGCAGAACATTTGTTTTGTCTCCCAGCCAGGAACTTGAAGCATTGTGTGGAAAACTTAGGAGCCATGGCAAAGTTTTGAGATGGCACTAAGTAATTCCCAAGAGTAACCAACGCAAGTTCAGGAAGAGACTTCCCTTAACCGGTTAGGACATTAGTTCTATTTAGGAAAGGGAAGCACAGAGGAAAATCATGCAGTTCTGTTGGCTTAATGGAGATTTGCAAAATCTGAGGAAAGAAGATAAAAATCATCCATGAGTGGTTGTCTCTCTCTGCGGGGAAGAGAAATAAGAATCAATTTAGCTGAAATGAACTGGCATTATGTCACTAAACAAGTTAGGCCGTGGCATTTATTATTCCCGAATCCTTCTAACCAAGGTCCTGTAACAAGATCTTCTTCTCATGACGAGACATACCATTAGCATCCCCCCGAGAGTCTTGAGATACAGGAGCGCTATTCTCTTCACTTACAAGTGGAGAATAAAGGTAAGCTGAGGCTCACTGGTTTCCCCAGGGTCACAGCAGTGACTGGTAACAGAACCCAGGTTTCAAGTCACAAGCTACCGACTTTGCACTGCCCTGTTCTTTCTCTCTGTACTTTGCTGAAGGGCCTCAGTGTCATTAAAAACTGCCTCCTTGGTTTACGTATTCACTGATGAAGAAGAAAAGAATCCATAAATTATTCTAAAGGTGCTGGGATAAGCACCCTCCCACCTCTGCCTGGCTGTTCTCACCTGAAAAACAGCACGAGCCTCGACTTCCCCAAGTAAGGGCAGAATCAGGCTCACAAAATTTTATTTTAATTATGTGGAAACCAGTCTGGAGGCAAAACCCAAATGAAGCCTACATCGACTTGTTTTCTCTTCAGCAGTTCATCACGTTTCTGAAACATGTTGATCATGATCTTCCAAAGCTGTTATTCATCAAAGCTGCGAATAACAGCGCTTCGATTGCAGACTGTGCGCAGCCCACACCACCACCTAGATAACCCAAACAGCTTTATCAGGACGCACTAGTGCCTTACGGAGCTTTAATAATTTGTCTGCAACTTGACTTCCATTCTTGCTGTCCATAACTTTTCATATGTTCCCCTGACATCGGCTGTTTAGTGCTCTTGTAAACACAAGAAACATTTTCATCACTTAGCTCAAGACCTCTAAAGCCCCTTTCCTGGTGTCTACCATACGGTTTGACACCTGAACTGGGGCAAATCTACTTTAACTGCCAGCACGTAGGTAAAGTTTGTTTAATCGCTCCTGATAAGCCATTGCCAATCCATGGACAAAATACCAAAAGCCTTATCTTGCTCGCTTTCATACAAGGTTGAAGGGCCTGCCACAGTCTAAACCCCAACCCTCGCCTCAAGAAAAGAATCAAGACACTTTTAAATAGCATTTCTCAGCATTCTCCCATTCCCACCTTGATTTTTGCCCCACACAAAGGTTTCTTCCCCTCCACTGATCACTGGCCCTACTGTGCAAAAACAGGACAAGGGTTCAAGTAGTGCGATACGTGCTTCTGTCATAATTCTCCCTGGATCAACCCCTTTCTCTAGAGCAACAAATGCTGGGTATTTGGTAGTGGTGGGGTGGTTAGCTGGTTGGTTTAATGAAAGGTGAGACTTCCAGATGATAAGAAGATTGGAGCAATCCAAGTTTTAGCAAAGCAAGGCAACAAATATAATGGACTTCTGACACATTTGTATGAGTAGTCCACATGGCCAGTAGTTCAAACTTCTCACTCCCACCACATTTTTAAGAGCCGGCTGTATGACAGAATATTTCTATTCTTCCTAAACTACCTGTGTGTCTGAGAATAAACTATTCATTTGGGAGAAATGCCCATGGTAAAATTCCTCTAAAAAGCTTCTGCATCTCCTCTTCTACCTTAATTTGCATTTTCAAGCATAAAATGATTAATAGAGCACACCAACAACTTCCAGCAGCAGTAATCAAGCAGAGCTTTATGTAAACTAGAGACAGGGTCCAGGAACATTTTACAACCTCATGCAAACTGCAGCTCTGCTTACTTAAAGAAACTCCCCACACGCACACCCCAGCAAGGACAAATATTTAGCTATCGTTCAGATAAAGTATTCTTAAAGGCAAACCCAGTTTTCTTGATCATATTGACAGTTTTTTGTAATGCTAATTTTTCCAGAGTAGAAGGAGGAATTGAAAGTCAAGGACTCTGAGCTTTCAAGATCCACTATTAGGCTACTATGAAGCCTCAAACCTCTTTTTCCAGGAGCGACCTGGTTAGAATAATATTTATTCTTCATAAAAGCACCTTGGTGAAAATCTCTACACAGGAACTAATAACCAGCACTAAATCCTAAACTATAGATAGCATTGTTTTCACAGTGTGCATGTAGCCACTGCCACGTAGCCTGATCCGTTACCGGACCAAAAACCAGACTGGTTGAGCACATTTGCAAGGGGAACCACAGGCTGCCTTCTGTCCAATGCCATTCCCTGCCTCCTCGTACATCTTGAGCATCTCACTCCAATCAGTGCTTCAAATCACTTCTCCTGGGCTGCCTGCAACACCCCTTGCTTGCCCACGTGCCAGGTAATCAAAACCCTACAAATAAAATTGCTGTTGCGCTTCAGGTCTGGAGGTCACCTCTCAAAAAAGCAAACACCCAGATAGATGTGGGGAGCCAAGGAGGAATGAGATGCCACAGCTGAGCCAGCCAAATCACCTCCCTGGAATGAGAAAGGAGAAATATCCAGACCTCATCATCCGCTTTGCATATTTGCCTGCACTTGTAGCAGCAGGTCAGTGAAACTGAAGAGCACTGAAGTTCTGATGCACAGCTTTTCTGAACAGGCCTGCACATCTCTCAGCTCCAGACTGGTGAGGAAAAGGGGAGAAATTCCTGCCCTGATCCCTCCACCAGTCTTTTAACCACCCCAGGCAGAGGCAGGACAGGCAGCAGCAGACTGGGAGCTCTGGGAAGAGGAGGTATCCCCATCCCTCCCCAGCACACCTCAACTTTGCCTCCCAACTACTGAACGTGAGCAGCTGCCTTTTATTCTTTCAATATCCAATTGATTGCTTCCTGGTGTTATATTATTTGCGGAAGACAGCTGCAGACATCAATTACCTTTTTTCCTTCAGCCAAAATAAATAAGTATGTACAGCTAATGAGGATTTCCCTTTCTGGGCTGTGAGCGTTCACCTGGCTGAACTGCTGCCGGAAGAGGTAAAGCAGCGAGGCTGAGCCGAGCGAGGCGAGCAGCCGTACGTCCCAGAAAGGGGCAGCAGCCGCTGTGCCTCTAACCACAGGAGGAAACCAGTAAACACACAAACTTCATAGCAACACCAGCCTCCATCTGCACCGTCATTAAGGGCAAGTGACATCATGGCTGTCGGTCAGAGCTGCAGAGACAGCTTCGGCACTTGCTACAAGAGGACTCAGGACAGACCTCCAGGGGCTCATGGCATGAGGATCAAGAAACAGTCCTTTGGGATCTTATGGCCAGAAACCCATATTGGTTGTGCCTGCCAAGCTTTGAAGCCCTAACGTTATCATCTGCATGAAGGCAGCGGTGGAATGTCACCATCTGAATGCGCACTGATGGTATTTCACAATAAAATTAATATACTGCTGCACAGAGGCACAAACCCTCTGCTCAGACCTGCACAGAGATGCGACAGCGTAATTCAGGCACAGCCTTGCCTCAAAATTATTTTTAAATCAAAAGGAACCCACAAAAAAGTACTTTATAACAAATACCTCCCACTGTTAGTAGCTACAGAGCCAAGGGCTTGGGTCTTGTACAAGGATTTCATTAAGATGTATATCCCAGTATAGCAGAGCTGCTATAGAGCAAATCAAAGCCAAATTATCACAAGTTGTTCTGCTGAATTTGTCAGACCCACGTTCCTGGTCTCAGCCGCTGTAGGAATTCTAGTTAAACCATGCTAAACCGCTCTTAGCAGCACATTTTTCGAAAATAGCTATGGTAATAGTCAAAGGGGAAGCGAAAACATGAATAATGTAAATGCTGACTCGCTGAAATCCCTTCCCTTATTTCGAACACAAAGTCGTCGCAGTGATTTTGAAAGCAGCATGAACCTTATAGAAAACGAGACATCTAGTGGCACGGCACAGGAATGGCTGCAGAAGGACAGAGGTGTCTCCTCTTCCGTGAAGACTGGGACAAAGTAGAGGAATAACAGGAATATACAGACGCGCTAGAGTCAATGGAGAAAAAACCAAAAGGCCTCAAGTTTTTCGATTTTTTTTGTCATCAGTCCTTAACAAGACTTGGCATTTAAGTTTGGATTGCATGTCACACACTGAGGAAATAGATTTCATGCCTGAGAAACTGCAAATCCTACGGTCGCGATGAATAACTAAGGAGAAAACAGTAAAGCCTGTAGATCTGTGAGGTTCAGTACAGGCTGCAACCAAACCCATCCCAATCCATAAAAGCATCTCATTTCTGCCCCTGCACTAGCAGCAAATAGAGTTTCAGTACTTTCTAGCATTCGAATAACTTCCTGCAAAGGAAAGCTGAAGAGGGAAGGAGTCGCGTCAGATTTCAGTCAAGCAAATCTTTTTTAACTTGATATTCGGAAAAGATGTCAAGCAAAATGGCTTTCAAATGCTGAATGAAAAATCCAGTCGTGCATTGGCTGTGCTCAAAGGGCTGGACTAAACTGGAGACAGCAGATTTTTTTTTAAAAGACTATTTTAAATTTAATTTCTTTTTATATTCACATTGCACGGTTCCAGGATTATGCATTTACTTTAGAAGTTGAAGTAGTTCTCCAGAAGCTCCCAGGTAGTATTTGGTTTCTCAGAGCTGCAGGCTGAGACAAGCCAACAGATCAGCTTGTTACACGTCTTCTCACATCAAACAGCTCTGCTCCGTCACAGGTATTTGTTGACGCTTGAGGTTTTCCACTTCCTAAAACATTGTCACCTTTGGGTTTTCCACAAAGTCTGCTGTTGCTTACGGTGCTGGTGGCAGAAAGAGGAGGTTGAAAAGGAAATTTGTTTGGGGGTTTGGTGCTACCAGTGAAAGCGACCACCTTGCTATCGAAACAGGGGGGACTTTTGTGGGCTTCTTAAGCAAGTTTCCTCAATGCAGCTCCTAGCAAACAGCCACCCACGTGGCAAAACAAGCCTGCATCATGTAAGCGCTCCTCTCCCCCTGAGTGGTTTCACCAGACGTTCACACAGCACAGGACTTGGAGAAAAAATGCTATGCTTTCCCGGAGCTGAAGGCTGAATTGCAAACCTGGTTTATAACACGCTTTCTGGCAGTCTTTTGGGTTTCTGACCAGGTAACAGCACATGCAGGTGTAGCTCTAAGACCATTTAGATTTGGCTCCAGGGACCCAAAGTCTGGGCTTCAGCAGGTGGGTCACTTCAGCCCACGCTCAGGTTTTGGGAGGCACAGGAGCTCCCTGCTGGTGAGCCCCACTAGAGGCTTGCACTGTGTCCCTGCTGCTAAGTCTGACTTTCCGCATGCTCAGAGCCAGTTCATGCCTCAGTTTCCCAATCTGAGGAATTAGGGGAGCAGGGTTTTGCCAAATGCGGCAGCCGGGAGAGGACGAGCCACGCACACACAGACCGAGTGCAGCACATTTCCCTCCCAGCTCTTTTAGCCATGCACGAGGTGATTGAATTTGACTGAGTTTGAATGAGTTATGTGAAGACAGGGCTGGTGTAGAGCTTATGGTGAATCATCTTTTCCTCCACGCTCATTCTTTGTGCAGTGATGTATTGCAGACCTCTAATTCCTCTGCTAAACATCCCTAATTTCCTGACAGCTGAAGAGTCTCGAGGGATTTTGTATTTCAATCAGGGCAACAGACACAGACAGGTCAGTTAAAGCAAACTTCACTAAATCAGAGTTACAAAATTTAAAGACTTCTACTTTAACCAAACTGCGCATTTTAACACAGAAGCAGTTTACATCACTTCAGCTACTGACCAATTACCATAAGTCACTCTTAACAAGATCATTTTCTTAGGGGATTATGAATACTCTCTTTTTTCCACAGTTTTAAAGAGGGCACCTCACCCTAATGCAAGACGCACCTCCCTCTGTCAGGAGGGTGCTAAGCTGTGCTCACAGACAGACAGACAGACCTCTGCACAGACACCAAAAGCCCTATAGAAGTGCTGGGCAGTGCATTAACAGAGCCCTCCATATCTCCCCATGTGCTGGCTTAGAGGCCCCCTGCTAGATACAGGTGTGTCGAGGACTTCCCTTCCCACGCCTGGCACGAGGCAGCTGATGTCTCTTCAAGGGTCTGGAGGTGAAGATGAAGGCAGCACGTCTCCTGCACAGCCCCAGGGTCTGTCTCATGCCCAGATTTGGCAAAGGAGAGCATGAGAGGTCTCATTAGATAATGCTTTGTGAAATCTTGCTAGCTCCCTGGAAATTATCTGGCTGAAGAAGACAAAAAAAACCCAAACCACATTTCCCTTCCCTCTACAGAGGTGCCTCACCATTCAGGACCTCTGCTCTTTCCTATGCATCAGAAACCAAGTACAGCAAAATACAAACTTCTGCCACCTGCTTTTCCTGGATCTCCTCTGCCGCGGGCCCCTCCATCTCCCTGATTCCTTACCTGCTTCTCTTGACAGACACCCACCAAGGCACTCCAAGAGGGCATTGCTACTGCCCAGGTCAGCAGGCAAGACCCAGAACACCCAACCCTCACCTCTCTCCAGGAAACCCACCCAGGTGGCTGTCCCACTCCTCTTAACCGGTTTCCACCCTCCCCTCCAAGTAAACAAGCCAGCTCTCCTCTCTACAGGCAGCACCTGTGTTCCATCCCGCTCCCCTCCACCACCTGCCCACCCCTCGCTCCCCACATGGCTCCCTCTGCTCGGCAGCATCCTGCAGGGCTCACAGAAGCAGCCCTGGGCTATCCCAGCCAGCAAACCGGCAACACTGTCACAACGTGAAGCTCTGAGCTGGGCTTTGCCAGGCTTTTATCAATTTCAGCATGGGAATGTCGAGTTTTCATCACAGGTCTGACATTACCTGGCATTCACGTCATGTAGAAAGGAGCAGTTAGAGTACATCAATCACCCCAAAGAAAGAGAAAACAAAAGAGGAAAAGTATACACCAGCGGTCCTTGCTCGCCAGCAGAATAGCTAAACTTGTCTTCAGCAATCAATCAAGGCCCCGGCAAAACCTGTTCTACCAAAGACAGACGATCTTTTGCGAAAGAACGGATACCTCTGAAAACTTCATTACCATTCACTAAGACAAAGAGTTGCCTCTTGACAGTCTCCTTAACGCAGCATAAATTTTAATAAGGCACGCACAAACGACCAGCTACAGCGCAGCTCGGAGCCTCTGCTGAGCTTTAGGAAAACAATTCTCTCCAGCTCCTTTTCACCCCCCACCCTGGTATTGCTGAAAATCTCTCCTGCTAATAACACGCGAGAGAAACAGCAGCAAGCGTGTGCAGGCTCTGGGGCTGGTGTTAAGTTTACATCCATCACACTCTTTCTAATAATCACTTGTCTCACATCAGCTGCTACAAAGTCGCTTAGACAATCCAAATTGCTTCTTTGAATCATTAACTGGGTACCAAAAACACTATTAAAAGGGGACAGTATTAAGGTCAGAAGCAATCGATAATCTTTTTCTACAGGTACTTGGTGGGATTTCACAATAAAACCAAAGTTCAAAATGAAAAATAGATGCAGAAGAGCGTGGGTAATAGAAACATCTCACCTTAGTACTAAAGTTTCCCTCGGGTGCAGCCTCCACCACTGCCTTACACTAACACAGTTCCTGTGGAACAAACTAAAATAAGGTTCATTGCTTTCCATCACTTGAAGCCATTCAGTCGTTTAAAGATACTGAAAACATTATACTGAATCTTCTCAGAAGAGCAGAAGTGCTGTTTACTACCACAGAGATTAAGTAAAGCCTCGAGTACAAAGAGTGGAATGAAAAGTAATTTGTTTTTGTCTAGCATCTGATATCTTCAGCAAGCAGGGACTTGGTCTTTTTACCCTTTTGCAGAGTGCTCTTTCTGTCAGGACAGGGTCAGAAAAAAAGCATGAAGCTAATTTCAAGACACCCATTAAGACAGAAATAATAAACTAAGCAGCCAATTTTATCCTTGATTATTAAAAAACAATGATCCAGAAAAAAGTGGAATATCATTTTAAGACCATTGCTATTGACATGCTCTGTTCTGAAGAAGGTTCTTTTTCTGAAATAAAAAATAAAGGAAATGCATTTTCAGAGAGAAGTCACCTGAGGCACATGCTGACAAATTTCACTAAAAGTCACACCGATAAAATGTAACATTTGGGTTTATGAGCCCTTCCTTAATTCCTCCAGTAACTGTCTTAGTCCCTCATAGAACAGAAGCATACTTCAATTTTTTGTAACTACGTCAGGTAGCACATTCCCAGTTTTCTAAAACTTCCAGTCATTACCATCAGGGAAGCTAAAATACCAATCTAACAACAGCAACAAAATTTTCTTCTGTAAGCCTAAATCAAGATGGACCATCATATTCTGTATTGAAAGCTGTGTGGCATCCGAGTTCTTTCCAGCTACCTGAAAAAAGGATCAGGTCTTTTCTGCACAAGATGCAACCACAAGACCTTGAGTGACAACCTTTTTCCTTGCGTTGTGGTATCTAGAGAGCTTTCTGAAAACGGACACAGGTTTGTATCCACCCATCCAAGTCCAGGAGGTCGGACTCTCAAACCAGCACCGAGTCTCCTGAGCGTGACAACAGCTGCAGGAACGGGTGGTTCAGCTCAGACATGCCAGTACGCCTGAACGGAAAACTTGTTTGGCTGAAGTCCCACCAAGGCATCTCAAAACAGGTCTTGAATGACTGTTGGAGTTTTGATAGCCCTCCACAGAGGTGGATTTTCAAAGTAAGATTTCCAACAGCATTTGAACGGAAGCAAAAGAATAGAGTTTCTTGGGAATGCTGAGAAATTCAAGCCACCAAGCAGGTCTTGCACAGCTATGGCTGTGAGCAGAGCTATGCTGCATGTCCCCGTGAAAATACTCAGACCAGATTAACCAGCAGGAAAATAAATAGGTGGTTGTGTTTGGTTTAGAATATTTGCAAATGCCCAAAGTAGGACATTTCTGGCAGAATTCTTCAGGCCTCCCCAGAAACTATTTTGGTCCACTGAGCCTTTGTGCCTTTTACTCTCGAGATGGGAAAAGAAGTGACTGCATAGTCAGCACCTCTTCATAAAAGCACAGCTTTATTCCCTCCCATGCGCTGCCTCGTTTGCAGCACTCAGACATTGACCTTTGTGTGTTTTCCTTGGGAGATTATTTCTCGATTTAACACACCTTACCATCAAGTGCTTCCTCTTGTTACTAGTTTTACTAGCCCCTGTCTGTACTCTGTCATTACACCTAATCACAGATTATGCTAAAAAAGTCATCTTCTTCCTCCCTGCTTATATCTGTCAAGTATTTGCAGATGATCCCGTTCCCCTATTAGTTGTCAGCTAACAAAAGCACACATATTTAACTGTTTTATTCTTTCCTTCTGAATTCCCCAAAGGCTTTTTGTAGCCCTTATCTGAATTCCCTCATGAATGGTCGTCAACAATGGCCCAGTAATGAGGTGTCCTGACAGGGCCTGGAACAGAAAGGAGACCTTACCCCCTCCTAGGACAGGGCTCCTGTGCCTGTGCAGTTCCCCAACACACAGGACACTTCCGCTGCTTCACAGGCTCAGGATTAATTTACTACTAATGATCACATCATGCATTTCCCTCACCCTGCAGTTTATTTGCTTATGTCTTCCCAAGATGATTCATCTGGCTAATCTGTTACAGCCTTCGGCTTACTTCTGACTCTCCTCACTGATTAAACAAAATGATGCACGGCTTTTGTTGTGAAGTTGGGACGCTGAGAATTCAGAAACTTCCCAGACAAGCTCTGGACAGCGGGACAGGCACTCTTTGCACAAGAGGTGGCCTGCCCTCCTTGCGAGCAGAAGGACAAGGGCCTATCAGCAGCATCAATCTTCACTTGGAAGAATAACAGGATTCAACATCAGTGCAGAAGATCTTGACCTTCGTTCACCTTTCCACCCTGTGACCAAGCCACCAGAGGGGAAGGTGTGGCCTCCACAGCAGGGCCCTAAAATCCATATCAAGAAATGAAAATTTGTTGGAATGGTGCAGATGTTTGATTCCACTTGTGTGTATGATGCCAAACAGCTCCCCTGGTTGTCCTTCCCAATTACGCTTCAGGTGACAGCATTAAAATCATAGAATCACAGCATCATAGAACGGTTTGGGTTGGAAAGGAGCTTTAAAGGTCCTCTAGTCCACCCCCCCTGCAGAAAGCAGGGACATCTTCAACTAGAGCAGGTTGCTCAGAGCCTTGTCCAACCTGACCTGGAATATTTCCAGGGATGGGGCTTCTACCACCTCTCTGGGCAACCTGGGCCAGTGTTTCACCACCTTCATTGTAGAACATTTCTTCCTTGTATCTAGTATAAATGTTCCCTCTTTTAGTTTAAAACCATCACCCCTTGTCCTGTCACAACAAGCCCTGCTAAGAAGGCTGCCCCCATCTTCCTTATAGGCCCCCTTTAAGTACTGAACGGCTGCAGTAAGGTCCTGATGGAGAGGGCTCCTGATGGAGATTATTTGTAAGGAGCACTCATCTTACTTGCATTGGAAGTTTGGGGCATTTCTTCCTACACTGCAGATATCTGTGAAACTGGGACATTTGAGGTGCAGTACTAGTACCAAAATAAGACAAAGCAAAGAGCCGATAATCCTTCGACTTCCAAATGTTTAGCTGAGTAATCCCCCAAAACTTTCCTGTTGCAGTGTGTTGGTGTAACATGCATATACGTCAGAGGAACACCATCTATTAGTTTCCATTTTCCAAATAAAGGTAACTCAGCCTATGGCCCGTCAGTCACACTCGTGAAGAGTCATTACAAAAATCAGATTATCTCCGTTCCGTGCAATACCACTAAGTATGAAGTGCTTCTGCAAATCAAGTTATTAAAAGCGCCCCAACCGTTCGTGTGATTTGAAACACTTCAGGGCTACTTATCTGCACAGTCAGCTGGGTGTAAAGGCAATCTCCGTGCTCAGGCAGAATATGCTTTGCAGTTTTATGGCTACTTATATTAATTGAGCAAAACCATTAGCTACTCTTCTTTCTAATCACTGGTGTGAGGCCAACGTCATTCCAACCATTTTCACAGAGGAAGAACAAGAAAACCAAATAGATATGTGGGTGACTGGTCACAGGCAGGAAAACCTACACAGTGCTGCTTTCTCATCATGTTCCCATGACTCCGAAAAATCCCACCCAACGGTGCACCAGGCACTTGGAGGAGGCATGGCAGGACTAGAGGGAATTGAGGCTCTGGCCCTTGCCTGTGCACCCACTCTCTGGGAATTTGACAGATACGGTTTCCTCCAACTGAGCTGAATTTCTCCTCGTCAGCCTGTGCACTGAAATCCTCCTGGTGCACGGCTCCCCACGCTGGGCACGGGGAGCGCTGCTGTTCCTGCCTGCGTGGCCCAGTTATGGCCCCAGGGTCCAAGAACCATGGAAGGGCTGTCATGGGCAGTGGAAACCACAGACCTGACTTCACCAGCGCCTACCAGCTGGCTACAGACAACAAATCCTCATGGCCTGAGATGTCTGAGGCAAGATGGCATCAGCTCCAAGCCTCCCAAACTAGCAGCTCAAATAAAATGTCCTATGTGTCACAAAGCCCCTGGCAAGCAGGACTGTATGTTGGGACAGTCTGTATAGGAGAAGACAAGGTCCATAACGATGGAAATAAGAGACTGACATAAATCACGGAGTATGCAATGATTTCAAAAGCTTTTGATGAGAAGCCAGGGCCAGCCAGATGGAAGAAGAGCCAGAGCAATGCCAATACCCTCTGTGCGCCTCTCCCGCTTGCTTTTAACGTTACCCCAGTACCCTCCACAGGTTCTTCCCCCCATGCCAAGTTACCCAGCATCGAGCCAAAGGAGAAGAGGGCTCAGATTCACTGCAGCAAGGGCTGTGGAGCTGGACTATCATAGGGGCACTGCAGCCTCTAACAGCGGACTCCTCCTCGCAGTACGCTGCCTTGCAACAGCAAATGCCCAGCAGGTGTGAACGAGGCAGACGGTGTGCCGAGCGGTGCTTGTTTGAATCAGCAGCGTTCTGCCCTTTACACACACCCCACGGCCACGCTGCAGACCCAGCTGCCTGCTCCTCCACAGCCAGGCCGCCCCAACAGCGGCCATCCAGTGTGACCTAAAAAAGAGCCCCCAAACCCCAAGCATTAAACCAGAACAGCAGCTCTATAGGACTTGTGAAATATCTGCCTTTTGCCAAGCTTACTGCACAGCAGTTCGCACCTCTCCTTAACTTCTCCACATGGCATTCCTGTAAGGACAACCCTGTGTCTGCTCTCTGTCCACACCACACGGACGCCAGCCCCAGGTAGGGCTTGGGGAACAGCAGCTGCTGTGCTGGGGCCAAAGCAGTCCCTGGGGACATCAGGAATGGGGAGAGGTCAGCCATGCATGTTGCCAGGTCTGTCCCCACCTCCAGGGAGTGAAACCTACTCAGCATTTTAGCCATATGAGGGAATAACTCCTGTGCAATGAAAGGAGGAAAACTGGGTTACATAGAATAGAAGCACAGAATCGTTTTGGTTGGAAGAGACTTCGAAGATCACCAGTTTGAATCATTAACCCAGCACTGCCAGATCACCACTAAACCCTGTCCCTCAGCACCACAGCTACATGGCTTTTAAATCCCTCCAGGGATGGGGACACAACCGTTTCCCTAAGCAGACTGTTCCAGGGCTTTACAACTTTTTCCATTAAGAAATTTTTCCTAATATCCAACCTAAGCCTTCCCTGGAGTAACTTGAGGCCACTTCCTCATCCTATCACTTGTTACCTGGGAGAACAGACTGACTCCAACCTCCTTTCAGACCGTTGCAGAGAGCAAGAAGGTCTCCCCTGAGCCCCCTTTTCTCCAGGCTAAACAACCCCAGTTTCCTCAGCGGCTCCCCATAAGACTTGTGCTCTAGGTGTGGTTAAAGCAAACACAAGTCATTTATAAAGGTGTCTTTTGCTGCGCTGAAAAACGCCAAGTTTAAAAATGCTCTAATGGGGCCAAATTCAGATCTCTGCACGCCAAAGCAAAAGCCAGCGTAATTTCCTACGCTGGGCCCGAGGGGAGTTCTATACTACTTTATCACAGAGTCGGAGCTGCAGGGCGGGCTCACCTGAACTCACCGTGCCGAACGTTGCCACCCCAGGGAGCACCAGGCGGCGGCCGGGGGGGGCAGAGAGGAGCCGCGGAGCGAGCCCGGCCGGTGCCCTCCCGGGGGTCGCGGCGA
>VZZY01012813.1:273340-286658 GCA_013400335.1 Eurystomus gularis
CCGGTGATGGCGCGTTAACCCGGTGTCTGTCTGTCTGTCTGTCTGTGTTGTCGCTGGGCCCGCAGCGCCTGGACGGGCGGCAGTGCTATGACTACCGGAACGTCCGCATCTCCTTCGGGGCCGACTACGGCTGCTGCATCGTGGAGCTGGGGAAGACCAGGTAGATGGTTCCGGAGTCGCAAGAGCGGTGGGGGTTGGAAGGGACCTCTGAGCATCAGCGAGTCCAGCCCCCTGGTAGAGCAGGATCCTGCCGCAAAAAATGATCCAAGAGTGGAGCCGCGCTGCTGTGAGGCCAGGCTGAGAGAGCTGGGGGTGTTCGGCCTGGAGGAGGCTCCAGGGAGACCTTATTGGGGCCTTTTAAGAAAGATGGGGACAGTCTTCTTAGCAGGGCCTGCTGCAACAGGACAAGGGGTGATGGTTTTAAACTAAGAGGGGAGACTCAGACTAGAGAGAAGGAAGACATTTTTTACACTGAGGGTGGTGAAACACTGGCCCAGGTTGCCCAGAGAGGTGATAGAAGTCCCATCCTTGAAAACATTCCAGGCCAGGTTGGACAGGGCTCTGAGCAACCTGCTCTAGTGGAAGATCTCCCTGCTCACTGCAGGGGGGTTTGGACCAGATGATCTTCAAAGGTCCCTTCCAACCCAAGACATTGTGTGGCTCTGTTTAAAAAGTTTTCATCCCTTTATTCACTGATCTCACATTTTGCGTTCTTCCACAAATTAAACGGCCCTTTGTTGTCTTCCATAAACATTTAGTTTCAGATTTAGTTTTAGATCCTTGTGTGTTTGAGTCTATTTTTAAACCTAAAAGACAGGAGAACGTCTACATTTGATCCTCTCTGTTGTTGACCAGAATTCAGCTATGTAGGACAGGCATTGAAGGAGAAACTGTCAGGAGTGAGGAACACAAGCTAAAAGCCTGAACACATGTTTTTTCAAAGTACGCATTTTGTTTCTAGCAGGAGGAGGTTTTTCCTGCTAAATCCCATGACTTTATGGTTTATCTTTGCAGGGTTCTTGCACAAGTCTCATGTGAGCTCGTTCCCCCCAAGCCAAACCGGCCTACAGAAGGTATACTTTTCATTAATCTGGAGCTCTCGCCGATGGCTGCACCGGGTTTTGAGCCTGGCAGGTATGTAGCTGTCTTAAAAAGACTAAACAAGGATGAGGTAAGAGCCGCTGTTTTGCTACAGGTAATTATATAGCCTAATCATACTGAATTTGGGTTAATTTTGTTTTAACAGGCAATCTGAGTTACTCATGAAAATGAACAGACTAATAGAACGATGCCTGAGAAATTCTAAGTGTATAGACACTGAATCTCTCTGCGTTGTTGCTGGTGAAAAGGTATGAAAACCTTCATTTCAAGTGGTTTTAAGCTAAAAGATACATATAGTCTGTTTTTAAGGTCTTTAGGTTAATGCAAAGATTCACACATCTGACTTCACAGGTATCTTTAACTTACCCACAGAGGCTTTCTGAAGTAGTGGGGCCCTGCACACGCAAATATTTCTCTGCAGAATAAAGTGTAAACTGTACTTACGTGTTACATATTTTGCCATAATTAAATCTAGCATGCCGGGTATCTTCGAATGTACTGAGATCTTTCATCTTGTTAAGCAAAGACCTGAAGAACGTACACCGGCTCTTTTTATGCTTCAAAAAAAAAAAAAGTAATTGTTTTGAAAAACCAGTAACTTCTGTTTGTACAAATGACCGAGCAGTTCTGTGTGCTTTTGCTCAGGTCTGGCAAATCCGCCTGGACCTGCACCTGTTAAATCACGACGGCAACATTATTGACGCTGCCAGCATAGCAGGGATCGTGGCTCTGTGTCACTTCCGCAGACCGGACGTGTCCGTGCAAGGAGAGGAGGTGACGGTGGTGAGTTGTGCCAGGTCGTGCTGAGTGCTGTGCCCTCGCAGGTGGCTGCTTCCCGTCTCAGTGGGAGAATCAAGTGCTTCTGTAAGCAGATAAACTCCCAAGAGACCTAAGTTTTCGGACAGAATGTGTTGCTGCTCACAGTGTGAAAGGATTTTAAGGCAGCGTGCTGAATACAGGATTTTGTCAACCTCGGTTTATGGGAATGTTGATTGTAAAAGTTAAGTGGTTTACAGTTTAGACCAAATGAAGCACACGGCTGATGAACGTGCGGTAGTTACCTGCATAGGTGGTAAGCAGTAAGAACTGCATGAGAAGAGTAAAAAGAATTTTCTTAATATTTAGATGAGCAAACATTTGCTAGCCTTTTTTTCTGTTTTTAAATATCTTTGTACAGTACTTAATTCTAAAATTAAATGTGTTCCATAAATAATTGTCTTCTGGGCCAATTCTTTCCAAAGTACACTCCCGAGGAACGTGATCCTGTCCCCTTGAGTATCCACCACATACCCATTTGTGTCAGTTTTGCCTTCTTCCAGCAAGGGTAAGATTTACAAGTCTTCTGACAGAAACAGCTTCTCGTTGATTCTGTAGAATTAGTTTTAAACATAGAGTCCTAAAAATATTTATATTGACAAGCTGATTTTTTAAAACGTTTTATCTGAAATGAGAGGCCGTGGGGAGATATTTATGTTCTGTGGGGTGTAACCAACCAGCAGCTGTCTGCAGATGATGTAGAAAACTTCCTATCAACATTTCTACATTTAGGAAAGTTTCTGTAAAATTTTATACCCATCATTACTAATACATAAACCATTTGGTTTAATTGCTTTAATTTAATTGGTTTAATTGCTTTAAGGAAGTGTGCTCACCTTGAACTTTTTACTGTTGCCTCATATTTAAAAACTTGATTCTAGGACCTATTTGTTGGTGGATCCAAGTGAACGTGAGGAATGCGTCATGGACGGAGTCCTTGTAATCGCTATGAATAAACATCGTGAAATTTGTACCATCCAGTCCAGTGGAGGGATTATGCTGGTAAAGGATCAGGTAAATCTTTGTGTTGACCAGTCTTTCATATATAAACTAGTTCCTGTGCTGTAATCTTGATACTGAAATATCATTGGCATTTGGAAGGTAAGAAATAATTACTTGTTTGATTTAATGGGAGAAGGTCATCTGTTTTTAGTCCTAGTGGAAGAGCCGTAGTACTGTCTGTCACGCTGAAGAAGAGATGTAGAAAAGGCAGAGTTTTTGGTCAGAGACACAACTTTTTCCTTTTTTTCCCCCCTGTGACTTGGCTGAAGGAGTCTAAATGGATTCAGACTGCGCTCTAGAGGCTGTTGTGTTAAACCTTTTCCATCAACTCGTCGCGTACCCCGTCCCTCCTACTAAGATGCTGTATTTGAAGTGTTTATAACTCCTGTCGTTTTTTACAGTCGTAGTTAAAAACCATCTTGCTTGCGTGATCCTCAACGGTTGTTGTGTATGTAACAAACAGGTTCTGAGATGCAGTAAAATAACAGCTGTTAAGGTTGCAGAAATAACAGAACTGATTCAGAAAGCCTTGGAGAACGACCAGAAAGTCAGGTGAGAGTTTGGGGAAGGGAAATGGGTATTTGTTTAAGAAACATACTAAAAAGTAAGATCAAGCCCTAGTTTGAACAGCAAATTGTTTTCACTTAGATGTATTTTAAATAGTGTTTGTGTATTTGAACTTGAGTAAGTATTTTGAAGTGTGAAACGTCCTGACATCATGCCTGTCACTGAATGACCAGGAAAGAAGGCGGGAAGTTCGGCTTTGCAGAATCAATCCCCAATCAAAAGATCACCGCCTTCAAAATGGAAAGCGCCGCTGTTGATACGAACAACGTGGAAGAACAGGCGGAAGAAATCATCACGAAAGCTGACCCTCCCTCAGAAGTGTATCTTTTCTTGTGTTATTCAGGCTTCCCACCCCCTGCATTAGCACTACCAGAAGCTAAACGCAGGCTGGAGATGGCTCACAGCTTAGGCGGCCTCCTAGCATTCAGAGGAAACATCAGTATCATGCTGTTTTTGCTTCTAACTGCGTTTAGGTAACTTAATCCCTAGCATAAAGTGCAAAACTGAGGTCTGAAATGGCTACAGTAACAGGAGAAGTAGTTCTCTCAACCCCGCTTTAAGGATGTTGTCCCCCAGGAAGAAAAGATACAGCTTAAAAACCAACCGGTTCGCTCTCTGAGTGCAAAGAGTTTGCCAGCAAACACTGGGATTTTTCTTAACGCCTTCAGTTTTGCCAAACCAATATTGCACACTCCCGGGACAGCCCAGATTGGGGAAGGAATAGAGAACTCCTGGGGAGAGCTTGAGGAATCTGAGAAGGAAGAAGCAGCAGAAGAGGAAGGTGAAGGTGAGGCCGCTGGTTCTGATGGTCAGAAAATGGAAACTGAGGAGACAAGTACAATAAGGGAAACTAACAAGGGTAAGTACTTATTTACCTTGATATGAGACATGCTTATTATATCACTTAATAAAGAGTCTAGGATTAAAAGTAAAAAGGAAGAGGTCCTTAGCAAAAAAGGAGAACCATTGTAGCCACTTTGTACTTCAGAGTTACACTCACTCGCTACTTTCACTTCACCCGGTCACTTGTTTTCTTCAAAAGTAGTACCTGGAGAGCTCCAAATTAAGCAGTAGCCACAAGGAATGCTTCTTTAAAATTCCTGTGGTTATTAGTTACGGAAATTGTACAAAGCTCACCACCAGTTCGGGGGCTTGTTTTTGTTTAGATGAACCTATCGTACTGTCAGACAGCGAAGAGGAAGAAGTTGTCATTCTGGAACCACAGGAACTACGAAGGAGAACAAGGTAACCATCACATGGAACGATGAGAGGAAGGGAGTTTGTAAGGAGCATTTGCAGGAAGCACAGGATTGGGGCAGGGCCAGGAAAGGTCTCAATAGATCAAGGGGACTACAGAGATAGCCAAGAACAGGGAAGTTTAAACCTGGGCTAGTTGGCTCCTGCCCTAGGAGGCTGGTCATGCTGGCTGACCTGCAGCTGTCTGAAACAGTTAGAGATGCTTGATTCATCTTCATCCTTCCCAGGGGAGCGCTAGGGTAAGACTTGAATCAGCTGCTCCTTAGAGATGATGCAGAGATTCTACACTACAGCTCATCTTCGGTTTTATCTCGCACAAGTGAGATCTATTGCTGTTACCCTGCGCTAGCCCTGGAAGCCCTCGTTGTGTGCAGCACGCTTTCTAGAAACAAAGCCTGAACTTGCCCTGAGCGTGGTGGACGGTTGCCCCGTTACGGTGGTCAGCCTGTGTCCTTCTGAACTAAAACCCTTCCGTGCGTTCCTTTGATACAAATGTTGTTTGCTCGCAGAACGCAGACTAACTCGAAACCAGAAAGTACAAGTAAGAAAGCTTTTACTAAAAGGAGAAAAAAGAAGAGAGCTGCTTATTGAAGCCACCATCCCGCCTTCAGAAAAGCTGTATGATACGTCATTTGGTCTGTCATTACTCAACTTATTTTTGTAGATAATGTTATTTCATCCCACCCCATCTCTGGTCATGCTTTTATGTATATTTTATAAAACTATTGTATACAGCTTTAAATAAAAACAATTGCATGTAAGCAAAGCCTATGGTTAGCATCCAGCTGCAGCAGAAACTCCTGAGTTCAACTTGAGCTGACAAGTTCCACAACTACTAAGCTGCAGTTTTCTTCACAAAACAACCTGTGCCATTACTCACATGAGCTGTGTAGAGTCAGAGTTCAGGTGGTAGAGGAATTATGGCTCCAGTTCAATGCCTGGAAAAGCTTCTTTTGGTTAAGGTTGCTATAACCACACCTAGGAACGTTCTCCACAGGGAGAAAGGGCATGACTAAGACCTCGTCCATGTTGCTCCACATCTTCCCTTTAACTGCTTTGTATAAAACCCAACAGCAATGCACATACTGAACAAGGCAGCACAGAACTTCTCCAAAACCTTCCGAGAGAAGCAACTTGTACTTCAGAAATAGAGTTTTTTTAAAAGTTTAATTAAATATTACATGCAACAGACAGGACTGCTTGGACTGTATTCAAAGAATTACGCTCAACATGTAGAATTGGGCAAAATGAGACAATGAGGTTTCCAAAACACCTGAGACAGTTCCTTCACTCAAAGAGCAAGTCGAACTGGAAACATGCACGTATTTACAAGAGCAGAGTTGGACTATTTTACATGTGACCTTAGTATGTAATGAAATAGGAACAGGAGAGAAGTTACTGTCGCAGATGTTACGTTCCCCAAGTCAGGTTTAGGATGTAATATAAAAAAAATAATTGCTGGGAACAGCAATGAACAACTTCCATGGAACACAGAGCAAGGAGACATTTCATTAAGCAGTAAATGAGCACTATAAACCACGGAATTCCTCAAGAACTGCTACTTGCTCTTTCTGGGGAAGCTTCCTTTCAATTGCTTCTCTTCCCATGTTCATATTTCTCAGTGGTCTCGGAAAGTTTCCTGCACGCACCACAGAAAAGAAGGGGAAGGCAGAACCCAGTTGCTCAGAAGAGCGCTGGGCTCTGTTGTCTTCCAGGAATTGCCAGGTGGTATTTCAATTTGCCCTTCCAAGGGCCCAGAGTGAAAGGGCAACTGTGGCCAGCATGTTCCTCTAGATAGAAACATCCTCTCCTGCAAGCTTAGAGCGTTTCCAACACGAAAAACCAGACATGATACCATGATGTATCATGTGTTTCAGCTTTTCTGTGGCAACCTACTGAGATTCAGCTAAATCAAGGCTGTGAGAGAACATGGTAGACCAGTGAAGTAGGGTTCTTCACTGAACATGTAGAAAAGTCAAAGTGCATCCTAAAAAGCTCATGATTGGCCAAAAAAGGCAGCCTCTGCTGCATACTTTTGACTGGGTAAGCCGCCACCACCACTTGACTCCAGTTTTGTAACCCAGTTGGTTGATGGAAGGCTCAGACTGCAGAGCACAACAGCGAGGTTTCAGTTAAGAAGACATGAGCTGTCTCACTAGAACGTGCTTGTCAGCTTGACAGAGGGCTGATGATTCTTTAAGAATTTAAGTAGCCCACACCTTTACAGCTGTTCAGCGTCTGTAAAGCCTTTGTACTGGGACCTGCCGGGTATCCAGATAACCAGATGGACCCTGTTGAATCAACTTCAAGTTGCGGTGGCAGATGTTTTGCAGAGCAGCCTTGCCAAGAAGCGTTAGAAACAAGATGCCCGTTTAAGACGGTCGTTACTGCCCCTCCGTGGTTTGAAGGTATTGGCAAGACCACTAACATCAGATGTAAAAAAAGTTTATTAGCCAACCTGGAAATGGCGTAATTAAGCCAACTTCCACGCGCTCGCTGATTTACATGCAAAGACCAGCAGGTACAGGGCAGCATCACTACAAACGTGATAGCACAGGCTGAAGGGAAACGTCTACCTCCACCTACCGCCGACTGGGCGCTAGCTTGCTCAGTAACGGTTCTGGAGCTAAGGAAATACAAGACCAGTTGGTCTACAATTTCCCTGCATGCTGCAGAGGAACCCTTTCCAAGCGAGAAGGATGGACAGAACTCATCCCATCCTACACAGAGCCCATCCACACCAGAAGACATTCCCTCCTCCTGAGGGCACGGAGCAGTAGCTCACCCTCCTGCTGTTGAATTCCTCCACCACCCCTACAGAGTTACTGGGTAAGCAGACCGAGGACTACAATCTTTTTAGTGGGTATTGACGGGCTTTTGGGACAGCTAACACAATCAGTGGGATCTCCGTGGGCTTAAATTAGTATCGGTTTTACACTTTGACTAGAAAATACTACAGCAAGACCATTTTCTACATACTGGAAGAGCAAAGTACGAACTGGTGATGCTCCTTTCAGCCGTGCAGTCCCCGCTGCAGAGCATTCGGCCTTTGACCTGATGGAGACGTAGCAACACGCTACGTAGCAATCGAGGCTTCCAGCAACAGGCACGTCCTAAAGAGCCTCACCACAGTCAAGTCCAGCAAAGTTCTCCCCGTAACTATTTTGTTTCTTCCAGTATTAGAGCTGTTAAGCCACAAATTGGGTCTAAACTAAGTCTCAGTTTAAACTGGACAGTATAAAAATGCTACAAATACTGCTGTGGAGTCCAAGTCACGCTTACTTGGCAGGAGAACAAGCCCTACTATGATAATGCACTGCTAATATTAGTCTCAAATTAGATAAGCAGTCTCAGACATCACTTGGTCTGCATGGTTAATTCTGTGCTTGAAGAAAACCTTTTTGTAAAAACCCAGCTAAATATTTTAACAAGATTGCATGTACAAAAGATTTACATTAAAACCACATAAAACTAACTTCATAATTAAGCTAATCAAAACCTGTATTAATCTCCAGAGTGATCACATCTAGCACTTGGAACGGCGTTTAAAAACTGTACATCATTTTCTTGCAATATACATCTTTTTAAAAGATCAGTCTCTTGATTATTACAATAAGTTTAGTGTCTCTGGTGGGTCAATAAGCGACACTCCATGGTACCTAGAGAGGGAAGAAAAGAGGCAGGATGTCATCGTGCTCAGGTGCTCCCTGCCGTAAAGAAGAGCGCAGGTACTGCAGCAAAGCACGTCGCTTGTAAGGCGGGGAACATCTGGGGCTTGTCCCCTGCCATGCCCACGCATATTTTTAGCGGCATTACGTGCCACCTCCTGCCTACCAGCTGTAGGAATCTCAAGAAAATTCCTCCAGTTTCTACCTGATAATTCAGGCAGTGATGATGGGCGTGGTGGTGAGCACAAAGTGGTGCTCAGCAAAGCACTATGAGAAGACCCAGGGAGTCTTGTCACCGTTTCACTTAGGTGGTAGATTTGGTTAGTGAAGTCTGACTGAAGACTCAAGATACCCCCCACCCCGCTAAGCGGTTACGTGCTAGGACAGCTCGGGCTTGACTCACCAGCTCATCGTACATGGCTACAGATACTCACTTTGTACTCTTGTACTTTTCCCTTATGGACTGTTGCGTGTGCTGTGCTGCTTTGAGGTAGGTCTTGTGTAGGTCTATGAGGCAAGGCTTGATGTCTTCGAGGGTGTAGCCTGTTACTTTGCACAGGGATTCAGGCTGGGAACAAAAGGAAGAGGGACATCTGCGTGTTTCTGTTTGCTTATGCTGACAACCTCTGGTGGAGTTTTCAGCTGCCTGTCAAAGCTCCAGTTGTTCTAGCAGGTTGGCAGAGTGCCGTTTTCTCAAGCACTAAGTAGTTTAATACTGCTCAGATTTTACTTCATGTAGATTTACAGTAACCCTGAAAACGATCATGTTCTAAACAAGCATTCCTTTCCCCCAGTGCTTAGGCTTTCTGACCGCCCACTTCCACATCACAAGGAAGCTGCTTACAGCTTTGAGGAGGAGCGGTGATCAGCAGATGGAACCAGAAGCACCAGTAGATGCCTCTTCCTTCCAAGAAAAGGTGTCCCCTGTCCCCACACTGTTTTTCAAATACCACAATCCCTAATTAACAGGCTAGGAGCGCAGAGGGGCTGCAATTCCTGCAGCCCAGGCCCCTGTGTGGAGAACTGTGACCAAACACACTGAACACGCATGAGGGCACGTGAAGGCCCCGCTCTTGGTGCTACGTACCCAGGTTTCTCCAGTGATCGTATAGTCTGCTAGATGAAACGCTGCTGCAGCAATGACTGATGGCAAGTATTTCAGGTAAGGATCAGCGTCGATTAAACTCAGCTCCCCAAGGTACTGCAAGAGAAACGAGATGGGGAATCATCTGCTTCCAAAAGTAGAAGAGCACTTACAGTGGCACCAGAACCTTCCTTTAAGCTTCTGATCCAGCCATCACTTGGAGGAACAGCTTGATAGTTTGCACTTACTTTCTCTTTTAGTATCTACTGTCAAATAGCGTTCCCAGCTTTTCAACACAACATTTTATATTTAGAGGCGTACAACATCTAGAGGGAAGAGCGTAGTTGGGTCTGACCTTTGCACAAGGAGACAAAGGAGCCGTGGTACCTGCCATACCCTTAGGTTTTAATATAACTTTAGCAGAAGCATTATCTGTGCTCGGCTTTAGAAATTACCCTCTGGATTTAGAGCTCGCTGCTTGTTGAGGGGAAAACCACAACAAAAGTCCTTTTTAGCCAAGGGGAGTGGGTAGGTGTGGCAGCTCCAGATAACAAAGCAGGAAACGATCTCACAGTGAAACCACCCCCAAATTCAAGCTCATCAATCTCTGCCTGCGCTGAGGAAGCTTAAGCCAGGCCAAGTGCCAGCCTGCGACAGGAACGGAGTGTCCCGAACAAAGTGGCAGTGCCAGTTCCCAGTGGTGCTGGTGGGCCACCGCATCTGGAGGAGCACGTGTCACCCTGTGCATGCTCCGCAGAACTCTCCCAGAGAGAGCATTTAAAAATAGGAGGCAGGAAAGCATGAAAAATCCTTCAGTATTTCTTGTTTTTTCTACTGGGATTGGGAAACAGCTTGTAAAGTGCATTAATAGCAGAAGTCTCTAGTTAAGTGGGCCGAGCTATTAACTCTCGCTTACCATGGAGAGGCTCTCCACTTTAGCGTTTGTCTGCTGATGTAGGAAATACTGAGTGAGGAACTGGTTGATGGTTGGAGCTGCCAAGTCGAACGACAAAACCTTCAGAATTAAGTGCTCCATCCTTAGAACCTGCTTCTTGGTATAGGTGTCATCTGTGATGTAGACAAACTCTGCTACTTCAGGAGGGTAGATTTCTTCAAACTTTCTGCCAGGAGAAATAGTAACGGGCAAATAATTGAGTACTAGAGAGCCAGATAACCAGCAACACTTGATGAAAGCCAGCATGCAAATTTAAACTCTGACTTGTGAAGTTGCTGGGCACTGTTACCCAACAAGTTTGCTGCACTTGGTTCAGTAGCTCTTGAATCAGCAGAACTGGAAATGACAGAGCTACGATAGCCTGGTATTTTAGCACTAAACAATTTAGGACTCAGTTACCGAAATTCCAATAGAACCCACTAAACTAATAATTGGTGCAAGCAAAACTTGCTTGTCATATCTTGTGCACATTCCCTCACATACTGTTTAGGAGAAGCCTTCTGCCGCTGCAGCTACAAATGAGTCCTCACATTAACGGAGCCTACAAAGCCTAGAACCTCGCTTGCGGCATTTCATACAAATGGCCAAGCTTTTAGGTGGATAACTGCCAGTTTCCCTTCTAGTCCAAAGCCCTCCCAAGTCAGTCCAGCTATCGGCACCAGAAATGCAATAAATAGCCCCAAGATTTCCATCTTCCAGCAGGTAGAATGTCAAATAAAGCAATTTCACTTACGACGCAAGCAGCATAGCTGCAGTGCCCACGAGCTGAAGTTTTCCTCTCAAAACAGACATGGAGGATAGAAACCTATCAATGTAATTTACAGCTAAGTGCAGGGTTTCATTCTGCAGTTTGTATTCTTCTCCGACTTCCACCAGCCAGTCCACAAGAATAGCCCGCATGTTGTTTGTGATATCAGGTTGCTTCTTCATGTAGCCAATTTTAGGCTTGCATTTCACCTGTAGAGTTAGATGACAGACAAGACCGAGTTTGGACTCAGTAGGTGTAGGGAAGCAACTGCTTAGGCTCCATTTACTCCAAACAGATGAGAAATAAACGACGGTTAAGTCTAGGATCAGCAAGTTACAATTCCATAACCTTGCTTTCCAGCTTCTGTTCAGTGCATGGCACAGCCAACTTTATCACAAGAAACCAGTCTTGTGTCCACAGCATTTTATTTCTCCATTTCCAGCAAGCTTTAACTTAGCCCCTGTAGTAGGAACTAACATTCAGGTGTATTTCTCAACCCCAAATTCCTGCCCCGTAAGCTGTAGGCACATGAGAATAGAGGCTGCAACTCACCTCCATTTCCCTAAGGTACGTATGGATATCGTCGATATAGTCTGGCACATTATTAACATTTGTTTTCTTCTCCTCCGCTTCTGAGATAACAGAAATATCCATAATACTTGGCGAATCTAAGCAGAGGACAACAACCACGTTAAAATGGGCACCATCAGACCACCCCCTTGCAGCACAGGGCACTACCCTACTCCATAGCATGCTGGCGGTGGCTCTCCAGGACTGCTGGGTCTACTTCTAGGCAGGCAGAGAGGGCAGACTATCGCTCCACTAGACAGGAAGTTGAGGAGGCTCTAGAGAAGCCAAAGCATTACTGCAATAGGGAAGCTTTCTGCTCCCCACTCTCTTCTCTTCTCTGAGAAGAAAGGGATGGAAAACTCTTCTGCAGTTAAGTAGCGCTCAGTGCATCCTGTGTTACCTTGTTACACAGATGTGAGCCTTGCAAGCTTAGCTACTGTGGCTTAAAACAGGGCTGGAGTACCCGAGCTTTTTGGAGACTGGAGAAGTGGACCATGATGAAATCAGCCCTCAGATACTCATGCGCATCCTGCAGAAGATGGATGTGAGAGCTCCTGTTTCTTACGTCCCAGGAAGAGCTCAAAACACTTGCACCAGTACAGGGAAAAAAGTCTATTAAACCTCAGGATCTGCCCACGTTAAATCCCCATCTAACTCTACAGCAGTAGCAACAGGTGAGGATTTAAGGGCTGGTCTTCTCCGTAATCTGGTTTCTCTTGTGAAGCACCCCTAGTTCGGTTTAAAAGCATAAAACAGCCTACAAAGAGCAGGGAATAGAAGTGCAGAGGCTCAAGTAACTGATAGCTCTGTTGCACTGAAAAGCTGTTGTATCACAATCATAGAATCATTTTGGTTGTAAAAGACCTTCAACATCACTGAGTCCAGCCATTAACCCAGCACTGCCAAGTCCACCACTAAACCCTGTCCCTCAGCACTACACCTACATATCTCCTCCAGGAACGGGGACTCCACCGCTTCCCAGGGCAGCCTGTTCCAGGGCTTCACAAGCCTTTCAGGGCATTTTCCCTAATAAGGAAAACCTGCCCTGGCAGAACTTGAGGCCGTTCCCTCTTGTCCTATCACTTGTTACTTGGCAGAACAGGTTGACCCTCACTTTGCTACAGCCTCCTTTCAAGTTGTACAGAGCGATAGCAATCTCAAATCATTTCCAGCAACTGGAAGGGCATCTCCTGAGTCGAGCCAAACCAGTCCATGTCCGAAACAGCTCCAGGGTCCACAGCCCTCCTGCAGCTCGCTCTGGAAATCATGGCCGAGCTGGCGCCTGGGCACGACCCTGTTCACCTCCGTGCTTCCTGGAGAAGGGCCCTGCAGACTCGGGCGCCACCCGGGCCCACTGCTGACGGAGCAGCGGGGGGACGGGGCCCACAGGAGCCCACCGGGGGAGCCCGGGGCACCACCGCCCTCCCAGCGGGCTGACACCGAGCCCCGGGCAGGGGACACTCGAGGGCTGCCGGCGCACCGGCGGGGGGGGTGCCACGTACCGAAGCTCAGCTCCATGGCGTTGCCCAGGGGTGCCAGGGGCTGCAGCT
>VZZY01012813.1:287364-305903 GCA_013400335.1 Eurystomus gularis
CATCGCCCTTCCCCGCTGCGAAATGGCTCTTTCCTCCTTCTGGGGGCGGGCGCTGTTCTCTTAAATCTCCCCGGCCACCCCCCCGCTGTGGCCACCAGCTGGTTGGTCTCTTCTCGTTTTCAGTAAAAATTAGTTTTTATTTTTAAAACCGCAGTTTTTTTCTTCCGGGAGAAGCGCGGAGGAAGCTTCATGCCCCTCTGAGCAACAGTTAGCACGGAGCTTTAAAAGTAGCTTTTTAGTCTAAAATTTGGGAGTTCTCCCCCTCCTGTGCCCCCTGAAGCCGCATCACCTCTGGCCAGGTTCCCCCGCGCAGGAGGCAAATACGCGTAGCTGAACGTGAATTTATTCTAAATCGGGTTAAGTCTGACAACCAGTGTCTTTACAGTGAAGGACGTTGTGTACACACCAACGTTTACTGTACGTGTTTAGCATACAGAGTTTAACATACGCAACAATCCATAGGAACTGAAGTTGACTGCTGTATTCAGCGTGGTAATAAATACAAATAAAACCTAAAAGCTGACGGTACAACAGAAGTGTTTCTCTCAAAAAGTGTTTTGGAGTTGATACTGAACTGCCTTGATTAAAAAAAATAGAAGTAAAAATTACTCGGCTCTTTCCTTGTCAGGCTGCAGCCTCAAAAAAAGCGATGAGTCCATCTTGATCACAGCCATCCAGGATTTCCAGAAGAAGAGGAACTTTAGTTTTCACATTGGTGCCTTTAAATTTGAACTTATCTATGAAGAGATCTGTGATCATACCTGCAAAAGTAAAACCGCAGGACTTATTATGTGCCTTGTTTTCATTATGAGGTCTCTCTACTCTTTTAACTCGCTGTTATGTACCAGCTACGCTCGTTGATTCTGGGGTTCAGAGACAGGACTCTTTTTAAACTTCATGTTTTGAACAATGATTTACTTTTAAAACAAACCCCAAGTGCTGTTAGAACAGCCCAGATTCCAGCTTCATTCCACAGTGTGTATTTCTGCCTTAGAATTACCCACATCTGAAAGACTAAATACGGAGGAACCATCCATGGGATGGGTAACGAGGCCTCTGCTGATGCTGCACATACGCAGGCTTATCAAAGCTGGTGTCTGGCGGAGATTCTCTGAACGGGGAACACCAGAGAAGGTGACAGTTTCCTCTGCTAAATTAGATCAATTTCTACCGGTCTCTCCCCCACTATGTGCATTTTTCTGCTGTTTTTCCAAACATAACCACTCAGAACTTAACAGTATGACCAAACAGACATAGATACCCAAGTGCACCCACTTATCAAATTATTTCAGTTCTGCTAATACTGACTTTGTAACTACTTCAGTCACGTCCAGCGTGCTCTCTGGACATTAAATGGCATTAAAATAAAGAGTTGAATTGATCAGCAAACCATAAAGTCTCTCAAGGTGCGCAGGTTGTCTCTTGTATTCCTCAAGCAGCTGGTCGGCCTCTTCCAAAATGCTGCGGTATTTCGGTAGCAGGAAGTCCACATTTCCTTCATGAACTTGTAATTCCTCAAAGACATTTTAAATCGTAAGAATTAACAGCAGTTCAGTATCATAAGAGCATAAGAAGAAATTAAGCTCAGCTCTGACAGAAGGAAGTCCTTCAGAGGCAAGACAATCCCCTTCTAAACTCGCAAGAGTTATTTTCAGAGTGCCTCGTTTTCTTGTCTTCTAATGAAATGCCAGAGGTTACTTGTCCCTTCACAGCCTAGATTCCCCAAATCCCGTGTATTACAGCTCTAAGTACTGCCAGAACAGGACCACACCGCAGACCAGCCCCTACAGAATCAAGCCTCATGAAGGCTCAAAGCCTTCACCGTGTCTTCATCTTTAGAGTAAGTAAATTCCTAGACTGTGTAGCACATGCCGAGCCTGAACATAAAAGTAAACTCTGAAAGTATCACTCGGTGACAGCGAAAAGTTTCAACGACCTTTTCTAAAATACCCCAGTCTACCGTCAGACCAGTTTAAGAAGGTTGACAGTGCAGATCTTTTTCTCCCCCACAGAAAGGCTGTTCTTTTCTAGACGGGAGGTAATGATGCTACGCATCGGGAGCCTGCTGGGGTAACAGCTTTCATCAATCATCAGATCATTTTACTGCCTATAAATCATTACTCAGAAAACAGAGTGACAAAAAAAAGGTCCAAAAAGGATTTGTCAAAGAAGATTTGCTGCCTTAAAAAAAGCCTAAAACAAGCAAGATGCACAACGTCATTATTATTGCACAAATATAACACGCATTAAGAACAAATTCTCTACTATTTTCTACCTCCCTGGTTTGCCAAATCGAGGCCAAGTAAAATGCTTTTAGTGGTAATAGAGACAGACACTATTCTCATTGGTAGTCAGTTTTTGTACTAACTAGAGTTCTGACAACCGGTATTCGATTCCCCCAAAGGACTGGAGAGGACTGGCTGTCCATTTTCATCTCACTTCCTCCTCAAAAAAAAATACCAGAAGAGACGATGGCAAGGTTTTGATGGTAAAATCCTGGGTGTTGGAAAAAGTCCAAGAACTGAGACAAGCTGCCTAACTGGTGCCTCCCAAAGGCTAACCGTTGAGGAGGGTATTAAGCAAAAGATTAAAAAGCAGGTAATTCAGAAGTTATGACACGCTGGGATGAAGTTCCAAAAAAGGAAGTCACATCGGGCCTGGATGATCTACCCCAGGCCTAAGAAACTTTTCAAGGTTAGTGGAAAGGGACAAAGAAGGAACTGGAAAGTAAGAGCAGGCAAGAAAGGGTTAGATGCTAAAGCTGGCTGCCTTCTACTGCCTGATTTAAGCATCCTCAACATCAGTCAATAATCCTACATGACATTCTCTAGTTCTATAGCGCAAATGGGAATCTTCCTTGGAGAAGTCTGTCTCCTAAGTAGTTAGAATACACGTCCTGGGATAGAAACCGAACAAATACCAGTATGACGCACGTCTGACTTGAGCTCTAGAGCTTGGCATCTGACAACATAATCCCCCATAAAAATCCTTCCACGGGAGTTCAGATACTTACTCTCAAAGCGTCTATCAAGTGAACCTTCTTGGCCAACAGCTGCTGGTACTCTAACTTAGGGTGGATAAGCTTTAACGTGTGCCTCACAGAGTCTTCGTTTACGTCTAGTGGGGATTAAAAAAACCTCACAAGCAAATGAATACGCATTCCATTTACAAGAATATAAAATGAAGTAAAGGACAACAAAATAGAGAAGGAAGTTTTACCATACGATATGTTGAGATTAATCTTCCTTTTAGTAGCCTCTTTGGAAAGCACATCTTTCAGGATGGAGATTGTAGAAATGTTGTCAGACTTGAAACACCCCTCCCCTTTTCTACAAAGGAAGAAGACCTTTCAATGGACAAATGTACACACGCACGCAGATTTGTCCCTACGTTAAAACAGAAGGCTGTAAATTAATGCCTCAATCAAAGACAGCATATTCTAGAAAGGTTGTCAGAATTCTCCATCTATCAGGCGACTGTACACGCACCTATGCTACTCCCTCCTTCCCAGCGGAATCCTGACAGAGGACAGTTTGTTCCAGTAAGTAAGACAAGGCAGGATACACACATCTCGGGTATACACAAATCTCAGATTTACACAAAGCGCTTATCTCTATTGTATAGCACTAAGGTCACACAAATAACATTTCTGACTGTATTCATTCCTCCTAAGTTTTACTGCAGTACCTTGTAGCCCAACAGCAAGCTTCAATACCAAAAGGGAGAAAAAAAATCAACCCAAACACTCTCCCATTCCCCTCCAAAACCACCACCCAACAACTTTCTACATTAGGAGCAGACAACACGTATGGTAGGCTGGGAGCAGGCTGGAATCTGTATAATTACAACAATTAATTTTTTAGCAATTTACAGTTCCATTTTCAGGTGGATGTATATAATTTGCTGAAGGAAGACATAACTAGTTGGAGAACAGGGTATTAATCTTAAACACAGAAATAACATTTGCCTAATGTAAGGTACAGAAAAAGGTTTTCAGCTTAATGCTTATCACACTGGTTTCCATGAGTATTAAGTGCCTTTTAAGTTATTTCTGCTCCTCAATGAAAAAAAAAAAAGGAAGTTCGAAAACAATAAGCACTACACAATAATTTCACTACGTTAGTTATGTTTTTTAAATTCTAAGAGCAGGCCATCGTGTTAAAAATATATCGAGCCTTTCCTCCCTGGCAATTTTCGGTTTTGGACCAGCTTCAAGACCAACCCTACTCAGGTGACAAACGGCATCATTACTGGGTAGTGCTCACCCCTGGTAATATCTGACAATCCTTTTTAAGGAAGATTCTTGTTCTCTTTAACAGGAGTTTTGAGGGGGCTGAGGGTGGAGAGGTGCATATTAGCATGTGTGGGAAATGGTGCTTGCAGACCGGTCAAGAAGGAGAAAGACAAGAGCGCCAGCGCCGTCACGTTGTGCTGTAGGAATTGGATTTTACCTGTAAGTACTTTCCAGCTGCGTACCCAGGAAGGTGTTCTGAAAATAAAAGGTGATGCTCTCTCCAGCGGGAGTCTTTTCAGGCACTTCAGGCAAGCAAAACACAACCCAGGAGTGAATTTCAGCAAAACTGAACTGGCCTTTGAGTGTCAGCGTATTCATGGGTCTGTGAGATTATGGAATTAAAAAATAGAAATAGTTAATTATGATGAAAGAGGGGCCCTGTCAGTGCACTGGTTATTCCATTTTAGTTCCACGTGGTGGTTTTCTTTTAATCAACAACCTGTAAAGAGTCAGGTAGCTTGCTAAGTAGTTACATACTGCAGGTTACAGCCATAACTTTCTGTATTTTGAGGCAAAAAAGCTTTGAGTGCGTTCATGTTTTATCTCCTAGCAGGCATGTCAAAACTGGGTAAGAAACTAGTTGGAAGTTTTCAGTGTAGCCCGTTTCGAGCGGTTAAAGCCGAAGCTGATGACGAAGGTAAATAACTGACAACACAGCAAACAGGACTGAGAGCCTCAACAGTCTGTGAACCACAGACAGCACTGACATCAAGAACGAGGCGTGATGGAGCTCATTTACTTTAAGTAAAAGCATTTGGTATCATTCCTTCAACCCTTCGGTTTTGTTTCGAAGCAAGCAACACCCTGGGGGCAATACAAGATGTTAGCTGAGGGCAGGGGAAAATCAAGTAGAAATTGCACAAAATAGGAGGTTCCTAACAGAGAGATAAGGAGCAAAAGAAGTCCTGGCTCAGTTTTGGAGCTAAATTAGTTATGGGAAAGAGTTACACGAAAAGGGTGGAGGGGAGAACGAGGCCGAAACTGAAAAGACTGCGGTTACTAACAGCGGAGAGTTTCCTTTCTGCCGCACCCTTGGCTCTACAAACCCATGTGGGCTGCGCTACAACCCAGGTCAGTAAAACTAAAAATAACTTGAAAACAAGGATAAGGAATAGCAAGGAAAGCAGGAACCCATTAAATCCACATTTTCTGCCAGAAAATCCATACAATGGAACTACAGGCTCAACACTGCAGGTTAGAAGTTAGAAACGACATACTTAAGTTTATAGAGTAACTCTCTATAAACTATAGAGACACTGGATTGTGTCAGTTTTTTGAGAGAAAAAGGCATTGAATTTTTTTTTGCAAATACCTGTCATGGTCTATAGAATGAGTTCTCTGATGGAGTGAAAGTGGTTTAATTTGATATTGATGAACTTGGCAGGTTTTTGGTTGAATTCTTGGAGTTACATACGCTTGAAGTGTCCCGTACTGTCCTTCAATCGATCGAATCTGCAGAGACAGAAGCAGAACCCACAAAAAAGAACAGAAGATTAATTTCTTAAATACCAAAATATGTTACGGAAAGACTGTAGTTCTTCAAGAATGTTTAGAGTATTTATTTCTTGTGTTATTTACTTAATAGTGCCACTATAAACAGAGCAGATCAAGACTGTTTTAGAACTAGATGAAGTCATGTCCAAGGAAGTGCTGCTGTGTTACATGAATGAAATATTAAGAAAATTAAACCCGCTGATCTACTTTATGACCAGTTAAAATAAAAAGTTTGTAACTTGCTTCTAATTCTTCAGCGGCCCCATTACTCTTTTTTTAAGTTAAAAATACATTCTGCAGCAGTTGGCAGCAAAGAATAATCAAGGGATTTAAAAGAGTAAGCTGAATTTTAAAATACACGTTCATCTCTTCATAACACTCAAAGTTCTTCCTGAGATATTTTGGGAAAAGCAAGAGGCAGCAGGAAGACATCAACTTCAATGTTTTTAATAAAAATAAGTTAGCGAAGAGTTCTCTTTGGAAATAAATTCCCCAACGCTTAACAGTTGTATTGTCTGCATGTGCACAGATGAAATACAGAAAGAGAAGGAGCTCCACGTGGCAGGTGTAAGTCACTAGAGATCCTCAGCATATTGCAGCGAGGCGGCAGCAGAACCTGAGCAGATCGAACCCATCACAATGCAAGAGTGATAGGACAGTGTTCTGATGACACACGACAGCGAGTTCATAAATGTTTTTAGTGGGACAGTAAAACACTCCTCTCTTTGTGTATCATGAGTGAACCCGGTTCCTTTTTCTTGCGTTATTTACTCTTCACCTAGTCTTTTCAATATTAAAAGGTGGCCCAGGTCATATCCCTAAATTAAAATAAGAGAACTGAGACACAGGGAGATCAAGTGACCTGCTCAGAATGCAGACGCACACTAATAATGTTTCTTAAGATGGGGACCTGGGAAATCAGAACCTGAATTCTCCACACTAGGTGATTATTGCGACATCACCAAACACCAGAGAATCACTCCCAACTTCCCCCCATCTGATGCAGGCTTAGATTTCTAATGATAATCTTTTGACTGAGAGTTTTACATCAGTAAACACCTATCAGATTAGGAGGCTGCAGTGTTAGGTGTCTACAGAAAGGGAAAACCTACAGCACAGGCTTAGCATTAGGATTTCCCTAATCCTGATTTCCTCCATTATTTCTCCTGGTGGTAGCTACAAAACCATGAGGCTCGCCTCTGAGGCAACACATTTTTAGAAGCCTTTAGAAACCTGACAGACAACTCTAAAGGAAGACAAGCCCCAGGTTAGAAGGTTCTCAGGAAACAACCAGTAGTAGAAATGGGACGGAGCATTCACCCAGGCTAGGCAGTCAGTCCAGGCAGAGAACCCTCCAGTCCCAAGCAGACATCTACACAACCATTAATTTATTATGGCAAATATATTGGAGGATTTTACCTTGAGTTCAAGTCTCGTCGTATTTGCTTGGCATCGGTAAGTTGCAAGAAGAAAGTTGCTATTTGGCTGTAAACAGAAAAAAAAATAACCAGAAAAAATAATATAAAAAAAGGTCTGTGAATTCACTAAAGTTCTACTGGCCTGTTTTAACCATAGATGGGTACAGCAAAGCTTGTGCTATTTACGTACAGTTATTTTACAAAAGTTAAATAACAAAAAGAAATCTTTGGTTCCCTTGAATATTTCAATTAATTTTAATGATGATAGAATTAAAAAAAAAAATCTCTATATAAGGAGAAATCCGCTGAAGCCTCTTATACTCTTTGATACCACCATAAAAATTACATAGGTATCTATTTTCCATCTGAAGAATGCATGTCAGCCCGCCCCACTCATCTGCAGTATTAGTCCAACATCCAAAAACTATAATGACATCAGTAAGAAAAACACATGCACACAAAACCCCCTAAATTAATCGTAATAAATGGCATGAAATGTCAAACAAAAAGTTGATTTCTGAGAGCTCCAGGGTAGACCAATGATGTGCCAATTTAATTCTTAAAACTAAAATACTCAGAGGACCGTGACAAGGAAAAAGAATTGAGAGAAGATTTTCAAAAGGCTAAGGTAGTTGCTGGATTTTCCCCCTGGCCCTAAGCATCGTTAGGAGTTCTGTAAGTATTTAAGTTCATAATTACTGTATCAAAAGTGCACTTAAACATACGACTCCACACACAGCAAAATCTTCACGTTCTAAACTGATTTTTAAGAGATGAACTAAGTAAGAAATACAATGTGCTTCACCTAAGTTACTTGGAAGTAAATACGTGTGATGTTGGCAAGTTCAGAGCAGAGAGAAATACTGAACGTGTCCTTCACGTTCCCGATTAGGCAGGAAAAAAAGCAAGAGAGCAGCTGCTGCCCGATCCTCTTGTGCATATTTAGCTTTGCCTTCTGTCAGGACCTGCCACTAACTCCTGATTCTGTGGCATCTCTAATGAAAGGTTGGACTTGATGACCCTGGAGGTCCTTTCCAACCATAATGATTCTGTGATTCTGTGAAACTGAGTGATCCAGAATTATCAAATGAGTAGTTTAACTCAATACATTTAAAATTACAAATATAGAAATCCAAACTCTATTTTTACCTTACAGGATTAAGAGCTTTCATCACATGAGCTCTATAAATACCACCTCTTCTGTTACTTACCTCAGAATCACAGCTGCTAAAACTAACAACAGCAGAATTTTTATCCACATCCAGCAAGTCTATTGGGACATCGCTCTGCAGAACAGATGAGGAAGGAACAATAAAGAGCTTCAGTTCCTGAGTAGCTTCTCACGCATTTATCCGCTGTCATCAATTATTTTGATAAAAGAGAGGCAATGATTGATAGATCCAAGAGGTAAGAGCCTAACAGACACGCAGCTTACTACTTAATCCCAGTGTAACGTGATGATCTTTCTCTTATTCTCTTACTGAGTCCTGAACTCCTGCGTGGCTGGCTTACAACAGCTTCAGTAGGAGATACGTAGCTATTTTTCAGACATGAAAATACTTGCACATCTTTCAGACGTGAAAGGTTATTTCATTCACATGATTGAATGAATATGATGGAATTGAAGCATATCCATGATTGAAGCGTTTCCCTATTTTCATAGGGGGATTATAATATTCATTCAAGAAACTATGGATCATATTACGTAATTACTAATGATCCTTTTACTTACAATAACGCTTCTAGCACAGACCACTTCTTATCTAGATGTGTTTCAATCTAACACTGTTTTAAAAATGAGAGTAAAGGGTATTAGAATGATTAACGACTTGATTTGGCACTGCTTTATAACTTCACTGAAATGTCAGGAAACATTGATAAATATGCAAAAATTTCCTGAAAATGTATTTTTAAAACAGTTTAGTTGTCTCCTCACAGCAGAGGAATACTGCTTTACATTTCTTTTAAGAAAAAGCCCTAAGTTCTAAATGCTACATTACGTTCAGGGCTAAACAATTTCATTCTTCCTCCCTTAGCTGTGGAAACAGCAGATACTACAGAGCTGCGTATTAGCTGTATGTTAGCAGTGCTCTAACAACGTCCTTAATAAAAATCAGATTTTTATTAACAACTGAAAAATAAAATCCTACCGTCGTTCTCTCCCATTTGCTATGGCAAATTCACCTCACAAATTCCTCCCTGTCTAATTTTCCTCCCCACGCATATCCCAAAAGAAGGTAGTTCAGTACCGCTAGTCTTTCTGAGTACCAAAGATAATACTAATTTCAGCTGATGCAGCAGGAGGAATAACGAACTGAGGTTGCTCTGAGGTTTCATTCACACGTCAGGAAAGCTGACAAGACCAACACCACGCTCACCTGTACCAGGACATTATCTATAGCTGTCTGCACCTCCAAGATGAGGCTGTAGCTGGCGTCATCCTTATTTAATGTAAACTTCTCGTTCACACTAAATGCAGGTACTGAGGAAAGCGCGGTACTGGACTGAGAAGACTGCTGGTATTTTTCACGTTCCTGATGTACTTTCATCTGTAAGTGTTCCAACTCATTCCTAGAAAAGGGAAACCACTTATCACGTCTTAAAAAAAACAACTATAAAAGCTACCCTAGAAATTAAGGAGATTACGCTTGCGAGGCAATTAAGTTTATCTTCTGTTCACAGTATTCCAACCAGAAGAGACTGGCGACTCCTCTTCCACACACATAGCAAAGACAGCGTATAAACTGTATCACAAGAAGATGCAGATTCTTCTGTACCGTGCCAAAAGAGAGGTCTAAGAGTCACGGGAAAGAACAGCTTTTTTCCCCTCAGGAATACAACTCATTTTGAACTACATGCTAGTGACTACTTTCCTCCCATCGTTTATAAGCAGCATGGAAGAAGAGAAGGTTATTTTGCTGAAGGCATTAAGACATCACCATGTGAAGGCAAGATAGAAGAAGACTGTGAAATGAGGCTGCTGTTCATTTACACTTTGGAAAAGTTCAGTTCTACTTCTAGACACATTAACGGTACAGAAAATCCAGGGAGATAGGAAAGAAGGATGACATTTGAGCTTTTAACATTTCGGTTCTTCCATTTAAATTTCTTTCTAGTGCAATTACCTTAAGGATGAAATCTTGTTCTGCATTTCTTGACTTAATTTTAGTTCTTCACCTGATCCACCTTCTCTATGGACAGGTTCTGTAGTCAGTCCTGTCAGCCAGCCTAAACCAATATATGAAGTTTATATGCCTTATAAGCTCTAAAGAAAAGTCTACACTCAACTTTTGTATCTGTGGAGCGATGTTTGTTCCAGTTACTGGGTAGAGAGAATCACGGCTTTAAACTAATCCTTTCTTTGGAGGATTCATCTACACACCAAGAATGATTTGTTAGGGGTTTCACTCTTAGCTCATAGACTGGAAAACATTCCTTTTTTTCATTAAGCACTTGGAGCAATAAATCCCTCCGCTGCGGTTTTTAACTGAATGCTTCAATTTTTTCCCACCTCTGCTTCTCTGAGGACACCTTGAGTAACGGTCAGTACTATAGCTCAAAACAAACCAAAAAAACCCCATGCAAGGTGTTTAGAGCAAACCATGTGTTTCACAGCGTGCTTTGAGACTGAATGATGCTGGTTGAAGTGGAAAAAAAAAACCAAATATCTTTTTGTTTACTTAATTACACTTACATAAGAAAACAACTACTAATTGATTACATCCTGACACCTCAGGTATGATACACAGACTTGAATGGGTGTTTACAGCTGGAATTACCTCACCTAATGCGTGCAAACAGTAAGACAGCATCATTATAAAACGCACCATAAAAGCTGACATGCCCACCACCTTTCACACTGCTTAGCCAACTACTTCCAAGTACCAAGAAAGCCCAATAATGGAGCACGTACATTAACAAAAAGCCACTGAAATTCTACGCTGCCAGGCTTCAAATACAACTTTTGCTGCTCTAAGCACTACTTCTCCTGATCTGCCAAAATACTGGGAAGCTTGATTTTCTACCAAGCCAAAACCAACCCCATTTAAAGCCCTATGAAGCTGAAAAAGAAGGATGTTACATAAAAGATGGGGAAAAAAAACCCCATAAAATCATTTTGGTTGGTCTATCAATATTCTTAATATAAAAATATCATAAATAATTCCTTTGGATGTAACATGTTCACTATTTCATCTCAGTGGGGTAGCAGTCTATACCCAAATAACCAGCTGCTGTGCTAAACAGAACACATTATGAATATCTTAAAATATAAAAAACATAGTTTAAGTGTAGGAAAACTTTTTCTGAAGTGTAAATATTAAATGAGAAGAGATCTTTCCAACAAAACATTATGCTGGTTCCAGTCAGAACAAAAAATTTAAAGAGATTTGTGCTGCACTAATAACACAGCCTGCTTCATTTTTATCTCGTCACCCTATGCCGGGTTTCTTGAATAAATGATATGAAGCTTACCTGAGTATGTGGCTGTTAAAATTTCATCATACCCATCTTTTCCGACACAGCCCCCCTGGATTGATGCAATGCTCTCTGATAAAGCCTTCAAATAAACACATTCAAGCAGAGGGAAATATCAGTGCACTCAGTTTAGAAGTCTGGGGGGGTTTAAGGGCTGTGCTCCTCCTTTGACCTGCATCACAAAATACCTGCAGAGACGCACAATATCTAGACCTACTAAAAAATAAGCCAGCTGATGGCTGTCACAGCTACATCGGGGTGTTTTAACAAATGCTTTCCCATTCTACGCTGCGTAACAAAGACATTCTAAAAGCAGATGGAAGCAAAACACCGATGGACGGTATTTTTCGATCAAGAATTAGCTGACTGAAGGCTGAAATCACTATGGATCAAATCAGCTATTTTAAACCATTCACAGCCCAAGTAATTAAGCTCAGTAAAGTCCTGACAGCTTACAATTATTATTTTACATATAAAACACAGACTATACACAACATGGGGTTGTTTTTTTAACCAAGAGAGAGAAGCGTTGTATTAGGTTTCATCCAGGAGAGACTTCAGTAGTCAACAGAGCCAGAACTTTTAATATACTCTCAAGACTATTTTGGGTTTTGCTCAAATTTCACTTTCTGGCTCTTAAATATTAGGATACTGCTCTGAAGTCTGTACTGCCAACGTTATGGAGCTCATCAAATCAAAACCAAACCACACATTTTAGTAGTAATGATCTCGTAAATACTTTTAAAAAAAAAAGTATGGCCTGTTTTAAAGAAAAAATTCATTTTTCCAGCAGAGTATGATGAATGTGGGCTTACATGATCGTATCGAAGGACAGGATCATCTGCACTCTCAAAGCTGTAGACTTCTAGCACTCCATCATCTCGTCCCACCAGTAATTCTTTAACTCCATCTCCCAGAATGTCAAAACTATCAATACATAAGATACCTAATAAAAAAAGAGAACAAACCCCTTTACTTCATCTTTATTCGTTTATGACACAATAATGCACAGGAGTCGATCACAGAAAGAGCTTCTGGGTCGGCTTGTAAGGTTTTATTGAGGCTATTTATGGATGAGTCCACTGGAGGGCTGGAGTCTCTCACCTGTGCCTGAGGTTCCAGATTGTACCGTGGGTTTTACAGCAACAGAGTCCAAATCAAAACCACGGCAGTTCCCTTGGTGCAAAGCACCGAACAGAGACCTCATGGGATGTTTGAATAGCTTACTTCTGGGGGGTTTAACCCTCCCTCGGCACACGTCTCCCCGGGGGAACTATTTGTCTGTCCACACTACTGCAACTTTGCCAGCTGAAGAAGCAAGCATTCTTTGTTTCCTCTAATTGACTCACAGCTATTGGTAAATGGGCTACCAGGAATTCTGGCTGAGGTGACAGACAGAAGAGGGTTCTGACTTGTGCCCAACCTGGACTAGGTGCTTCTGCCTGACACATCAGTGGACAAAGCCACTACGAGCGCATGTGGAACCAGCCCAAGGTCGCTAATTAGGTTTCGACAGGAAAGAGAGGTAGGGTCTGGAAGCAGGAAAAAGCAGTGAGAGAGTCTGTACAAGAATTAATATGAAAAACGAGATTAAACGTAATTTTAATGACTCCTCCGTGTGCAGTATGAAGAGTAAGGACATACCAGGAAGCATTTGAAGAAAGTAATTTAGTGATAGCTTTTATGAGATAATTAGATTTAAGAAAAATAAATATATATTCTCTTCCTGGCCTTCTCCCTTAGAAAGGAGTATGGGCTAAAACAGCGAAAGTGGTGTGCTATGATCTGATCAGTTAAGCCACGTTGCAGAGCTTTAATGAAAGCCTTATTCCATCTTCAGTCAAAAACCCTTGTAATGGCTTTTTTAAAAAGAAGAAGAAGAAAAAAAAAGTCTTGCAGGGAAGATGCTGACCTTGCCTCTGAAGAGACTTTAAGGCCACTGAACATCTGAAAAATCTGACAGGTAGATTTGCACTTCGAAATAATCACCGAAATGATAAAAATCTCAAGTAATCCTATAAGAATCAACACTGCTTTACAAACACCACTTTAAAAATACTGTCGAAACAAAAGTATACTAAAGTACTGGAAATAATATGAAGAGAAAGCCCAAAGCAAGACAAACTGATTAGAATTATTTATAAGAAAATCAGAAGAATGAAAGAGGGATTATTCATATGAATATCGCATGCTGACGTAACTACAATATGTCTCCAAATTATCTATGAATAAGATTTCCTGATCATTATACTTGTAGTAAAGCCTCAGGTACGCTGGAAAACTAAAGAGTGAGAGACTGAGTCACATACCTCCTCTCTTTTTTTCATTTCCGATTTCCCACTTCGGTATAGGCTTGGAACCAGTAATCTGGGTAAGACCCAGTTTACCATCAGAAGTTCCATACACAATTTCTTCTCCAGAATCACCTAAACACATAAACTGAGTTTAGAATTGATAAAAATCAAGGGCGCCAATTTAAAAGACTTTTAAAGTACTGTGCAATTGCCCTCCACAGCCCAAGGGAAAGAGAAAATACTGAGTATTGTGTAACAGAACTGTCAGGCTTTAGAAACAAAACCAAATACACGTAAACTGCACCGCTCTGATCATTTCCTCATGGCTATCACTGCTGTGTGGGAACGTCCCCCTGCACTAGAATTCTGCCTAAAATCCACTGGTAATCCAGTATTTGACATTTCAGCTATTAAATTGCCTTTACAGACGAGAAACAAAGCGATTCATTGAGAACAGACATCCAACAGTGACGTCAAGGCTTCAGCAAGTAAGAGCTGCTTTTCCAAACCAGCTCTGAATGTCGCTGTCACACAATCTGACAGGAACTAAATTAAGCGCCAGATTAACACACTAAAGTGATTTCTATTAGGTTAGAACAGATTAGCAAGAAGGATGATCAAACTATTTTAAGCTTGCTCCTTCCACAGTCTTAGCTTCTGTGAGCTCCACTCAATATTCTCATCCATCCATGGACAGATGCAAGTAGCAATGCTAGTTATGGAAATCCACGTGTAGGAGAAACCCAAACCCAGAACTTTGACAAGGCCCCCGGAAGTCCAGTTCGTATTTACCTAATGAGACCACCTTGTATCTCACTGCTCTTGTAAGAGGCCTTCAGTTAAATGGGAATAGAATTTAGAACCGTCTAAACCAGTTGCGTGCCTGTATATATATTTTTGGGACGTAAGAAATGACTTGACATCGTCACTTTTCTGCTGCATTTTTAACATCTTCTTAAAAATCAAGGCAAAATAAAATTAACAAATACTAGCCATAAAATATTAAAAATAACTGAATAATGTTATTTTACTATACGTGTATATTCAAAATCTTCTTACCCCCATTTCCATTGTTTAGAGCAAGGACAGTAGGTGGCCCAGGAACTTCTACTTCATACAGTAAATTAGATCCCTGAAGACAAAGAGAACCATTGTGTACGAGTTCTGAAAAAACCAACCAACCAAACCACCGCCAACAAAGGAACCCAAACCACACCAACCAAAACAAACAAACAAAAGAAACCCAACAAAACACCAACCACAGCCTGAACCGAGCAAAAAGCCCACAAGCGTAAGGACAGAATTATTACGGATAATAGTAAGGGATGTGCTTCACTTACACAAATCCCCAGTGCCTATGGAAGAACCATTGTTAAGCCAAAACGGGGTGAAGTTTATATAAATAAAACATGGGGTTCTTGAAATGTGTTACTATTAAAAATAATCTGTTAATTTGTCTGGCAAATAAATTTGTTAAACTACTTAATATCACTCAGACTTGTTGCAACAGTGATTTGTGAGAGCAGGAATTTCCAAACTGATAAAGACTCGCACATTTAACTCCCTTACGTGAACACTTCTAGTTAGAAGGGACTAATTTGTTTTCTGCGTCCACCCACGACCTCCAAAGCCTACTTAGAGTGCTTTTATCAATCTTCATTTTGCAAGTTTATAATCATGATTTTCCTTTAAAAAAAAACCCCAAAATAAATGTACAGCGTTGTAACACTGCCAAATAAGACACAACATACTTGTTCTTGTGAGGCTTACACCATGCTGATATGCTGATTCCCTTAAGAACTGATCCAACTCCATGGCATCAATACATTAACCATAAACAAGCCAGTTATTTTAACCTGTAGGACTCTGAGGACTCTATCCTGACACGCAAGTACCGGTGTGATGCAATTCACTTTCTCCACGGGAAGGCAGAGGACATCACTGATTTTATCTCCCGAGAGGTAGTAGTGCTGGTCCTTGCAGTCGCAGTAATGGTTATAGATATAGCTCGCACAGAGAAAGAGGTCTGCTCCGGAAATGTGCCTGACAAAGAGAAAACACTTCGTGTTGCGTTTCAGTGGAGCTGCAGTGACAGACTTTCAGCCCTGCTATGTGCATGCACCAGCTCTTGTAGATTCAAGGGATGAGGAAGGCCCCACAAGCTGTTCCAGCTAAAAATCCCCCAGTTTCTTATGAATGCTAAAACCACGTCATTTCTAAAGCTCTCAAATTCCCTGTTTTGTCTTCACTTAAAATCCTAAGCATACCTCTATAGAAATTTCATCACTATATTTTCATGATGCTAATTCTTCTCAAGCTGGTTTATAAATGGCAGCATCTTACAACACGATCCACAAAGAGAAAGAACTTACTTGTTCCTGTTCTGCTACAGGAAGGGTATGAGCAGATGATACGTAATCCCAGCTCTGCTCACCTGCTTTTGCCTCCAGCTCCCTCCCAAGCTGCCCCTACAATTTCTAATTTTCTAAGTTCCATCCCACATGTCACAGCACAAGCTAAAGCTGAGCTGGCACTTAACGTTACCTACACAAGCACACAATATGGCAAAAAAATTATTTCATCAAATCATAAACTAACAATCTTCTAGGGCTATGAAGAAAAAAAACCCCAAAATACACCTACATAGCTTTGATGCTTTCGGTAAGGTTAGTTTCAAATGAAAGAAACTGCTTCCCTCTTTTTGTGAAACCTCTAACTTCTGATCCTGTCGCCACAAAAATTTTCTCTTGTGGTGTATTAAGAGCTCCTCCCAACTCCAATCTTGCAATTTTTTGGCCTGGCAGTGTCTTGAACACTGGCTGCAAACAGAAAAGCCTTTTTCATCATCACATTATGATTTTTATGGTAATCTTTTAACACAAGGGATAATAAATTCGCTTTAGAATTTCTGGGAAAACAAAGACACTATAGATTATATGCAGACAAAAATAATCCGTGCATCTCTCTTCAGAATCACAAAGCGACCAAGTCTAAGTAAATAAATAAATTAAAAGGTTGTAAAATATATTTAAAATATAATAAAGATTATTATTTTAGCGTTATTCATCCATAGGAAAATTTCAGCACTGCTGGTACCTCTAAGTTGTTTATTTGTGGGGGTTTTTTAAAGAACAACACACACACTCTCTCCCTGCCTCCCTCTTACGTGTTGCCTTCTTGTTCCAGAAGACGGCATAGACTTCACTGTATTGCTATAGGGTCCTTAAGAGCTGGCTATCAACTTCCTTAAGGGCAAAAGAAGTAAAATGACAGATTTTTATTAAGCTGGGCATAAGCCTAGGCTCATAAAAAGCAATCAGTTTGCCAAAATCCCCTGCGTGATCCCGAAATCACTGCAGGTTTTTGGCCAGTCACGGCGACTGGGTGTGCGCAGAGGCCTGAGCCCCAGTGAACTGCAAAGCAAAAGGTGTTAAACGGACTTTTTTGGGTGATGATCCACGCTAGAGTCAGATTCTACAGCTGTACAGGACCATGTTCTTATCCAGGCATGAAATCAGCACGGCCTCACCACAGCTAGGTTTCATCCACAGGTACCTTACTTCCCATGTCCATCAAAACAGACGTTCAATGTTTGTTAGGAAGAATATTTTAAAAATAAAATTTTGAAATGGAACATTTTGACTTACCACAGGCTCTCCTTTTTTTATACCAAAACATGTAACGACCCCATCTTGATCTCCAACAACCACCTTCAAAAGTACAATACCTTGTTATTTTTTATTATATGCAGAAATAATTTTAAAAATTATGCTTTTCCTATATGAATGATACTTCCCTGTATTTATGTACTTTAAATTCGATGGTACTTAATCTACACAGCTGTATGTAGAAAAGCTAGATAAACACTAAAGCCTAAGACAGCAGGGACAGCTCCCGCTAGACCAGGTTGCTCAAAGCCCCATCCAACCTGGCCTTCAACACTTCCAGGGATGGAGCATCCACAGCTTCTCTGCGCCACCTGTTCCAGTGCCTCCACAACCTCACATCTAATCTAAATCTACCCTGTTTCAGCCTGAAACCATTACCCCTTGTCCCACCACTACACACCCTGATGAAGAGTCCCTCCCCATCCTTCCTGCAGGCCCTCTTTCAGCACCACAAGGTCCCTCTGGAGCAGGACAACCCCAGCTCTCTCAGCCCGTCCTCACACGCGAGATGCTCCGTGTTAAGTATCCGCAAAACACAAATAAGCAAAAACTTCCTTGCGGCTTCAGCAACGCCTCAAATTTTGAAAATGCCTTAAAAGCTCCAAGAATTTGGTTCTGAAGTTGTTCTGGATGACGTACTGGCTGCGGAAACCCAAGAGCTGCTGGACAGCTGTGTTATCAGCTGCCGGCCAGCGGCGTTATCGATCGGCTGCCAGATAGCAGGTTATCGATCAGCTGCCAGATAGCAGGGTTATCGATCGGCTGCCAGATAGCAGGGTTATCGATCAGCTGCCAGATAGCAGGGTTATCGATCGGCTGCCAGATAGCCGGGTTATCGATCAGCTGCCAGATAGCAGGGTTATCGATCAGCTGCCAGATAGCAGGGTTATCGATC
>VZZY01012813.1:306619-344977 GCA_013400335.1 Eurystomus gularis
GCGGGCCCGGGCCTGCCCGCCCGGCCTAGCGCCGGCTCCGGCGCCGAGCTGCCGGGAGGACACGGAGAGACCGGCCCGGGAGGAGGGTGTCACGGACCCGGGAGCACGGCAGGCCACGTCCGGAACAGCAACAACAGCCCAGCCGCGCCCCGACCGAGGAGCCCCGACCGAGGAGCTCCTCCCGCGTGTTCCCCCTTGCGCTCAGTCCCGGCATCGCCAGGAACGGAGGAGACCTCCGGTAACCGACCGCTCGGCTCGGGACAAGAGCGGCCCGACTCGTACCCGGGCGCTGCAAGGAACAGAGTCCTGCGCGGCAGCTGTCACTTTAATTTTTTTTTTCTTGCAAATTCAGTGCAAAGGAGTCTCAGTATGTGTTCATAAACCGGCTAACGGACCAGCGATTCAGACCCTTGTACCTTTATAATAAATGCAAAAAAAAAAACCCTGTGGTGAACTTCTTGCTTTTACACAATTAAAATGAAGAGAGCAATTTTTTTTTTTTCCCTGTGGTGAGTTAATAAAATTTCCTAAGACTAGATTCCAGAGAAGCTGTACATAAAGTTATTTAGTGCTAAAAATCTACAATACATTTTTCAAGTATAAGATACTGAAATATTATTGCCAATAAATAGTTGTGCTGTAGTCAAAGCCGTGGTTCCTTTGCTGAGTCATTCACACCTCAGCATGTTAGGGTTTAGTTTCTCACTGAGTTTATGTATTAAAATGGCCAGCTCCTCTGTCGCTTGGGATTTATCCTCCAAAAGCTCGTAGCGAAGACTGGAGATATCCTGTTTGATTTCCTTTAATTCACCTGTGCGAATGATAGAAAGAAAGACTCGTTAGCGTTCATTGATAGCATCAAGTCACATCAGTGCCTATTGCTGGTTATTATCTCAAAGTGTTTAGGAGATGGGGTGGGGCAGGAGGCTTTACTGCTGCTTCGTTCTCCGTGAGATGTGTCTCCACACCCCTGAATAGTACCAAAGGTATTTAATAGTCCGTTGAACTCTAGTGTTGTGCTCCACGTGTACAGAAAACATCAGAGAGCCAAGAAGCGTTTCACAAAGGTTAATGAATTAATCACGGCAACACGGCTCAACAGCTGGTAAATATTTTAGTATCCCCCTTTTAGAAAGAAAAGGCTAAAGAGATTTATTTTTTTTTCTTAAGTGACGTGGCAAGATCACACAAGGAAAGTGCGGCAGAGCTGGCAGCAAAACTCACAGCTTCTGAGTCTCCCTCCTCTTCCTTACCAACATCCTTTGAATTAGAAAAAGTCAACCGGTTTAAAATTAGGTTAATAATCTGACACAAAACGCATTTAAAAGAAAACAATGGCCAAGGCCTGGCTCATAACACGCAACAGTGTATTTCCCATTGTAAGGTACTCAGTTGAAGAGCGGAAGCTTTTTAAAATGCTCAGATACTGTTCTTCCAGCAAGCGGGAGGCACGTGAATTCTTACAGCAGCCACCCCAGGAAATGATTTGCCATGTATGAAGTAAAAGACATGAAAGAGGACCTAAAGTCTCTAGTGGTGCAAAACAGGGAAAAATCCCTAGACTTATGTTTCAAACAGCAACAGTACGTAAGAACACAGAAGTTTTCTATTTAGAATACAGCAGACTCCCAACACTGTATCTTCAAAGGCTGGGTCTACCCTTAAGGAGTTAAGCATGACACCAAGAGCAGGACCTTTGCTATGGAGCTGAAGAGTGAGGTTCGGGGGTCAGCTGACTTGCACAAAGCAGATGTTCCTCTGCCAAAATCGCTAATAAAGCAAAAACCATGAACCGTGATTCTTCTGCGCTGATGATTTCCCCCAGCACAGAGCAGGAACAGGAGGAAAGCGACGGGAATTCAGGAGGGGCACACTGAGAGGAAGACACTTTTAGGACCTTCTCTGCTTTTGTCACGCACGAGCTCAGCTCTGTGCAGCCACACGGGATGGGGAAGCGTCAGGATAACAGCCGATGCACAACGCTGCCTTTTGAGGGCACCGAGCGGGATTTAATTTATGTTTTCTTGCAGCTGCCTGATGCTTCCATGCCCGTAAAAGCCGTTCTAATCCCAAATCGTTCATCACCGTACACACTAGAATGGTGGCTACAGTTGTCACTTTTCTCACCACACAGCTGACTGTATGCGGCTTTGTCTAATGATGTGCAACTTCACAGATGAATATTCTGCACAGCTTTATGAAGGTAACAGAAGTCCTTCATGGTGTCAAGCGGGAAGCTGTGTGTTCAGCTGAAGGAAACTGGGAGGAAGATGTCCTGCAGCTCTGACTAGGACTCTGTAAGTGTGACTAGTTAGTGGCTGCCTCACAAATTTCCTCTAACTACCTGTTATGTCAGCGCTCTTTTTTGCCACCCATAAAACGAGGCCCATAGTATTTCTCAGTTCTACTGCTTTGGTCCTACGTGTCCATTTCTTTTGTCACAGGCATACTTCCACTACTACCTGAGTTCGGTGTGTTTGAAGTAAACCCTCTTTTTACCTGAAACCACGCAACACTGTAAGAATGATTTCTGGCACAACAAAAATTGACTGAATATTGCAAATGCAGTCTCTTTCTTACCTTCATTTACTTCATCATTTTCTTTGTCCACTTGTGCTTTCAGAACGTAGCGCTTTATCAGTCTTTTCATTATTTGCTGCCAGATTAAAACAGTTATATGATTAGGTGAGCACATAAAATTAAAACACTATTCACTTTTCTTAACTATCTTCCCTCACATCCATGAAGTGAAAGAATGAGCAGCCCCAGATCAAGCAGTTGCCTCATATGGGCTTATTTTGTTTGCATGCTGAGATTCATCGTTACAAAAAAGCACCTTTCTCATCCAACTACCTCTGATTTACAGAGGACCATCGTTTTTGTTGGGAACAGGACAACAGGAAAATGTCTAAACACACCCAATTTAGGCTTTGAGTAGCTTCAGAGTAGGTCTACTCTCTGTTGAGCTCGGTTTTGTATGGGCTCGTTTTAAAAGCTTCAAATAATGGGGCTTGACCAAGAACTGGCTTTTTCCCAGTAGCATCCTGAGTTTGATTTCTGTAGAAGGTTTTCTTTATCTGGAGAAGGCAGAGTGTCCGTGAAACACAAAATTCTGCCAGTACCTTCATGCAGTTTTTTTACTCAAAACAGCGACCACTGTACGTACTTACTTGATAGCGTGTTGGCTGATTGAGAATGCTGTTAAAACTGTGCGACTCAAAAACTCGGGAGTTCGACTGCGTGAAAAGGTTTAACTAGAAAGAAATAAGACCAAATTAAAATGCATTATAGAATTCACAGCTAGAATTCAGCTCCATTCTTTCTTCTTTGAGACATCACAGGGATGTCTCCATCGCCACTCTATCGAAGTATTATTTTAAAAAACCTCTGAGATTCCCTTATTTGTTGGGTTTGGGTTTTTTCTTTAAACACTGATAATTTTAACTATTCTGTTCACATCACAGGTTCACAGCAAATGTGCTTACAACTGAGGAAATGATGAATTATGACTGTGAGACAGGGATGAGAGGCTAGAGCAAGGAGAGTGTCTCTATACTGGCTTTAATGAAGAGCTGTTGTGGATCTGCCCTCTTAATCATACTTTTAACTACAAATATATGCTCAGAACTATTTCCTCTTAGTTCAAAGTGTTTTTCAAAAGCATCATTTTCAGGAGCAGTAACACATTTAAAAAGCGGTCATTGCTCCATTTTTCGAGGATCACAAAGCCATCAGATCCCAAATAATTTAAGATTTTTGCAGCCATGGGCTAGAAACAGAGGGGGAAAAAAGCCACCTTGGACAAGACTGCTTCATGACCGACGCAGAAGGTTTGTTACTACCAAATCAGGGACCTCACTTCTCTCAGATACACCGGTGAGGGTGAAGCAAAACATGTGTATCCACAGAAGAAGGTTCAACCTCCTAATCTGCATCCATCATTGACTGTCTACATGGCCAATTAAAAGGCACTAAATCGCAGAATACCAGGTTGAAAGGGACTTCAAGGATCAGCTGGGTCCAGCCTTTCTTGGCAAAAAATGAATGACAGCTGACCTCTCTGGGGGTGCAGGGGAGTCCCCTCTCTGACACAGAGGTGGCTGTGGGCTGCCTTTCCCAGAGTAAAAGAATTTGTAGTTCAAGAAACTGTCACACCCTGTGAAAACTGTCACTGACCTGTCTTAGCAGTGACCCAGAAAAGATTTTAGTTCTTTAGTGACTTACATCCTAAGTATGATAGGAAGTACTGCTGTATATGTAAGCACTACCTTTGTCATACATGTGTATCTTGGGGTGCTGAGGTTTCTTTGCTTTGTTTTTTTAACACACCTTCTGTACAGTGACTGGAGAGAACTAATGAAGTTGAGGCACTCAGAGCACTAGAGGGCAAAATATGAGCAGTTACTACCAAGAAAAGTGCTTGTAAAGAACATTTAAATACCCACACTTTGAATGCCATGGAAGTGCTGAAGAATATTATTACCAATCCTCTCTCTTTCCTGTTGTCTCCTGTTGAGAACACAGCTTTGGACAGTAGGAAATGAATATCATACTGGCCACACTTTATCCTCTTCCTGTCCTAACAAAGTTTTCTCTGCTTCTTCACCGCCTTTTTTTTTTTTTAACCCTGCACTAAAAATCTGTCTAATGGAGGCTGAAAGAGTTTTTATTAAATAAATTTTGTCTTTGAATAGTCAGTTATCTTTGTTTTAACTGAGTTTTTCCAGTCATTGGACCTTGTGGTCTCAAGGAAATTTATTTTTGGTTTTATGGAGTACATTTAGCCAGTCTGAAAGACAGATCTATGAATATAAATGCCTGGCTAACTACTGTACTACCATCAGAAGCACAGATTATACCCAAAAACTTAAAGAAAAGCAGAATGCTGCAATGGACACATCGTTCTCTACTGCAGTGAAAAGATTTCAGTACCTACCCTAGATTTGGAATTGCCCATTCCCATTTCGATGTCCTTCTGTAGCCGTCTCCTCCTGCACTTAGAAAAGTTAACGATCCTCATGATGAAATAGAAAAAAGATTTGGGGCTTGGTACAAGACTGAACGGTGGAGGTAATGTTTTTCCATCATCAAAATACGATAACCAAAGTTTAGAACGAGCAAACTTCCACTCTACGTCACTGTCATCCTGTGTTAAGATATAAAAACAGGTATGTGCTTTGGTTTTATGAAATGCAAGACTTCTTCCAAATGAAACTTCTTTGAAACACTGACCCTTCTGGGTTTTCCATAAAATGTTATTTGCTTGCAAGTAGGACTCCCAGTAGTTCTGCAAAAATGCAACCACTTTATCAAGTCCATTTTAACTAAATTTCAGTTGTCTCTTTATGGCAACATCTCATTGACAACACTTAGTTAAAGCATGTGAACCATTTAAACAAGTGTTATTTTTGCATCAAGCGAAAGCCAACATATAAACTCTTTGCTATTTCAAGTGGAGCTTTTTTGCTTTTTTAACGTCTTGTTTCTCTCACTGAAGTGGTCACATGAATTTGGTATTCACACAAGTGACAAAGTATTAGCTTCAAAGCAGACGGGGTTTAAAATGGTAGTGCTCACAGCCATGAAAAGTAACCTGATTTATAGCAGAGCACAGAAAATACAAACTTCGTTGTCGTGAAGAAATCATGTTAGAAACTGACAAACTGCTTTTGTCCTAATACATTCTCACTAAAGTGTTCTAAGGCTGGACTTGGCTTACTCCAAATGTGAGAAGTTTTTCTTATTATAACTAGTTTTTCTCCTGCTGAATTCCCTGACACTTCCCAGAAGTCACTGAAAATACTGGAAACGACGTATCTGTTTGTACACTATGTCACAACCATCTCAACGATAAGCACCTCTATCATACTTCACATTCCGAGGCACATACGTGTAATGAAGTATGTCTGTGTATCACTGTGTGCCTAAGAGTCTAACTCCTGCACAGCTAAAAAGTTTGAGGATTGGAACTGAAAACCAGGTTTCCACTAAAGAACACATCAAAATATATTTAATCCATATCCTAATGATCTGCCAAAGGTTGAGGTGTACTACGGTAAGGAAACACACAATAAGCATCCTAAGGAAACTGGGAATGAACCACAACTGTCCAAAGTATTACGCCCAAGAACTTTGTTCTCTGCTTCATTAGCAGTCTTCATCTGAATATTACTTTAGGATGTCTGGATGGATGACATCTCCCTAGATGCATACACATAGCACAAGATGAACTACTTGTTCAGATCCTGTAAGATCCTGCAGCTTTACTGGGTGGTTGCATAAAGTCAGTCCTAGGAACATGGTATTTTTTGTGATCTCCTTTACTGAAGTATATTCTCCACTGTACTTTTGCATCTCAAGATGCGCTCATTGGAATAATTTATAATAATTCTGCCCTTTTTCAACATAACCAAAGAGAACAACTTGTGAACAGAACCCACCTCGATTTCTTGATATGAACTGTTGATCATAGCAATCAGCATGTTGAGCAGAACTACCACCATTGTTACATTATATATACCATAGAGAACATAACCAATGTTCTCTATGAACTTATGATCGTATTTGAGGACAACAGAGGTTACTTCAGACAAGCCAAATATTGACCAAAATAACGTCTTGAAACTTTCTTCCACCCTGTAGGGGGAAAAGAAAAAAAAAAAAAAAAAAAAAAAGGAAGGTGTTATTACAAACTACACAGATAAAAATACACATTATCACTTCCTGTTAACACGATCTCAAGTAATTTGTCTGTGAACCAGGTTTGTAGAGCACTGATAAAAACAACAAGCATGCAAGAAAATATTTTTCACAGTAGGTTTGATTTCTCCAGCATAGATAAGATAGTTTTAATAATACCTGCAAGACAACAGTCTTGGAATTAGGAAGGTTTTGTATTTCCAGGTTTTGAGATGAAGCATATTCTCATCTTGTTATTTTCCAGTCTAACTCTGCAAGGGACAGACCTTCCCTGTCCTAATAAAGCTAGAAATGGGGCTAATGCTAGGAAGGGTGCACTCAGAAGGGGGTAGTGATGACAGGTTCAGCCACAAAACTGACAAACCAAACAGATTTCACGGGCTTTGTTCAAGACTTGTTGAAATCAGTAGGAGCCAGGCACTTCAAGAGGCAGACACATGGATACCCTTAAGGCTCTGGGTCCAGGACCCACTGCCTCCATCTGTTCTCTCCATCCCATGATCAGGACAATTCCTGAGGAACTGAGCCGGCCAAGGGCTTTCAGACAGCTGCCAAACAGCTCTTCAGGCTTTCAGGGCCTTTGAGAGTGGATCCTCTTCAAGCTCTCGTCCTCCTGCTGCCATTCCTCTTTCCACTCACGGAAACATTGCTGCAGGCTGAGCCGTCACACATCAGGACACAGCTCACTGCAAACATTTACTTCATTTACTGGAGATTATTTCTTCCTTACTGTTGCCAAAAGTGAACCAACTGACAGCTGTTTTTTAATAACTAAAATATGCCAGTACACTCATCTTGAATTACCTGTTTTAGCACTGATAAATGATTTTAAAATGCCAATAATATATGAATGGGTGTATAGTCTAGTAAAATAACACTGCTGCTTAAGAAACAAATACTAATAAGCATTTAAATAATACGCATACTAGACACCTGATATCAAATACCGAGACCCAAGTATCGTATTTCGTTATTCATCTAAAGACAATAAGTAGGAATAAATGCAAAAAACCAGGCTCAAATTAAGGACAAGTCGTGGAATCAGCTACATGAAAATATGGCAGTTTGTACGGCGGTCCTGTCTCCTGTAGAAAGCTGGAAGGAAAGGAAAAGTTTTGAATTGCCTCATCCTGTAGAAATACTTCTGGTTTGGAACATTCTAAGTATTTATCACTTGCAGCATCACCTTGTTTCAGGAAGTGAAAAAAACAAGCAAACAAAACACTTTGGAGATGATAACGAGCTATGTATGAGGAGAGACTTGTAACTACTGTTCTTCTGTACTCATGTGAGTAACAGTTATCATCTAGATCGCAAACCTGGATCCAAGAGAGTCCAGTGCAGTTCATAGATCAGTTTCAGTACCAGTCTAAGACAGAAACGTGCCATTTCACGAATCACTGTCTCTTTTTCTCGACAAATAAAAAATATTTGGAGGTCTGTTATTGACATCTAGGCTGAATCTCTCTGTGGATCGATGGGGTCTGACAGAGCCCAGTTAACGATTACAATTCTAGCAGCTGCTTTGGGAAAATGTCATTCAGAAGATATCAGTAATATTTTCTTGCAATTGGTTCTCCACAAGTCCATGTGATTAACATAATATGCAGGTTAAACTATTTTAGACGGCAATGAAAGCTTCCATTACACAAGCAGGAAAGAATTGGTCTTTTGTATTCCGCTTTCTAAGCTTCCACGCTACCTGATTTTCCACTTACTTCAACTGCCTTTCATTTTATCTTAATGCTAGAAGAGAGCAAAGAATATCCCACAGACTTCATTACCTCAGTGAAAAGTCTGAAAGGTTTGTATCAGCTTTTCACTTAAACTCATACTTACGTTGTAAAGGCGGGGTTTAGTTTAGCTCCAAGGTAGTAGGAATACAGTATGAACATTCCAATCATAAATGCGAGAAATACCATAATAAAAAGGACCATAAACTTGAAGATGTCCTTAACAGTCCTTCCAAGTGAAATCTGCAGGGGCCCGAAGCTCTCATTCGCAGGCAGGATATATGCAATCCGAGAAAAGCTAAGGACGACAGCGATGGCATAAAGGCCTTCAGATATTATCTGGGGATCAGATGGGAGCCATTTATCTCTAGCTGGAAGATAGGAAATACCGGTGCAAACGTAAGGAGTTACTCATTTATCACAACGCTGAAAAATAACTCTTGATTGGGTTTCTCCATGAACATGTCCAATTTAGTTGAGACAAATATTTGAATTTATAGTAGTTGCTACTCTGTTCTTATTTGCTTTAAGCCACAAATGATGAATTTCTGTTACGTTATTTTCTGCTCGAAGAAAAACTGTACCAGAAGAAACACGACATTTTCTTTTACAGTCTGAATTTTAACCTGAACTACGTAACAATAAATAATTTCTTATTGCTTTTAACATGACTGTATTATGAGCTAATGTAATAGGCATTGTGCTAATTTTTATGAAGAAATTTATCCATATTTTGTCTTCTATTGATGGGAATTTAACAGCATTGGTTGATGAACAATTTCGTTTATTAATCGCTCCAAGCTTTTGCTGCTGTTACCAGTTCAGGATATGACCTAGTTCCCACAGAAATCATGAAGATTTTGGACATTTACCTCAGTGGAAATAGGATCATGGTTTTTACCCACAATATGCACCGAAATAATTGAGTCCTATATCAATTCATAAACTTATTATGTGAATTAACGCATCATCTTGCCAGGGAAAGTTTGAAGGACAATGTTTCATATCAAAATACCATGTTTCTAAATGTGTATTTACGTATGTACAAACTCAGATTGATTATACTGCAATTAAGTAAATAAACCAAGTCTGCTATAATATAATGAAGTTCATAAAGCATATGCTAAAGTACACCATCAGCAGAAAATACAGCCTTTGCTGGCGTTGCAAAAAAGATTCATCGCACCTTTAACTACAATTTCTGCACTGCAATAACTATTTAGTGCTTTTATTGTACAAACAGGTCTTTACTGGGCCAGCATCCCTCCTTCAGCAGGAAATGCTGACAGACCTTCATGAAGATGAATAACTGTGTCAAACAACTGAACCAACCAAGAAAAAAATATAAATACACATCAAAATTTTATCTGTTGTGCACTAAGCCAAGAATAAAATAAAGCTTGCAAACATTTAAAAACCAAGAGGGTCAAATTTAGCTCTGGGATAAACAGTTACAACAAGATTTTAGACAGCTACATTTGAAGTGATTTTTGCCCTTATGACTATTGTTTGGTTTTAACGTATTAGCAAACTTATTTGTCAAATCAGCGTCATAACAACTATTGTTTAAATAACATAGAAACAATAATATTGAGGCAGGAATGGTTAGACAGTGCTATGAACGCAAACACATGCAAATATTTATCTGAAGGCTTCGAAATGCTAACACATCCTATGAGTTTTTCTACGGTCAGATCTGTGTTGCAGAAACGTTCAACTCACCATAAGTGAAATACTCTATTTCTGGAGGAAGCGTGACCTCAGAGAGGTCACTCTCCTCAATGTAGTTGTCCACATATTGTTGTGCTTTTGTGGCCTGCAGGAATGCCAGAAGCCTCGCAGTGAAAGCGGCAATGAAAATGGACAGCATCCCGAAATCCAAAACATTCCATAACTGCAAAATATACTCCCTGGGTCCTTCCAGCCACAGCTCTTTGCATTCTGACCACATCATGCCTGCAAGAAGAAATGAAAAAAAACATAGCAACGTTGGCCAAGCTCTTTTCATTTAAACTCCCTGCATTCTCCCATTTTATGAAACTAGGTGGTACCAGTGGAGCAAAATTTCACTTATTTGTATTGTCACAGCATCACCGTACACCGTGAGCGAGGCTCTCGTGGTTTCCTTCCTTTCTCTTCCACAGCCTGTAAAAGCTGAGAGTGCTACGTTACCGTGTGGCTAACTGACATTTTGCTACGTAAAGCACTTGACTTTGCTAAAATGCTAGAAAACAACTTTTTTTTTTGCCAGGGAAAGTTTCACACAGGCTGAGGGCTGATCTGGTTTTATGAAAGAAAAAAACAACCCAAAAAACTACCAAATAAAACTGAGTAATGACAACTGACTCAGCCCCTCGATGCTGGTAGAAGCTGATTTCCCCAAATGCTACTTAAGCAGCAATGCCACATAAGCACGTATCAGGTGAGCACATAACTACGTATCAGGTAGTTACTCCTGACCTTCTGGCACCTACTGCAGCGTCGGCTTCCTGATACTATTTAAGAAAACCACTTCAGCAGGAGTAATTCCTGCGGTGTTCTCTTCAGCAAACCTGTTACAAATGCCAGGGTTACCAAACAGCACGGCAAATCAGCAAACATCTACCCGATGCTGCAAGAAGGGGCAGCACAGAGATGCTCTCACCAGTTCTAAGGCACTGTTATCTGCCCTTTGGGACCGGGGCTTCTCTCCTTTCTTTCAGAATTTGCATGTGCAGGAGAAGAGCTGACATAAAGATGAAGGGGCAATATACCTACCAAGTACCCATACCATGATCAGCATTTCTGTCCAGGTGAACTGGGTAGTCTTCACCCTAAAGATCTGCTTAGGGTAGTCAGTAACGGTGACATTTGGTAGCGTTGTTATACCTTCAAATCTGTCTGAAGCATTGAACACCAGCAGGCCTAGGAAAATAATGAAGGATGCTGCATGTGCCACAAATTTCATAAATGGGCTTCGGAGAATTCTTCCAAGCTGCAAAGGCAGAATGAAAGCAGTCTCTCAGTTTTCTCAACGACACAAACTCTTTCATCAGGCATTCCAGAAGCATAAATGGGCACTCAGAGCTCAGGACAGTCTGAAACTTCATTTTTAAAGGATACTCTTCCAAGCGCACGGAGCTGTGATGCTTTGTTCAGCATTTCAGACAAGTCTCCCGAAGGCAGCCTCATGGACTATATTGTCCTGCTACTGAGTGTTCATGTTATTCCATGAACTCTAGATGGCAATGTTTGAGGGAAAACACTCCAAGGAACTAGAAACGTACAATAGCAGTGACCAGTTTCATCTAATTTCCAAAGATATCAATGCAGGGAGGAACTGAGCCCGAGGGAGAGGAGGGAGAAGAATGCTGGACCTTTATTAATCATACAAAGCCAGGTTGGAAGGGACCTCAAGGACCATCTAGTCCAACCTTTAACGTTAATTAATGTTAATAAACAGTTCTAATGTGATAAACTATCACATACATCAGCAATATTATGCAATATCCCAAAATCCCCTCTGAAGAGCTGCATTATCAGCAGTATTACATAATAAAGTTCAGCAGATGGGGAAGTGGAAGTAGCATTCTTATTTCAAGGAATGGTTTTCTTGAAACCGGGGTCAGCTGCTATGAACTAAGTGGACCAGGACACACTGAACAGCATCTACTACCTGTGCAAACAATCCCAGGTTCCCTTCCTGCTCCTGACCTTTAGAAAGCATGTTGAAATTACAGTATCAAACAACTGATCTGAATGTACAGTACTTCTGACATGAGCACTAGGAAAAATGTCAGGCGTTTCTGGTACTGGGAATTAAAGCTCAAGGAGAAATGTCACTTCTCCATATCAGACACCAGCTAAAAATGTATTAATACATTTCTATGATACGAAGCTGTGAGTGAGGAATATCTTTACTACAGATATTCACAGAAAGTGACATTTCAGAGAATAGCAGTGGTAACAATTAGACTATTTTCATAAAGGTTTACCTTTAAAGTAAGTATTTAACCCAGAGAAAACATCAGGTTCCCTTGAAATATGCAAATGACCAAAATCTTACCCTTTTTGAGGTGAACTACAAGAGCAAAATATAAACGAATGACACTCATTTCTTTGCTGTACACTTAAGGAAATAAAATTGAAAGACCACGTTCAGCACAGATGTGATGTGAATTTACTTAAATTAAAATTAAAAAGTTAACGTAACAGAGAAATCTTCCTTCTTCTGATTTACCAAAGATCTCTCAATATGCTTCTTTTGCAGACAATTCACATGCTACAGACTACAAGAATTTCAAAGGAACTGTTGTTATTTTCACTGTGAGATCATCAGGAAAGCTGTAGCACCTATTTCTATCTGATTTTAAAGAGGGAACAGTTTACAGCTGCACTCTTTTACACCTGACCACATGGCTGGAATACTGCATTTAATTTCTGCTCTATGGTTCACCTGGTAGACAGACCTCTGAGGGCAGGAATAACAAATGTTTTACTTAAGATTAAGTTCTGCATCAGTGAAGTCAACAGATGTTCTGCTAATGGTTTATATGGGAACAGCATCAGATCTTAAGATGCCCTCAGAATCTGAGGGCTAACACAGAATCTGAGTGGTGACTTTCAAAAATCAGTGGTACTAATACAAATAAAACCACAGCATGGATTGCGAGGTGAGCACGATCTACAGAAACTTAGGAAATAAAAGCTCCCAGAAAAGTGTTTTTTCTTTTTTTCAGCTTAATTTATTTTCATGCTTCATCACTGTGGTCCCCTCTTGACAGTGCAAATAAGTCGCATCTTTTGGCTCAAGGCTAGAAATTGGTAAAAATATAATTAATTAGTAAATATCTGGAAGCAGCAGAACTAGGGGTACGATGCTGCATTTTGACTGCCCGAAATTGAAAACCAACTCCTGGAAGAGTCCAAGATAGGTAATTTATAAAATTCAGTACCCTGCTACACGGTGCAATCCAGTAACCGATGGCTAGAAATGGAAGGCCCAGTGCCACAACCAGCACAACCAGACACTTGATAGCTATGGTCTGCTCCCGTAATCCTGAGAGGTTTTCATACCAGATCGTCAGTAGCTGTTGCTGACAGTTTGGATGGGCCACAAACTGTAAAAGAAAAGAAAGAAAACCAGGACATATTAGAATTTATCAGAATTATGTAACTGCTACATGCATTATCATGATCACCCTAAGTATCTGGTGTTAAGAACCAAGTTTTTTCTTCTTTCCTTTAAAAGAAAGGTTAATAAATAAAGAAGAAACTGCTCAGCTGATTTAAAGCAGCACGTTGATGGCAGGGTTGCACATGTGGACAGCCATCGCTGATAGAAGCCTCTTCTGCATTGTTAGAACAGCTTCATGTACCCAACTGGATCCCATCAGAGTTGAACCTCAGTCCTAACTTCCAGCAATTTCTCAGCAAATAAAGCCGATCCAAGCAGAATTTCTGCAGAAACTGAAAATCCTGCTCTGACCATAACTCACCGTTACCTCTCCCCTTCCTGCTCGTGCTCTTCACAGACCTCCTCAAACATCGCTGCCATTTGCTTGGGTTCTTAGACAAAGGCTCCAAGTACTTCCTTAACCAGCTCCACATTTTCAATCTAAAACTTACCGAGGCAAGACGTAAATGAAGCAAAAGCACAGCACAGAATTTTAAACCTCACCAGAACACAGGGAGATAAATATTGAAGAGGTTTCTTCTCTCTTACTACCATCAACAGTGCCAGCTTGGGATTTGAAGACTAATCAGAAGCCACTTACTACAACCACATTTTTATGTTTTGTGGAAAATAAAACTTAGCATTCAGTAATACAAGGAAATCCCATTTTGTGAACCAGATGAAAAGATGACCTTACAGTTTTCACGATGCTCCAAGGACTCTGTAATAGACCGCAATTTGCTGTAGTTTTGTATTTTCTTTAAGTTCATGCCTTTGATACTATCTCAGCTGAAAAATGTTAAATCCTCAGATTTGACAGTTTTCAGAAGCAACTTTGCCTTTTTCACTGTTTTAAGACTTTAAGGAACCTCAAGTGTACAGATAAGCTACAAAGAATAGCATAAGGCTGTCTAGTGATAACAATCTGTACACTCAGGGTCTCTTAAAATCTTAAAGTATACACCTTTCTTACTGTTTTAACTAAAAATATAAAAAACAAACATTTCAGTGATTTCTGAGCATTTTATGTTTAATGAATTATGAGATGTTCCTTCTATCTTTGCCGATTAGTTTATTATTTCTCAATATTAAGTGTTTGCTCATTTATTTCTATAGCAGGACGACTAAAAGGTATCAAACAAGACATCATCAAGGACTTCTGTAATCAGCTGCTTTGAAACAGGGGGGAGGAAGCCAGACAAACGTCAAGACAAAGAAACAGAGAACCGAGTTAATTTATTGGGCTCTAGTAATGAAGAGAATCAAAAAAGTGGAAAAATAGGCTTAGGATTAACACTCAACTTCTCCTTAGACAGTCACTACAACACAAACTTGCTCTCCTGAGCCTTCTGTGTAAGTTTTGTTCATCCCTCGCTTCCACAAATTCTTCTTCAAGTGTCCCAAAGTTGTAACGGAGCAGAAATTTAAATGTTAAGATATTAAACATACAGGGTGGGAGGGAAGAAGAACTCTATAGCTCCCTGTACTCCTTGCCCATGATATTTACATTTCTGGTTAAGTCCATTTCTGAGGTGTTATCATACTCCTCTTACCACTATTATCATTACTACGTCCTGAGGCTGCCACATCCCAGGAGCAAGTGGGACAGCAGTTAAGCCCAAGGGTAAACTGTTTGGTTATCACAGCAATTTGAAGAAATCTGGTAATATACTTGTCACGTCGGTTGACAGTAACTAGTAAATCGGAGTAAAGAACGCTGGGCAGCTTCACAAAAAGTATTTGAAAATAATTCTGATAACTCTGATAATCCACGCTGGATTAAGAGTGACATTTGATCTGAGTTGCTTATATTAAAAAAAAAATACTGTAAGCCTTGGATATCCATTTTATTATCCTTTGTACCCTGTTGAGATCATAATGTACTACATGCACTGTTGTTTGCCAGGTCTTGCCTGCAAAACTCCATTTATATTCCAAATCTCATTAAAAAGTGCATACAGTAGTACAATAGGTCAGACTTCTTAAAAAAAAAAAAATCAAGTCATTGGCAATGAAAACAGGGAACCTTAAAACTCTCAAGAGAAAGAATGTGAAGTTGTTGCATATACTTGAAAAAGGAAGGCAATCTTCATATTTTAATCACTTTGCTCTAAAACCACAGTCCCAAAGTATTTTGGTGTGTGATTCAATAACCAGTTAGGTCACATATTAATGCACTTTGTAGCTATATGAGAACAGCCAACAGAAATAAATAAAAATATTTTAAAGGTCTTCTAAGAAATTAATGCCAGCTTGAACTACGTTTGTATTCTTTTTATTAGGCTGTCAACTTTGAAGCTTCTGCACCATAAAAACTGCCAGACTAGCCCATTTGTGAAAACAGAGACTTCTTAAAATGTGTTTGTGCATTCAGACGTACGCCTCTGGTCTCTTCTTTTGCTAAGATAAATTTCATTCTCAACTCAGGACATCAAGGGACAAATCATGCAGCAGATTAACTGTGGCTGAAGACAGAAAGGAATAAGTTACTTCAAATTACAAAGACTTTTTTATAGAGTAGAGAAGAGAGAAGAAACACCCACATCATTCCTATTACTAGAGGGAACGGGAAGAAACAGCAAAGGAGCTTTAAGGGAGCTCGCCTAGGGCTATGCCATCAGCCCACGGGCCCTCCTGCATCTCATCCAGAGCTGCATGCTCGTTTATTCCTCCTGGGCTATCAACATTTTGATCTGATGCTGAGATCTGCCTCTGCTATAATTTTCCCCAAGAAAAGGGAGGAGTTAGAGAAGACGATGCCAACGATTATGGCAAGTTCTCTGGCAGTAAGCTGAAGGACTCTCAAGATCTTAGCAACTTATTTAACTGTTGGCAACTGCACAACAAGCACCACTTCCAAGCCCTCAGAGCAAGTCGTGTCACTTCTCCCATCCAGAAAAGCTCTGAAATTCATCCTTCTCTCCAGCTCTACTGAAATATTTGGGCTTACGGTTTTGTTGATTCTATTTCCAGCAACTGCAACCTCTTCTACGTTTTTCCCCCTCCCCGTATATCTGTCTCCTCCCAAACAGCTTCATCTCCTCCAGGGACAGTAGATTCATGTCATATTTCACCTGCCAATCACATCATCTTACAACCTTCTTCCTTCTGCATTTCTCTTCTCTTGCCCTACTTCCCCTGCAGTTTCTTACTTTTCATTACACGTTGATCTTAATATCACATTTACCTAATATTTTAGTGCCCAATCCAAACCCCAGTGAACACCAAAGTTGCATGAGGACAGTATCTGGTCACTAAAAATAAAAATCCCAGTTTGAATTTAGCTGGTTTTCTGGTCATTACTGACTGTAACACTTCAGATACATTCAGTTTCATGACCATGAACCAAGTCATCAGTATGTAAACATTTTTCCGTATGACTAAGAGTGATTATAATGTTATTTATTCCTAAAATCCTAATGACTGAGTTTAGACGTAGCAGGAACAGATCCTGGCACGCTCTGATACACAAGAACACAACAGACAAAGAAGTTTTCAATCTTCTTATCATTAATTTGAAACTTCAGTGTTTGAAAAATTCAATCCTGTGATTTTACTCAAGTTCTTATTGATTTCACTTGGAAATTCCACTTCGATTTTTATTGCAGCAAGAACTGCTAAACTTGGCCTGGTCTCAGCAACTTCTCTGGAATTTTGCTGGAGATCTAAAGACAGAGTTAAGACACAACACTAAAAGCTCTAGTGCAGCAGCACTTCAGCATAAAGAGTAAGGATACTTGTTCTATCTAATTTTTTTTGGTTTTAGGTTAATTCCCTTAATCTCTCACTATTGGGGCCTGCAGTTTCAGCCTGAACCTTAGCTTCAAAAATCATACCCTCTTAACAAGATGAGCTACTCTTTAATGCAGTGCCTAAGGCCTTAAGTGTAAGACTTTCATTACTAATAGAATTAAAACCTCCGTTTCCCCTAGCAGTGAACTTCTGAGCACATTTGCTCACTTGTCATATGCTTTTCCCTGTCTCTCCTCCCTCCGAAAAGGGCGTACGGTTCATTAACCACTTCATGGACCTGCAGTTCTATTTGGCTCCACAGCTTGCAACAGTGAACTCAGTGACCTGCCCCTCATGTAGCTGACCCGGAAGTGCAGCTAGGAATACTGAAAGCTAAGAAACAGAAGCCACAGCCTTGTCTTCTTCCTACAGTTATAGGGTTGAAAGCATCCTGTGTGGATTGCCCACATCTGAATCTGTTCTACAGTCAGAATACTGCTATTATCTGCCACAGCTGTAACGGAGCCAACCCCAGCATCAAAGGACCACCATGGCAGAGACAGTTCCTGGCTCAATCCTTGTCATGCCCTCCGGAAGGACCTTTTTTACAGGGAACAGGACAAATACGGTAACAACTCCGCACCATCTATTTGCTTCCTTCCACCAAAATCAGTAGCCTTGGAGGTTCTGAACAGTATTTCTCATGAACTGAAGTTAAAACCTTGAGTTTCTCTACAAATAACTCATTTCTTGCAGAAAAGAGAAGAAGTTTGCTGCATGGACTTCACTTTTTCTGCACTATGCAGATTTTTGTTATTCGTAACAGCCCTGTGTGGCCCTTGGCTCAGCAACGACCTCTTAGAAAAAAAACCACAGTCTTCAGCAAGAAAGCGGAGATGCAAGTCTCAGCAAAGGTCTGCTAACATTAATATGCAACAGCATAAAGAATTCATGTGTTATTTAGCTATGATCACATGCTTACGTAATCAGATTTTTTCCCTGTTCCATTCTTTTTAATTAATTCAATACTTTTATATATTACCCTTGAATTTTGGTCATTAACACGTATTTATCCGCTGTAGACCAATTCTATACGGGAAACAATTATTTGCTGCTTGGGATCTCTCTTTCCAATTCTTATTAACCATCTTTTGGAGACATAATTAACAACATTCTCCAGTTGTTCTGGCAGGTTGCTTACAGTTCATTTTGTAGGGCAGATTGGCTCAACAGGTGGCCTGGGAACACGGCCTTATTTATTCTGAAAGACACAAGGCTTCTTGCAGAGAGGATGAAACTACAATGGCTCTTAAGAATGGAAATGATGCTAACCATGTAAATAGGTAGCTGTAAATAATGCACAGACATAGCTGTATTTCTTGAGTCTTCTCACAGCAGGACACAGCATTAATTACTTTCCATGCTAGGGTAGTAGGATCTTGAAAAGAACAACATAGCTACATATTGAAAATTGCTGCAATAAATGGATATGCGTCATGTCAAATGTGTGATCCCAGCCTGGTTTTTCAACACAACGTTCATTCACAAAATAACCATTCACCAAAAATTACTTTGAGAGAAGCATCAGCTGAAACCACACTGCACTCTACAAAACCCTGATAAATACAGGTGCAAAGATGAAGAACTAAAATAAACCCAAACTAGACTCAAATATATTCCATACATCTTCAGGATTGAATTGTAAAATATTTTTTAAAGGAACACACAGAGTAAGAGAGAGTCTTTTTTAAAAAAGACCTATGTGTTGATAGGAACACTAGTAGAAAGCCACAAGGCTTACTTCCCAGAATTTACTTGCCCGATTAAGTTATTTAAGATAGAAAGCAAAGGTAATAAAAAGAAATAATTAACAAAGCAGCTTTCTCTTTGGACTACATATTATCACACTGACTGACAGGAAGACGCATCCTTACTTCCACTGAGTGAAAATCTGGCTCCACTGAAATCTCTTCATTTGGCTCCTGAAGATCATCCAGATCTCCAGGAGAAACATTTGTCCAACTGCGTACAACCGTGCTAGCACAGCTGATTTGTCATTAAAACCTCCTGCCAATTCTCCGCTGTGGAAAGCAGATTAAACTAAACTCCCTCACTGTAGTCCCCTTCTGCCAGCTTCTGCCTTGTGACAGTCTTGATTACACGCACTATGTTTCAGTAACGCATCTGAGCGTCGCTGCCTAACACTTGTGGAACTATGAGATGATGCCACGTTCCTATTACACTGTCTGAAAGCCCTGGCTATGAGGAGTTACCTTTTTGACTTCATACTTAATGGCCAGCTTCACACGGCTCAGCGACGCTCTGTGTCTCTGCGCTTCAACTGGCTCGGAGTTTAAATCCCCGTTCAGAATGGCCTCCACTTCTTCTGAGTCTCGGCAGAGATCGAGAACGCCAACCACAAAATCCTTGCACTGCATGGACAGCTTGCGATAGTCGTTCTGAAACGGAAGGGTTAGAGAAAACGGCCCATGACCAACATGCTTAAGAGCCAATGGCAAGGAAAAGAAAAACCTGTGCAGGCCACTAAAAATTAATAGGGTTTGACTTTTACATACTACGTCAAGTTAGGAGCGCATCAGACTACAGAATTTTTGTATATCAGAATCATTTCTTCTCTAACACAAGGTCGCCACTTGACCAGAGGATGATGACAGTAGTTTAACAGAGCATGGGAACATTGCGTGTGATGAAAGTAACTCAGAAGGGCAGCAAGGGGAAGCTGAATGGAGAAATCAGAACTGCACAAACCAACCAGAACCAAAACTCTTGAAATACCCAACCCTGCCCTTGCATAAACTTTGCTGGCAATTAATAAAATAATTCTTACGGAGTTACCTCCTGCTGTGCTGGTTCAGCCATCATTTGTCTACGCTGCCATCAGCTGCCTGAATACACAGACCAACACTGAACTCAGTAACATCTCCTGAGAAGTCTTCTTTCAGACAGTCCTGCCATAGCTTCCTGTGGGCCCAGCTCCTCTGCTGCCCACTGTGGTGCCAGCATCGCCTGCTGGACACAACAGACAGAGATGGCCCTTCACATGGAAGGACCGCCATGAGAGCTCAGCAAGATGCAGCCAGCCCCCACAGAAGCCACACCCAACAGGAAGCTCTTCTAACTAATTGGCTCCTGGTTAATATAATCCTGGCCTCACCCCAACCACAACCACCTGGGTGAGGGCAGAGCCAGAGAGAGACAGGTGGGCCAGGTTCTGCCTCTGGAACATGAAGTCAAAAACAACAAAACACTCTGCTAGGTTGTGACTCATCCACAGGTCAGCTCCAACTTGGGGCCCACAACTTGGGCCCCAGCACTTCACCTCCCAGGCTACAAACACATTTCTGCTCCTTCTACACCGCTAAATGGCTGCTTAGTCTTTACTGTGATATATACCATATTCATTTTCCTCCCCTTTTTACACCCTCTGCTTCCCACTTATCCTTGGAGCTGCTTCACACCCAACACTGTGTGCAGTGGGTTACAAAGCAAGCGCGCAGAATAACTGCGGCATGAACGTGGACACCAAGGCTGTGGGCAAAATACCCCAAATCTCCTGTATAAGCAACACAGAAACCAGCTTCTCCCTACAAGCGAGCTTATTTCTGTCTTTTAGATACTACCTTTAAACTTCTCAGCTGCTTGTATGTCGACGTCACAAAGATTTCCATCTATCTGATCTCCTCGCTCTTCTGACAAAAAATTGGTGGCTACATTTCAAGATTTTAAGATAACCCTGTAAAGCATGCACATCTTGGCTTGCACTTTGGTTATGCTTGTATATGTCTTCCACCACCTCTGTGACGTTACATGGAAGCTCTTATCTGATGCCTGCTTCAGGAGAAACCTTGGTCTTTACTGATGTGTCCACATCCTCCCAGCTAGATTTCTAGGACCTTATCTGAGATGCAGTCTCAGATTTCCTCACAGGAGGCTACAGCTGGAAGAGAAAACTTGACAGAACCTGCCAATTTTACCTTGTATCAAGTGTTCCAGTGCCCAGCTGAAAATAGCATAGCCTTCTTTTTCAATTATTCCACAGCTTTTCTTAATTTTTCCCCCCATTAAACCATCCAAAGCCTAGTCTGAGTCCTCTGTCTCTTCGCTTTTGTGAACTTTCTGTTCATTTCAGACACTGCCTTTTTCACATCGCTTTCAGGGGGTACAGATTTTTCCTTCGTGGTTCCTGTCTTCTCAAAAAGGCTTTTATACTGCTTCTGCCCTCATAATTTTCCCACTTAATCCCAAATTTTTTTTCCTGAAACCCTCATGTGTGTAAGCAACTTACCTCCTTGTACAGCTAATTTTGTTATCTCTTCAACTTAGCATCTATAAAACAGAATAGAGAAGCTAACATGCTCTCAGTAGTTTGAAATTACTAGAGAAAAGATGGAAAAAAGAGGCTGCATAGGAGAATTGCAAGAATCAGGTATCGGTCCCATAGGTCAGATTCAGATATGAATGCACAGCATTTATTTTCAAATACAAACATTACAGGAGATAAATACTAACAGAAATTGTGTTATTATGGAAGACTAACATCCCAGACACAGACGTGGAAACAACCAGTCCTAATCACAGACCTAAACAGAACTCAGTTATTTCCTTTGGTCATAGATGACAAATTAATTCAGTTGTCAGTGAACCAGGAGGATGTCAGGTTATTTTAGATTTGTGTTTGGTAACCAAGGAGAACAGTACAGAACAGCCAATTATAAAAATAATACTGAGATGTGTGACTAAATTCAGTGAAAGGATAAGCAAGCATATGTAGGACTAATATTTAGGACTTTTAAAAAGGCAAAGTCTTGGAAGAAAGCAAGTCAAGGGAATGAAATGTAGTTATAAGCATGAAGATCTGAATGCAGAGAAGGCTTTTACTTAAAAAAGATGTGCAAGTGATTAGATATCGGATCTTACAGAGATAAAAGCCTTGCAGAGGAAGGCTCTAGAATGGTGGCTAGGATAGCAGGCTTGAAAAGACCAAGGAGAACGGTCTTTCTCGACAGTTCTTTCAAGAAAGAAAACCTCACCACAGAGGCTGAGAACTGCCAGGATAAACTGCTAGAAGTCAGGCTTGCAAAGGATACGAAACAAAGCACAAAAAGATAGGACAGTGTAAAAAAAAAAAAAAAAACAACAGATTTTCTTTAGTGAAGGCAAAGTAGAGTCTAAAGACAACTCTAGGAAAGCCAAAAACAAAACCGCGCCTCCAGTTTACTGAAGTCCCATGCTCTTAAAACTGTTTACTTTCCACAACAGAATTGTTATTTATCTCTGAGAAACTGAACACGCCCCCTTAAATTTCCATTTTCAGGCAAGAGTCGCTCACACATTTCACTACAGCTAAAGAAAGGCATTTACTGAGACAGCTGAGCAAAAACCACGATAATGATCAGATACAGCATAACAGTAAACCAACAGGAGTGAGACTGGTAATCAATTTTTCTGTAACATCCACTGCTCGCGGCGCATGGGAGGACACACTAACTTCACCAGCAGTAATATATAGCTAGAAGAGAAATTACATTCTAACCTGAGCTTGCAGGTGCTTGTAACTTTACGAGAAAAAAAAGAAGTCTTTGTTTTAGTATTATTTCTATAAAGGTGGCATCTCGTTAAGGGTTGATAAAGGTTAGTTTAGATGGTTTTGTATTATTTGAATGTTCTATGACATATGGGCTGGGAGGGGCTTCGCTGACAATGTCTTTTCTCATTCCTTTGCTAACTGTGAAGAAAGATGAAGAAATGGTGGAAATAACATTAGTTACTCTTGCTTAAACATTGAAGTAAGTTCCTGCTATACTCACGCACGCAGCTACAACAAAAGATCAATTAACAGTTTCCTCAATTAGCACTAATTAAACAAGAATACAGTTTCACAGGCGGTGACAATTGGGAAGCATGGCCTACAAACGGCAAAGTGGTGTAAAATCCCCTGACTTTGGCCAAAGGGGACAAGTTGTGATTGCAGCAGTATCACACGGAGATTGCCATTTCACTAGGCTACAGACTGTTTCATTCTGCTGTTCTCTTGTGAGTGGAGACTCATCCCCAGGAGCGCGTTGGATCCTGGCTGATCCCGGCAGAGGATGTGAAGCTCCTGCCCTCACAGCTCATGATGTGTCAACTGGCAGCCCCCAAAATACACGTGTCCACTCTGAACAGCTCTGCTGGCTCCTGACGGAAACTATTTGCCCGCTACACAAGAGTTACCCACATTTCTACTGAAAAATTAGCAGTGGTACATGTTTCTTGATAATAAAAGTTCTTGCATATAGAAGTTACGCTCAGTGCCAGGTAAGATTAAAGATACGATGGAGTAAGTTTTATTCTGCCAAATTTAAGGATTAAATACAGGCTGCACTACTTACAAACGCTATTATGAGAACTGAAAACCAACGTCTCTGGCACAGGCGTGGAATCTTACACTAGTAAAACCTGTCAGATTTCCCTCTCCACGTCTTTACTTACTTATGTATTAGCAAATCAAATTTATCTCAGTCCATTTGATTGCTTTACAGAATTAAACACTACCCACATTGTAACCGTGGGACCCGATTCTCAGTCTTCTACCTCTAGGGTGTTGTGTGAATAGCAAAAAGATCTTTCCCTCTCTCAAAAAAACCCCCAAACAAATTAATGTCACAAAGATGTCTGTGTAACCATCAAAATTTCTGCCTGTATTCTGCATTTCACAGATACTGTAGCTGAGATGGTAGAAAATGAACAACTGATGGTGACTGGAACTGCAGAACTGTGTCTCACAAGCAGTTCTGGAGGACTCTGGCCCATACCAACGGTTGGATCCCAGCCTGCCCAACTCTGCATATTCTGTTCTCACTTGTAACGTTAAAGACTACGTTGTGAATTCACCTAGAAATTTTACAAAGACCCATCAATCTGTGTGCAAAGAACGAAGCACACAATCTTCGGCTGATTTCACCCATACGATTTAACTACTCCAAAGAAAATTTATACTGAGCAACCACGTGCAGTCAAACAAAAATGTATATATCTGTTTTCTTATTATATTCTTATTATTTTCTTATATATCTATTTTTTTTTATTATGAGAGCCGCATTCCTATAAGCACCACAGTTTGAACTAGGCACAGCCACGTAATGAGTTCACACACATTATATGCAACCATAGATTTGTGTTGAGTATTATGTATTAAATGGGCGTTTTGAAATCTTGTATTCACCCAGTTTGCATCTATAACTGCAGGAACTGTATATGCAAATCAAGCACATAATTGCACTAACGGTTATGGATCTGGGCCCTGTCCTTTTAAAAGCTGGACCTAAATGGAGATCAAGCTTGAACACTCTTTGTTAGTTCAGCTGAGATAACACTATGTAAATGTACTTGGAACAGCGACAGATTCTGCTTTCAGATGCACGTCCACATCTTCCGCTGGTTTCAGTAGGAGCTTTCAGCAAAACTGGGAACAGGGACTGATCCTATAGAAAGCAGAACTATGATCCTTTTGATCCTTGCTACGAAGGACCAAATTCTGACACGGTATCAGCTAGTACAATTTCTACAGGGAATATTGAGCTGGCTTACATAGGACAGTATTTAGTTGAAAGCTGGTCCACAGAGACTATCACGTGGCTTTTTAGCTACCTTGTCCTGTTTTTTTCTATCGTCACTCCAAAGGAAAGTTCCATCAGCTGTTCCGACTGCTAGAAATTCTCCCATCACTGTGAAGTCACAGTTTTAAAGTTCTCAGGGAGGAAAGTTAGCATCAATTAACTTTAGCAACCCACAGTAGCCGCAGTGGCCAGGGTCTGCTAAAAACAGAAGAACAAGACAACATAAAAATTGGGAATATTTGCATTGCAAAGTATTTTGTGGTGCTACTGGCATAGGAAAACACGATTCTCCAACCGTGGCAATGAACACTATTTTACAGTAAGACAAGATACAGTTCCAGGCCGAGCTTCCCCACAGGGTACAGAGCAGTATGCCTTGGAGACCTTTAACCACTCATAAAGAGACGGTAGAACACCTCTCCATAACTTTTTCTAACTTAACAGGCTTTGTCCTTTTCAACAAAAAAAATTAATCGAACTAGCAGATTTGATGCAGTTTGAAAACATTTTCTGACCGGGCATATGTGTTATAAAAGCCCTTTGATAAATATCAAAATTGGTGAGCAAAGCAGAGTTCTGGGTTTCATCTGAGACACAGAACTTACCAGCGATATTCTTTTCTTTCTAATTATCTCTACTAAGTATAAAACACCCCTAAAAACCTGACAGGAGAAAACCTAATCAGCTGCTTGAAGAGACTGAAATTTGGAGTGATAGCAGTATGCATGGAGGAGTGAAAGGAGTTTTTATGATTTGGTAGCAAATAACACACACTGAAATGTCAGATGCCATCTGAAATCCTCCTGTCAATCCTTGGAATGGAGTCTGGGATCATCAAGGAAGGTAAGAGAAATACTGTAGTTCCTGCCCTGGCCACAGGGATGATATGTTACCATACTGGCCACTAAAATGATGTCTTGCTGCTATACTGGCCACTAAAATGATGTCTTGCTGCTCTGACAGGCAGGCACTGATAGTCTCTGCTGTTCTCCTAGCTGGTTTCCAGACCTAAAGAGCAGTCACCAGCATGTTCAGACAAGCCAGACATGCTTTGCCAGGGTTAGAAAATGCAACAAAGAACCTAAAGGGAGAAAGATGGAGAGGGAGAGGGAAAAAAAAAAAAAAAAAAAGGAAAGTGGACGAGCATTTAGAAGGGAGACGAAAAAGGAAATCCAAAGAGGAAACTGAACAAAAGGAAATAGGGGAAGAAGAAAGTGGATGCAAAGAACAGAAAGGGGTAACAGTGTCAAGAAGAAAGCAGATTAAGAAGAGCAAAAGGAGCAACAGGAGCTTGGAACAAGGATTTCACAGAGGAGTAGGAAGTAAGGAAGCTTGAGGATGAAAGAAGTAGAGTGAAATGGTCTTTTAGGGCTCCAGTTTCACCATCTATTTTAATTCATTTTAAAACTCATTTGCACCTGAACATCAGAATTTGTTACAGGCAAACTGGACTTTGCATAGGCAAAAGATGTAAGGTTCAATTTAGCAAGTGTTTCCTAGGAAGCTTTGCCCTCTGGCTTTTGTAAACAGGTTCACCCTATAAAATAATACAGCACATAAAATGCTACAGGCTTAAATGTACCATAGATACTACAATAAATCATGAATATCATCAAAAGTCCCTTTAAACAGACTTGTCCCTTCTTGTGGGAGATGAATTCTCTTGTCCATTTTTCTTTACCCTGAAATAATTCTGCTCAGTGTTTCACTACAGATTGATTTTGACTGGAATACTTCAGTATTTCCAGTGACGATCCTAAAGGAGAGCACACTAGAAGTCCTTCGGTCATTCTGCCTTGTAGGGAGTGCCAATGTTGGACTAGAAGCCTTCTCCTCTGGGACATGACAAAGCACAGAGCTACTTGCAAAACAAGTTCAGATGTCAAACCTATAAAAAAGAAAGCACTGAACAGACAGTTACAAATTGGACTTGGAGGAAAACAAGCAACTCTCCTACCAGGCTTGGTAGAAACAGGAAGAACGTCACAAGACATGTAAGAATGAGAAGAAAAAGAGAAAGGTGTGAGGTCAATGACCACAATATAACTATTTCACTGGAATGCTTTGATGTTGATGAGAAGCTGCAATGTCCGTGCTAGCAAGGACCAGGAACCATTTCTACTGTAGGTGCCAAAACTGAATCACCTCACACACCTGGCAAGGTTTGCAGCCGTGTAAGTGCTATCCAAAAATACTGAAATTGGTGGAACGAGTGGATTTCTCAGGTCCTTAGGCACCCCAAAATACCAATGAACACAGGCTAATAGTTAGTGGAAAAAAAGGGAAAAAAAAAATAAATTGAAAACCAGAATATTTTGTTCTGTGACAATTTAATGTTTAAAAAAACCCCAACACTTCAATTTTTAAGTTCTGGTTTGAGATGAGAAGTCCAACCAAAAACCACTGCTTTTTCTCCTCCAAAATTTCAAGCTATTTTTTTTCCCCGATGTAGTACCTATGATACAGGAGCTTCCCATTAATTTCTATTTTTACAGAAATTTTTCTATTCAGATCTAACCAGCTACATCCTCCCTTTACAGAAATATGATACAGCTTGCCAGAATTCAGCTTTCAGTGGCAGAGATTGTATTTGGGGTTCCTAAGGAGTTGAGTAACACTTCAATTGAGTCCCAAAACCTACCAGTGTTTCTGAATGCAGGTATAATAACAAAATGCATAAACAGTATCACAAAGAAAAAGATGGATGGGAGAATTTCCAACCCAGGAGGAAAGTTCTCTCTAAGAAAGCGTGGGGGAAAAAAAAGTAAAAATAAAAAAAAAGAAAATTAAAAAAAATCCACAACCACCAAAGCGTTATTCAGAAAACCCAAAAATCTCCATCTTGAGCGCACAATTTTGGAGATTCTGGCTCTCAAGTTGTTGTTGGCCTAGCTGAAAAGGAATCACTGATAACCAGGACTGAGTTATTACACCTCAGAGATTTGACCTTGTATAACAGTCTCTAAACGAGGCACACAACTGTAACTCAGTGTGTAATGCACACAAGGCAACAGGCTCTGTGCACATGATAAAATTATCTAAATCTTCAATTCTGCATTCACAAAGAGCTTTCCCAGTTGGAGAGGGAAAAAAAACCTGCTGTTTTTCCTATACTCCTGCATAAACACCTTGAGGAATTACTCAATCCCTCTGCCAAATTATGCAGCACGCTATGAGGGGGGTCCTTCAGCAAAGGAAGGAGAGGAAAGGTTTAAGCAGACTTTTACACCTTATTAGTGCGTGTTATAATACATGAATCCTTCTCAGCACTAAAATCTGATTTTGAAATCATATTTTAACTCCCTCAGCTATATCTGGAGCAATTGTTTCTCAGGAGCCTAAAACTGTTTCTTCCTCTTCTGGAAAAGTTCCCTTTATTAATTTCTGCCTGTATTTCTCCAGGTTGTTGTCTAACTCTCCTGAGTACTCCACCGTGTGAGCAACACTTGCTGTTGTCTGAAAAGGTTAATGCATCTTTTGCCTCTCTCAGATCACTTGTGAAGACAGCAAACAAACAAGCGGTACCCAACACTGACCCTGAAGAACCCCATGAATTTTAATTTTTTTTTAAACTAGATACAATGCTGTTAATAGCACTAGTCACTGAGAACAACCTGTCATTTCCCAAGCCGAGTTTTTTGTATTACAAGCAGCCTACTGGGGTTTGATTTTTTTTGTGGGGCTTGGTTGGGTGGGAGGGAGGCGGGCGAGGGGGAAGGTGGGTGTTACTGTACTTTTCGAGGTACTCAACACAACTGCAAAAATCATTTTTAAAAAAGCACTGGGCAACAGTTTAAGTCATTAATTGTCTGACAGAGAAGCTGAAATATATAGGAAAGTCAGGGCACTGACATATTAAACCAGATACAGCTCAACAATAGATAACAGGACCTACATCTGTATCAGTCTGACAGCTAGTTTCGAACAAGTGACATTTCTAAAAGGTGTGTAAAAAACCCAAACACACACCCCACTTTGTATTCTTAACCATTTGGAGACATCACTCAAAATCAGTACAAAGTTAAAAAAAGGGAACAAGGTCAATGCCGTAGTACGCTCAAGAACAGTGTAACGTTTCTGTTTTCTGCTCTTCCATTACTCAGCATTTGTAACTAAACCTGATCTTTGTCTGCTACGGCAACCAAAAATGTTTTCCATCTGCTGCAAGGTTATTGGAATACACACTGTCCCTTCCTCCAATTTTCTCCACAGTAGGGGCAAAAGCAATTTCACTTCATTTAAAAAAATCAGTTTTTAGAGGCTTATGTATTAAAAACTCAAAATCAAGAACAAAAGACACAATAAATATCATGAAAGCATTCGCAATTGAAAACATAGACACAGGAAATAATTTCAAGCATCTAAGGACACGATGAAGCAGCAGCGACTTTTAAACAGTAATAAAGACAGAGAGAGACACCAAAACACCATTACCTTGAATTCTTTCTCAATGTTGGCCAGCTTGGCGAGTTCATTGCTGAGTTCTAGAGCAGTGAGTACTGGATCTTCACTGGAGAGAGACAGATAAGCCGGACTAGCCAGTCCTTTGTATGCATTTATTCTTGACCTAGAATGACTGAAAGAATCATGTTTTTGCTTCTCCGTACAGTCATTACATTTGCAGAAATAATCATGAGGTCTTTCTATCCTTGCTCCTTTCATCAACAGCATGTGCACAACTTCGTATTTTTGGCAGTGGGCAGCTAAAATTATAGGAGTGATATCTGGAGAAAAGCGGGTACCGTCTTCATCATAGGAATAAAAATCATCATCCTGGAGCTCCTGCTCACAAGGGCTCAGAGTCAGTCGCTTATTTACTGAAAACCCAGGATGATTCAAAATTGCTTCCACTATCCTAATGTAGCCCTTGCTGATTGCGAGCAGCAGGGCATCTCCAATCCGTGCCAAGTTCTCTTTTTTTAACAGAAGTTCTGTCACTTCCAAATGTTCATTCCCCACAGCAAGCTGCAAGGCGTTTTGGCCCATGTAGTCAACACAGTTGACGTTCAGTGTTTTTGACTCCTCCAGCATTTTGCGCACCACGGGTATGTTCCCGTACTCCGCCGCATCTAGAAAGCGCTCTTCTTCAGCCGTAAGGCTGGTGCCCCTGTTGTTGAACATGAACGCCGGGCCTCTGATGGCCTGTCGCCTTCCCTTTTCCCTCATCATCGTCATGCGTCTCAGAGATGGGCTTTCTTCAATGTACCTAGTGAGAAAACAAAAAGGGAACAGAACGTCACTATGTCGGTTTTGTAGCTTCCACTTCTCCTGTGGGCACACAGCAAAGACTTTTGTCCCCTGCCATTTGCCCACCTATTGGCAAGAACCACTCTTTGTTAAGATCTTTTTACCTTCTTGCTTGCTCGCCCGCAGTCTAAAGGCACTTACAGGTTCAGTGTCACAGGCCAATTCTAGTTTGTTAGCATGGTCAAGAGGTTTGTTTAATTATTATTTTTTTTGCTTTATGTAAGACATCACCTCTTCAGAAATCCCTCCTGACTCACTTCAGTACATATATAAAATGAAAGCATATCTACTACACTACTTTCAGTAGTAATTAATACCACCCTCCAGAGGCATTCAAGCTGAGGGTTTAAGGCAGGCAATATTTATTCGTACCGCACTGTAGCACACCAACGAGAGGTGAAAACACGTTTTCCTCCTGACGTCTTGCCAAGCAACACACAGTGAGGCCTGAGCTCATGCCTTCTAGCGCTACTACTAGAAACATTAGCCAAATCTGGAAGATTCTACTCACAAGCCAATTTGGTCAACTGTAAGACTTTGAAAAACAACAGCTCATAAACGTTCAACAGACTTTCTGGATGCCAGTAATTAAACTGCTCACAGGTTCCAGACACTGGGCAAGAACCAGTGTAGACTGGGATCAGCTCTCACTCCAGCTGGACTTCTGCAGTGCTGTAGGTTATGTTGGGCCTATTTCTCTTGTACATCTACCGTTCCAGGAGCTGAAAGGAAGACGCTATCTGACGTCATTTCATGAGTATAATGAGGGTGAGAAAGCTAATTCAGAAAACACAGAAAGTGGAATGATGAACTAGTGAAGATACTGGCTGAGAGCTGTGGGGAGCAAACAGGAACGGGCTGAGAGGACGTTCTGATCAGAGACTGAGCTGGATCTAGCTAGGTAAGGAAATTAGAGAGGGGAGAGGAGGTTCAGAGAAGCGCAACTAGGAGTGGCAAAGGAAACAGACCTAGGACAAGAGGTTGAGGAGCAGATGCTATGTAGCTGGTGAAAGTAACAATAGGAAACAACTGTCCAGCAAAGTCTGAAGCAACAGAAGAGATGGCTTCAGGCTAAAGTGGTCACAGCAGGAGGAAGAACAGGAGCATTCATGCCTGCCAGAGCAGAGGACAAAGGCCTGAAAAATGTACTCAGAATACCATAACCTCCCTCCACTATTATCTGCAAATAAATGTGAAACCCACGAGCAATCTCCCTTTCCTTTCTAGCCCAGCTCAATATTAAGACATCTTCCAGCTGCTATCAGTTAATCCATTAGCTCAAGAGCTAGAGATCACTTGAGCTGATGTGATGGGTGCAGAGACACCAGTGCAGCTGATAAACAATAGATGAGTTAGTGGAGGGTGTGCTTGGAATACATACAACGCTATGCTACAGAGACAACCTGGCCTCACAAATCTCTAATTCCGTCCCTAAGTCCTTTGTGCCTCTGTTCCTCATCTACAGAAAAAGAACAGTTGGCTCCCATTTTACAGGAGCACTATGAAAATTAATTTCTTTACTTCAGCAAAAAACTCAGGTACAAGAGTAAAAGGCCAGGCAGAAGAACCGAGGAGGAAATTAATCCTTCTGCCCTCGGTGCAAAAGCCAGGTAATGTGCGTTAGGAGAGACGTGGGTCCACGCAGTGAATGCTGAGGACAAAACGAACTATTAAACTGTCCTTTTTAAGCAAAACCTGTCAGGCTGCCAAAGGACGGAGCCAGGGGGAAAAGGCCGCATGCTCTGGGCGCACACTATGACTCCATATTTAAGTGAACTTGGTGCAACCCGCGCGGGCAGCTTCAAGAGCTGCAGATCCTTATTGCTGGAGGTTCAAATCCACAACCAGAGCGACAGCCGCTTAAATGCAGGTGGGAGGTGTTTTTGTGCGAGATCTTTCAACAATGAGCTTAGGTACGTGACCACTGCACAAAACGTGCTGGTTGGCATCACTGGATTTCCCTATAGGCAGCAATGTCAGCCCAAACGGTTTGCATTGGGCTTAACTAATTCCATTCAGGTCGTAAGAATGTGGCTGGCCTCGCAGCTATCTGCATCGGTTGTAATAAATTCAGGAAAACGTAGAGTCTTCATCACCTTATCACAACTCCAAATATGACAAAAGCTGGTCCATGCTCTGGACATTTCAGTTAACACAAATGGGCGGCTCCACTGCAGCCCAAGGGAAGAGATTTTAATACTCATTACCAAGGGCAGGTCTCTCCTGGGATGAAGCGTTGGATTTTTTTTTTTTACATTTTAATCTGAGATTGCTATTCCTGGACTACCAGAAGTGACCTGGGTGGCACTGCAGTATAAGCAACACTAACCGGTATTTACTTTTCCAAACATGTGCCTAAACGGCTTTGCCAAAAGTGACAGCATCGGGGGGTTTTTTCCACTTCTGTATCACTTTCTTTAAGTCTATGAAAAAGGCTGCATGACACAGAGGATTTGTGACTCTGTTAAACAGAGAATTGATTTAACGTCCTAAAGCTTGGGCATATTTCATATTTGGGAGTACTCACATTAAAAGATTCGAGCCCAGGGTGCACATGGTCAACAGCCACATTATGCTACTACTGTATTCCCCAATAAAATCAGAAGCAAAACCAGAAAAATTGTCTTTTCATCGTTACCTTTTAAACAACATCTTATTGTCTGCTATGCTCTTACATTTCTACTCTTCCCCCACATCTAAGAACACACAGCTACCGAAATGTGGTTATTTACTGTAACGTTATGAAGAAAAAGAAGTATGGGTATTAAAAAAGTAAAAAAGGCAGAGACCAAATTGACTCATGCTGCCTTTTTAAGAAGTCTCTAAACCGCCACCATGAACCTCATTCATCATTTATGAAATCCCTAACTACATTCTCCCCTATATATTCAGTTTAATTTTTCAGACTATTTTGAAATATGACACTTCTTTTCTGTTTTATCTATCTTTATTTCAAACCCCACTGTCTGACTGAGGTGACTCATCTGACTTCTGTCACAAGAGAGATACCCTTCCGAAGGTGTTGCATTAGAGTATCTTCCCAGTAAGGAAGATACCCTTAGCTACAAACCTTGTGATTGAAATTACATATTTGAGGTGACTGCGGTATCTTCTCAAAATAAAGATTAAAGATTGCTTAGTATTTCAACGACTAAAATCTTGTCAAGAGCTCCCAGAAAAAAACCTCTTGTACAGCATCACCCAGCCAGAAGACTGTGAGGTTCATCCATTCATCCAACCATCCCTCTTTCCTCCCCCTCTTCCCTCAGCAAATTCAAAGACCCTGAAGCCAGCGCAGTTCTGGTCAGAGCAGCGCATACAAGAAGCATCAGATACAAGGTGGTCACCTATTCCATTTTCTGCTCTCCAGTTCTTACATGTAAACTATTCCCAAGCATGAAGAAGGTGGTTCAAATTTTAGTTTTAAGTATTTAACTGTTTTCAGCACATTTTATACGTACTGTTTGCCAACTGAAAGAAACAACAAAATCTCAAATCCCATCTCTAAATACCATTAGACTGGCTCAAAAATATGATTAAACTAAGCGTGCATTAATTATCTGTGTTCTAGTTCCTAATGCCTTTAAAGTTCATATTCTCAACCTTGCCTCTGTAAGGAGCTGACAACTTACAAGAAAAGAGGGAAGGAGAGATGGAAATCATGGCACTCCTCTTCCCAACTGTTTCAAATAGTTGAAGGAACACATACACACAAAAATAATCTGTAGAACGCATGGCAAAAAATCCACAAGAACACCAAGCAAGAGAGGTGCCCAATTATTTTCTGTTAATTCTTCAGCAGAGATATACCACGACGTTAAGTAAATTCTAGTCTTAGTACAGAGGTTGCATAATTACCCTACGTGGTACACAGCAGGGTGACCAGACAGGATTCTGTCCAATTCTGCCGGCATGAAGCAGCAGCTGAGCCCCTCCATTTGTTTTTCCACAGCTATTTGTCACATTTCTCAGCAGAAATATGGCCAAAGGGCCTACAAAGCCTCAAGCCTCTGCTGCTCAGCACAAATATGAAGGATGGAACAGGAGAAGAGCAATCCTGTTAACTGAAGTACACCAGTCCCACCACATCTGGACGCTCTTCACTTGGCCCTAAGCATGCACCAGTGAGGCAGCTGTTTCGAGGAACCAAAGAGCTTCACTGGCAAGAAGGAAGACTTCAGAAACCATACACCAACCTCCAGAATCATTCATTCTTCAGTATGAAACAAGGATGGTCTCAAGTTACAAGTTTTATTTCCAACTGTACTGCTACCGCTGACCATCTGCCAGCTTTAGTCCAGTTCACTGCTTCTTTCTCCTTCAGCAAACTCTCAATAACTTCCGTGATGGCTGTAAAGGAACGGAACTCACCACAAGACGTTTAACAGTTAACCAAGATGTGACAGCACCCTAGGTCAGCTCCTCGTGGAATAATACGAAAGCAGGACATGTCCACCTCAGCTCTGCAGCACAACATTTGCATTACTCAGGCCTTCATTGGTGCAATAAAACATATTTTTTAAAAAGTCCACTAAAGAAGCAACGGTCACTTGTCTCTCGTGTTTTGCATGCACCGCATTTACTATGACCTTATACTGAATCATCTTGCTGCCTGGACAGAGTTACTCCTACGTACACGGACAGAAATCTGAGCAGCGCAGCAACTGCAAAGGACTGGAGTAACCATGATGATTTCTCTCCTTCTACCATGGCTTGTTTCAATCACACATCTCCACTCTGCTAGCCTACCTATCCCTTTTCACATTCAAACTTTCAGAAATGTACCAAAAGGGCAGAAATGGAGGACTAACTGGGAACCTGGGAATTCCTTGTGTTCTGCTGTTTGTTACCTCATCAAGAGCAATTCAGAAGATTCATAATCTTGTTTCGAAGTCTATTTTTTAACACTGCAAACTGCATAAGCAATTTAAAAAAAGGTAAGTTGGAGAAAGAGGGGTTTCATTCTGGGCGTTCCCAGATCCATAGACCAATTTTCTAACATTTGTACCGAAGAACAGGCTGGTTATTTTCCCTGAAGTATTAAACACTATAAAAGATGGCATCAATAATTTACAAGCAGTTCACCCCACCACTCAACTGCAGTACAACATTAGTGATCTCGCTCCTGCTCCAGCCCCGAAAAGGAAACAGTCCAGTGATTACAGACAGATAAGCACCTCACGAAAGAGTGATGTGCCTGATGTGCACACACATTTAAAAGCAACTACGCCAGAGTCAATCACAGAGGAGACATGGACTGCGTCTCTCACTCTGCCAGAAGTCACCTCTGAGGTCTCGGTTTAAAAGTAAAGAACATTAACTGCTTTACTCACAGAAGCGCTCAGCATTTTAGCTTGGGACTCCTGAGATCTCTTAAACGAAGCGATCTCAAGTGTTGGCTTTGCTACCATCACAAGGAAAGACCGTACTGTTCCATGTGAGAAGGAGCTCCTGGCTCTGTGCAGAGCCACAGGCAGCATTAGAGGGGCAATCCCTGCCCCAACTCACTGCCTCTTCCAAATGAAGGCTTTGCCATCCCTCCCAGCTCTGCTACAGCCATGTGCCAGAAGCGGCTGCTGGTAAATGCGTGTGTCTACCAGTAAAAAATAGTGTCACATTCCTGGATGCTTGCATGGATGTTTGTGCATGTTCTGCACAGTTTGGGAATCCCTGCACCAAATCTAAAACGTATTAAACGATGGCTTCCTTCTCCATCTGTGAACTGCTGCCTGGGCTTTCCAGAAGGGGGAGGCTCATTCAGCTGAGCAGCAGAACATAAATCAGGCCAGCTGCAAGATCTGACTCCAGTCTATACGCTCCCACTGGTCTAAAATGACACAATCCATCATCCCAAATGCCCTCATGTCAGCTCACAGAAGTTCTGGCTCCGAACTGGAAAGAATTCGTCAAAAAAAATGGGAGCAAAACACAATGAGATATTGGGAGGAGGTGTACACACACTTAGTTTGTTCCTTCCCCTCCCGCTTTTTCCTATCATTACTCTTCACTAACTCCTCAACAGAAAATACCAACCATTTGAATTCCTGTGGGAAAAAAGGACTATATTTTGATGACAGGAGCACATCTATGCACACAGAAAAAAAGGCAAATATGTCAAGAAGAAAGAACCAAGATAACTGGGCTACAGCAACAAGGAATTTTAAAGCTCCTTTTACACTCGGTCCTTTATTTGTGTCCTGTCGTTCCACTCAGGAAACTAAGCTACAATTTTCAGAAAGACTCAGGGAATCGGGCATCCGATGCCTACCAACTTTAATTTACAGGTTTTGTCTGCATTTTCCCCACCGGGACATATAGTACCTTGTGAAACAAGTATTACATCCAGTCTGCAGTCTTAGTGGGAATCTGAGGTTAATTACTTTTTCCAGCAATATTTGGCACAGGAGGGAGCCAGCTGTACACTGACAGGTACCTTGCAATGGGTTACAGCTTTCAGAGCAAAGACGTTTCAAATACCAACCAAGTGCATCTTTCTTGTGCAAACTACTTCACATCTTCCTGCCTCCTTCCCCTCACACTGTTTTTTCAGTACTGAGTATCGAGACTACAAATTCTTCCAGCCAAGGATTCTCACGCTCGCTTCGTGCGCACTACAGCCTTACGTGTGTCAATCCAAGTGCATTACGAGCAAACCCACACTCATTTATTTCATTACTGTACGGGAGGATTTTAGGCATTAGCACCGAGTAAAAATGTTACTCCAGAAGAAAAACCCTGCTGCTACGCGGAGGATGACCATGAGCACATAGCAGGGGAAATGGTAGTTGTGGGTCTTTTGACTCTCTGCCCTGTCAGTTCAACGTGCTCCTACTATGCTGATTAACGTCAGCCCACCGGGCAGCGGCTCGCAATCCCTGCTGTCCTGCGCTCCCAGGACAGGATCACCGGAATTATACACCAGGAAGCAATTCTAGTGCACGGAGCTCACCCCAGGCTCCAACACCTATAGCTGTGCAAACCGAACTCCCGTTTTACTCCCTGGTGTCACAATACCCGTTCCTTGAAGAAAGGAACATGCCAACAGTTCTAGGAGGATGCGAACTGAAAAGGGATCCAGAAGTTTAGGACTCGTACCTTACAATTCATCTGAGCTAGCTTCAGCTGCCTAAAAATAAAGTGTCCGAGTCTAAACTAATCCTCTGGGCTCTTTCTGTGGTGAATGGAGGCAGACTGGCACCTCCAGAAGACAGATGACTACGCTGCCTTGCTCACTGCTATTTCCTCTCCCATCCCATCAACTACAGAGGGAGCCCAGACAAACAACTGAAGCGCAGCTAACTTTCAGAGAGACACAGACAGGCAAAAGACTGCTTCAGTTGAGCCTGGATTGCTGGGCACAGGGTATCTGGGGAGAATTTCTGCACTGGGATGGTAAAACCCCACTTGTATTTGCGGTTATCCTATTGTAAGCACTACTCTCATTATTTCTGTGCTTTGCAGTTGTCTCTAGGGTGATTTCAATTCAGCCTTCTTCTATAAATGCTGAGTATATTATCTTAAAACTCAAAATAAACTGTTTGTCATCTGGTAATTAAAATATTTAATTAAGAACTAAATACTGTCCTGAGAGTAATACTCAAGAATACTGACAGAATACTCAAGTAATCCCCAGAGGCAAGTCTATCTAAAATGCAGAGTGTTATAAAAATAAGTGAATAATTTATGGACAACCTACATTTTCTAAGTCAGAGAAAAGAAAGTTAACGTCCCTATTAGCGAAACCGAATTTCTTTCTCTGGCGGTAAGTCTAGTCAGGGTCGGTATTTTTATACATATATACATATATATAATTGCTTGTTAAAAAAACAACAAACCGAAATTTCTAAAGACAACATCAAACAGGGTAAGACGCATCTCGAGAACCGAGGCTCTTCTGCACAGGTGTCCTAGATTTCTGTGGGGAGCCTGGTTTTATCGCAGCCTAGATTAAAAAAAATAAAATATAAAAGGGGTGCATCAGCACGGCTGGTACAGAAGGGTGCAGTGGGTTCTCCACACCTTAGCTGAGCCAGTATTAGGTTTTTCTGGGCAGCTACGCAAGCAGCCAGGGGAAAAAAGAAGATGAGAAGAGAGCGGGAGGCGAAGCCGGTCACTCCCCAGCACACCCGCCCTCTGCTCCGGGCGGCCCCCGCCTCCGGCCGCAGGGGCGACG
>VZZY01012813.1:345721-375525 GCA_013400335.1 Eurystomus gularis
GCCCGGCCCGAGGGGGAGGCGCCGCTGGCACGGCGCCGGTACAAGTGTCCCTCAGCCGCCGCGGAGGTGAGAGCTGCTCCCGCGTACCGGCACCGCTGCTGCGGAGAGTGCTCGGGAGACCCCCGCAGAGACGGCACCGAGCCCCTCCCGCGGTGCCAGCTCCCGGGGGAGCCCCAGCCCGGCGGCTCTGCCTGAAGGCGGCGGGGGCACGGCCCGCCTCACTCTTCGCTCATTGCTGCGAGAAGCATCCAGCCCTACACCGGAGACAGTGGACGTGAAGATTTTCCTGGGAGAAAGAGACTTTTTCCCCCGGCTTCCCGATGCGACAAGCGAGTCGGGGCTCCCCAGGCTGGGCTGGCCGAGTCCCGCCTGCTGTCACACTCACGCCGGCGGCAGCGGGTCGCGACGCCCGTGGCGTGTAATCAGAGCTAATGACACTCTCCAGCGAGCCCCCGCAAAGATGCTCGCTGCAGGGAGATGCATCGCTTCTTTTCTTACTAACTGCTCGGTGCCTTGTGCCGTGGGGAAAACCCGACCGTGACAACACCGCAACCCCACCAGAACCAGGCAGGGCTCTTGCTTTTTTCTCTTGCTTTAAACTTTTTTTTCGAAGCATCGTGTGGCTACCGCTGTAAATTCACACGAATCTTTCATAAACGCTGGTCCTGCTCAAATTGAAATTCCCTATCAGTCAACCCTGTACCAGCGTTACATATTTTAAAGCATAACCATGCAACAATCTTCGCATCAAACCTTGTGCTCTTGCAGGGGCCCCTGGACTTAGAAGTGATGCTGCCCATATTGTATTCCTTTAAAACAAGAAAAATCCTCCGTTGCTGCAGTGGGCTACGGGAACGGACTTTCCAATTGCCCCCGGAATTTCCCTTGACAGCAAAACATACAAGTACAGCTGAAAGTAGATGAGAAATGCTCTTGCTTCCCAAATGTATTCACAGATCAAGAAGAAGTAAGCATTCCTTCTTGATACTGAAGGAAAAGGATAACGTAAGAAAAACAGACCAAATCCTTTTCTCTCTCAGCATACTGTTACAAAGCCAGCAAGCCAAATACGAGGTTCCTAATGTGCTTTTAGATTAAGTGCTTTTCTTCATCCTGCTTCACTTCCGTTCTGGTCAATCCTGGCCAACACTTGCTTGCATTTGAACTCTGCAGCACACTAATGGTGGAGACATTTTCCCCTTTGCTTATTTGGAGGAGATCCTACCTGAAAAACAACCAGGATGGCAACAAGAGAGTCCATGACAAATCACAAGTGTACTTTGTACGCTTACGGCCTCAGAAATATTTTGTATTGCCAGCTGCAACACGTAGGGAAACAATCTCAGTCACCACAGAATGATGCATAGAAAATGTACCACAGCTCCTGCTACCAGGACACGGTATCAGAACAGGGATATGAGAATCCCTGTCCGATTAAACTTCAGCCATCACTGCCTTACCCAACAGTAAGAACTGAAACATTTTAAACATCTTGGTGGTACCAAAGTGCCATATTCAGGCAAATAAAGTGCATGAAATTACACTTCTGAAACACCAGAGCAAGTGAGAAACCTAGTAGCAGTGAAATTGCACCTACAAAATCCAGGGCATGGCCAAACGTTCTCTCCCTTCAGGAGTCATTTACACAGTTTTGAAAACATTAATAATGTCAATAATGCCAATGTTCTAAAAATCATTCTTCTTAAAAAGCTTCGATGTTATCAACACAGTCAAACCGCAGAAAGCGAGGGAGAAAGGAGGAGTAGATTTGAAATACCAGTCAGAGCAATACAGGGAACCTCGGAGAGCCGTTGTTTCAGCTGGTTAAGGACTTGACAGTCAAAAGCTGCCAATCAAGTAGATTTTGTGAATGCCAACTTGAATTTAGGGGCTTTTGAAGCTATGTCATTTTATTTTAGAAAACCACTTCCTGGAAGTTGCTTACGTGGGAGTAAAACAATGAAAACACTCCTGTAAGGACAGAGCCTGAACAGAAGAGTCCAAAAGATTTACAGCAAATAGTGCGACACAGCAGATATTGCATGATATTACTGAAGGTCCCAATTATTTTTTTTTAGAATGTGGGTTTAATGCCATAAGTATTTCATGCTCAAGTTGGAGTTGCAGCCAGAATACAATCTCTCATTCTTTTCAATGGACTGGCTTGATCAAGACAGGGTAGAATTATAATATAGATTAACTACTTTCTGGTGGAATCTTTCTATCCTCAAAATTATGAGGAATATACAATTCCACTTTTAAAATTTCTGTTGGCAGCATTCTTAAGCTGGAAGACAGTGATCAAAAGGAGCTTTTCTAAATGGAAACAAGGTGTCTAAAGAACCCACAGCAATAAATTTCCTTGAAATATTGTCAAAAACATGAGGTTTTTTTTTCGACTTCAAGTTAGGCAAACAAATGGAGTAAAGATCTGAAATATGAAAGCAGATAGCACAGCTGGCAGTCAGTATACAAAAATATCAGCACATACAGTCAGATTCTCAGACCGAACTAGCACAGCAGTAACACCTTCCAGATCTACAAGGCACCTGAGTGGATGTGCAAATCAGTGAGCCTGCAACAAGAGATGGGGATAAAGGCCATTTAATGAATATGCTCTGGGGTTTTCTCCTCCCAGAATTTCTCCGAGATGCACATTTCAACAGTGTTAACTTGAAAATAAATCAAACCTGTTTGTTGAAAATTGGATTGTTGACACTAAGACCTCCTTGTTGGAACAAAGTGATTTAAATCGAAGAATCAGCAAGATTCAAGAAACTTCTAGTAACTATTTCCCTTGCAGAACAACGTTGTGTATCATAATTATTCCAGATGATTATTTTCCCGCTTTATAAAAAAAGAAAGAATATCTTCTCTCAAGAGACAAAACTGGTTTTTATTTGCTTGAAGTGACGGGTGAAGAGAGGCAAAAAGATGCTCATGGTAATGCTAGAAATAGAATCCAGGTTGTGCAGCACACTGAACCCTTCCCTACCTTGTGTACGTGTACTACTGTCATGAAAATTGGGAAGTTGGTGGGAATAGTAACAGTGTAATGAAAGCAAAATTGGCCGCCTCTGCCTCATACTGGGAATTTGCCTACTTGCCAAGAACCCAGTGTTTTCAAGGACATTTAGCTGCTACATCAAGGGCTTCTATTAAAGTCCAAACAGGTTAATCAGCATGAAGAAAAAAGGAGGAGTGATGTGATGTCACTGATCTGTAAGCAGATCTCAGCCTCAGAACTAATATTATCCTTTAAGGCTTTTAAATGAGAAGAACAGACAAATTCCTGAGACTTGAGCCTGTAGTTCCACACACTGTGCAGCCGTTCAGGCCCGCGTAAATTGAGCAGGTATAAAATCCTGCCAAATCACCTACTGGAAACAGGTCCTTGGAGCTGTGTGTTGCAGTTGTGTTATGTGGTCTACTTTATGATATTAAAAGGCTACTGAAGTCTCCTGCCAATAAAAACATTAGATAGATACCAGCTATGTTTTCAAAGGTCTGCAAAATGTCTGGCTAGACAAAGTGGCCAAATACTTTTTTTTTGCATTAAGTGGCAACTGTGTGTACATTTACACAGTTATATCTGTTAGTTCATAGACTCTTAGGATGGTTTGGGTTGGAAGGGACCTCAAAGGTCATCTAGTTCCAAGCCCCTTGCCATGGGCAGAGACACCTCCTGTTAGACCGGGCTGCTCAAAGCTCCATCCAACCTGGCCTTGAACACACTGATTGATGGAGCTTCCTTGGGCAACCTCTTCCAGTGTCTCACCACCTTCATAGTGAAGAACTTCTTCCTAATTTCTAATCTAAATCTGCCCTCTTCCAGTTCAAAGTCATTACCATGTCCCTTTTTCTAAGGCAAGCCAGGTATGTCTTCAAACAAATCCTCTGTCTTCACACTATTGAACAAATCCACAGGATCCTGAGCCTATGCCAATTTTGACTCCTCTTTTCATGCATAGTACTAGAACAGAGAAATTCATAGACGCGCTTCTAGGAAAGGGACTATAGAATCAATTCCCTTATGTGTACATCGCCCTGGGGACTCTATGTAGCTTATAAACTTTAGAAAGTATACATTCATAAGATTTGCCTTACTTATGAAGTTCACAAAGGGAGAAAACCCAGCCTTTCATATTAGCTTCCCTGTCCCTGTGTCAGTCAATAGTCCTTGAAAATGTCAACATGGATCTTAGTCTATTGCTGAGTGCTGGCAGCCACATAATTGTCACAAGACAACACCTCTAACAACTACATTTTCTTTCCGACAGCGCTTCGCATGTGGGCAGATGAATGCAACACACCCAACTGTCCCCTTGCTGGTTGATAGGAAAATTTATTGCACTGATGAATTCAGTGTTTCAATTAATGAGACAGAGTTGCAATGGATGTATGGAGTGCAGAGTGCAGCTCTTATTTTAGCAAATTAGCAATGATTTCGGTCCTGTGCAAGTAATTAAGTCTGGATATATTTGGACACGGTTTAATCTTTCTCTAATTGGGGGAGCAGGATTTGAGTCACTGTGGAGGATCAGAATAGGGGAAGCAGGACATAAAAATAAGAGCAAGAGACAAACGGGTCTTGTGATGAATTAAAACAGTTCACAATTATTTTAAAACCCCCAAAACAAATGGATTTTTCAAATTGTTGCGTGAACTGATGTTGTACAGCATTTTAATTTGTGGACACATTGCCCCCTGTGACACCTTAGCAGAAAGAAATTTAAGCACCAGCTTACCCATATGCAAGACAAATCTGAGTGACAAGCATGGCTCCCCAGGGAGGAAAAAATCCTTCATCCTGCTTTGCACCATTCAATGCTCTGTTGTCCAGGACGTCTGGCGATTTTGACTGAAAGATTACCTGATCCTGTCGTAGTTCAGAGCCTCATTTTTTTTAAAATCACATCAGAACCCTTGGATAAATACCATCTGGTGCTAGCTACTTGCCATACCTCAAAGCATTAAATTCCTCTTGTTGGACGAGGAGCAAATACCACCGTGCTCAGTGCTGATGGAACATATAATCTTCTCTTCCACAGGCTGCTGTGGAATAGGTGATAACACTCAACCACAGGTACTAACCATTTGAGGGACAGCAACTCAGTGGGTCATCCAAAACTGCCTCTTTGCTATACTGAGAAAACAAACTTCTTATGAAGAGGCCACATCTTACCTCTGAAATGAGATGCAGAGATGTTCATTAGGAATTAATCGAATTGATAAATTAGACACAGCGAAGCTATGTACTGATGAAAGCAGCCACAAGATGCCAACAGCCTGCTTTCCCTTAGCACGCAACACATTTAACTCATGCCAAGTTCAGGTGTCCTACAAGGCTGAGGATCCTTTGACATTCCGTGTTACGAAATGAAAAAAAAATCCTATATATGCTTTGGTTACAGTTTTCCCACCTTGTATGTAAGAAAGCCACTTTTCAGAAAAGGCAGCGAGGAAGTGCCAAAGTTTCCAGCAGTTGAGAGGTGCTCAGTAAGAGAAAGAAGGGAAAAAACAAACAGGATGCTTCTGTGAGGAGAGACTACACCTACTGGTAACAGTCTCCAAAGTGACCGAGAGGGGAAAATGGGAAAGTGTGGAAAAAGGGAGACATGACAGTACTTACAACTTATTCCCTGAAGTCAGTTTAAAAAATCTAGTGAAGATGCAGTACCTTTTGCTTTGAAAATTAGGGTAACTCTGCTGTTACCCATAACAGGTAAATCTCCCTTTAAATATGTGTTTTGGGGAGGAAGCTGGCTGTGGAGGTGGAAGTAAGGCTGAAGAACCTCAGCTGTCCTGTCTTTCAGCAGCCCCTGTGGTACCCAGCATGTGAGACCAGGTGCTGACAAGGGTATGGAGGTCAGATTTCTGACTTAAGGAAAGGAAAAAACCCTAAGGATATTGTCACCTTTCATGAGTTCAGGTCAATGGAAACATGGAGTGGAGGTTCAATTTCATAGCTGGGTTTCCAGTAACTCATCTACTCTGGAACACTGGGAAAATGTCTTCCAGCTTTTAATCAACAAGCGTTCAGTGTTTCAGAACACAGCCAAATCTAGCTGGGCTGGTACCTCAGACAAATTAAGGAGGAAGTAAATCCCAGGAGACCCCCATAGGTTGCATTAATTTTTTAAACACCCATGCCCTGGTTTTTAGGAGTAAACAGCAACTACAGTTCCCCTTAAAACTCAGCAAATGAGACCTGAGATGCTTATTCAGCAGAAGAGCAGTAGAAGGCAAACTCCTCCGCAGTAACGTGATGGACAGACATAAGGAAACATCCTTCATGCAGAAAGCATTTATACACCTGTAACAGAGGTATTTCCATCTCCCTCAATATTCTGCATTACGTTATCACAGCTGGTATGTGGAAACCACCTGCAACAACGAAGCCTTTGTCTAGGGATCTCCCTCATGCCAGGCTTCTAGATTCGTAACAGGGATTTGATACCGTTAGAGAGCTCAAATAAAAATTTCATCTAATAGTGAGGGGTACACAGGGGAAAATTGGACTACTGGGCATCAAAATTGGTTTCCTTATCAGATGAACCAGCTGTTGACAGAAATACATGCCTGGTAAATCAGAAATTTTAGAAGCTTAGGAATCTGCACGTTGTGGATTTTGAGGATTTTGATGCAGGCATGGAATTCCAGTGAAGAGATCCCAAGATATTCAAGGGGTTGTTAAAAAACACATGTGTAATTATAAATCCTGGGTGTAAAAGTAGTATGTTACAAGACATACAGGGGTATTAAATAAATGCAAAGATGTGGCCAATATTGCATTATGAAATTAATAGTCTTACTGTAATTGTAAAAAAATAACCTGCTAAAAAAATTTACCGAGCCTCAAATCCTCAAACTTTCTATTTTTGACATTATATCATAAACCAAAGGGGAACCCTTTAACTTCTTAACAGTCAAGGCACTTCCACTTCAAAACAGGCTATTAGCTTTGCCCATTTTTTAACAGTTCATTTTCAGATAGTGCTTAACATAGTTCTGTATAATTTCAGCAAACCTTTTAGCAGAAGTGAATCTGTTACTCTGTCTGGCACTCAAATGGAAAGGATTGATGGCACAGGAGTTTAGGGCTGATAGAAATGGTGCCTCAGTCATACATGAGTGACTGAAATGTTTGACTTCTCTGCTCTTTCCTCTTGACACTTTGTAATGAAGATCCTTGTATCAGATAAAAGACACCCCAAATGACAAATCTGCATTATAAAAAGGGGAGGGTGAAAGTTATTGTGAACACAAGCAAAGTTCTAAAAAGCCCAACAACGATACTGACTTGTCCGAAACCTGTGAGATGCACAGGAGAAAAAATGAAGGATTTTTGGGAGGAGGCAACAGTTTGTTTTGGTCATCCTCAGAGATGACATCTTCACAGAAATGAGGTAGCTATTGAGATGGAGTAGAAGGCAAAAAACATGAGCATATCAGTATTTTTGTCCTTTTCTCCCTGTGATGCCCCCACAATTAATAGAGCACAGCTCATTAGCTCACAAAAGGACTGTGAGACGCTTCCCTCCACGGTGCCTCCCTGTAGCCCTATTGGATTCCCCACAGTCTGATTATGCTGAGTCCGTTAAATAATCAGCATCCAGGTTTGTGGAAACCACAAATAAAAATTCGGATAAAAGGCACCAGGATGTCCCTGACTTTTGTGGGAACTGAAAAATCCCTAGGACCAACTGAAATGTTAAACCCGACTCTTCATCCCATGAGGAAAAACAAGTGAGAAGTTGTGTCCCAAGGCACACCAAGCTTGCTGCTCCCACAGAAGTTACCTACTTCTATCCCTTTACTAGTCACTTACACTGCCATCCCCACACAGCAGAGCAACAACTATTAGTTCTTGCCGAGGCATTTGGAGCCAGTTCAGCAGCAAAGACCTGGCAAAGAATACCCATCACTGCCTTGGATTCTGCCTGGAACTTGGGGAGATGTTAAAAGACACATTCCCTGGGCATTTTGGATCAAACCTTGCCGCGTTTCACACATTGTTTTACTGGGCTTCAGCCAGAGTTGTGATTTTCTTCTGCCCTCTCATCACTCTCTGTTGTATAAACTTTTCCTTCTGTCTCCTCTACCTTTCTCTCCCCTTTGTATTATAAGCTTATATTTCCTTGCTCCCACGGTCCCTTAGAGCTATCAGATCCCTCAGATATTCTGTCATGCAGTGCTAAAAAAAGAGAACTCTATCCAAACTAGGCTAGATAACAAAAATCTGCATTACATAGTATCGGTTTATCATCTCTTTTCACATACTTATCTTGAACAATGTTTCCTTCTGCTTCTTGTACAGCTAGAATCACTATCTCACAAGAGTCCCCGTTCCCATTTCAGGGCCTTGGAGCACAACAGTACAGAACATACAATATAATCCTAGACTATAAATACACACACACAATGTACCAGTCGCTATAGTGCTGCTTCTGACCTTGCTTTCCAGCCCTCTCCTATTGCTCTGCCTTTCAGTACCTGTGATAGTCTTGATGCAGCAGGGTGGACCTAACCAACACCTCTGAGATGGTTTGACAAGCCCCGATTCCTAAATTATAACCAAGATGCAAAGACAGCGGAAGGAAAAGAAAGGTGACAGCATTGCAAAATAGATCCCAGGTCCTCAAACGGTAAATAAAATCCTGAAAGAAAACAGCAGAGAAGAAGAGAACAAAAAAGTTATGCCCAGAAAGCAGTAAGTAGGCAAATTATATAGAAATAATGAAAATACCTTCCTGTGGTTTCTAGTATCTGACAACACACCAGGTCCCTTAGCCAGCAATTCATTAACATTTGTTAGGCATGGGTCAAAACCGCCAAGCTTTGAGAGCTGAATTCGAAACTTTCCTCACCTCAGGAATTAGAAGATGTTCTCGCACAGCAATAAAAAATGATTCAAATGAAGGAAATTCAGTGGAGCACTGTTATAATGCTCTGATCCGTGCAGGCTGTTTTGTTACACCGAGTAGCTGTTTAATAGAAATACCCTCTAACATCTATTTTAAAAGTCACAACCGATTTTTTTAAATACTGACAAAATTGTGGGGGTTTGTGAGCGCTGTCAATCTGCTTTGCTGCCGAACTGGAGTAGAAACAAGAGATAATGAGAACGAACGTGAGGAGCATTGTACACAAAACCAACTGACAGTTCAAGAGAAACAGACCCAATCAAGAGCATAAGCACAGCCTTAAATATTATTAAAAGGGTACATCGGGTCATTCCTGCCACTTGATTGCATTTGTAACCATATGGGACAGGACTTGACATGAGGAATGGCATGGCTTTTGCACAATGGGCTATTCAAATAGAAAAACTGGCCAAGTGCACGGCAGGCAGCGTGCCTTCCTTTGAAGCATCTTGCATTTGCCAAGCAGAGTGGAGAATATTGGACTTGATGGATCATTGGCTTAATGGAGCATGGCAGATGCTATTAAAACTGACTGGCGGAGGGCATGGTTCCAAGCACAAATTTGGCATTAAAAGTAAATGCATATATTCTTCTGAGCTTCCCTATATTAAAAAATTACAAGTTGCCCGATTTCTGTCAAACTTATTTTCATGTAGCCAGTGCTGCACTGTGGCTTACAGATGACATCAGAATAATGATAATTGTGAGACAATGAGAAGAAAAAGAGCTAAAAGTGGTGTTGGTGAATTGTTTTATATGTCACATTTCTAGCTTGCTTTGCTAGAACAAGATCAGGTGAGAAAAGGCTGTTTTCCTAAACTGCTATGTATGCAGGCAGGTCAGGTGTTAAGATCTGTGTAGCTGAGAAACGCCGTGGTCTTGTGACACAACAAGTACTTGGAGCTAAAAAGGAGGGAACAGTCTCAGGAAACCAGAGATACAGTCCAGTGATCACTGTCTTTATTATCTTTCAGCAAGTATAATGCCACAAACCTACTTAGCTCACAGCCACAAAACCTCTTCTCAGAATTAACCCAAAATTAAGAAATAAAACCATTTAAGCCTTTTTACAGGCAAAGGCAGAGCTGGAACGGATAAATATCTCAGAATTACATCATTCTCCACTGTCATCTTCATGGCACATCCACACCCTCAGGAAAAGAGCACGGCAGGGCATCCAGTGTGGCTGCCTGGCTGTCAGTTAGTGCTACAAAATCCTCTCCCTCAATTTACAGGGACCTGTCTTGAAAGTAATTAGGTGTTTTACCTGCTTCTCTCCCCTCTTTTGTCAGGCAGCTATTCTTGAACCTTAGCTCTTTGTCCAAATAACTCATTTTCCACGGCCAGTCCCCTGCTGAACATCATTGTCGTGGTCTAGTGACTACCCGCAGGAGCACAGCACCATGCAGCTGATTTGGGCACGTCATGTCTTCAAGGCACAAGCTACAAAGCTATCGCAGTAATAAATGCAAAGAGCCTTTAAAATCCATCTACCTCCAAGTCATTTACATCGTAATTATTAAATTACTTCAGAGCTCAGGTGAACATCCTACAGTGAGCAGTAATAGGAGCAAAGGAGACTATCACACTGCCTAATTTCTGGTATCTAATTTAAGTAATGAATTGAAGAGTCTGTCTTCCTAGCTTCTTTATATACACATATATATATGTAAAAAAAATTAATAGAGAAAGAAGCAGCTCTACCAAACAATCATTCTAAACACCTGCACAAGGGAATGTAACAAGAGCTTTCCAATTTAGCCCCATATATTTGGCCCCTAAAGTCAGGTGATGCATTGTAGTCAGGAAGGGGAAGCTCCAAAAGAAATTGAAAGTCCTTGCTCTGACAGAGAAATGACTTTATATCAGAAAAAATGGGAGAACTCTTTTAAAGGCTATTAAAAATCTGTTTCTGCACAAAACAGGTTCCTATGTACTTGCCTGTCATAGGGCATCCGTACTGAAAAGGGAATCACACCTGCATCTGCTGGTGAGTGACTTTCAAGTAAATGCTCTGTTAAATACGGAATTGTTGAAACAAATTGTGACTTTCTCTTACTTTATTTCCAGGACCTAAATTCCTTACTTATTTCCTTTCCCACTTTTTTTTTTTTTGCACAAGAGTTCATTTTGGATACCATTTTTCATCTCAGATTCAATTTTTCATCTTTTACTTAGCTTCTTACCACGTCCCGAGTACAAAGCCTGAATTGGGGGCTAAACTATAGCAGTCGCTCTGTCACCCAGTGACCCCTCCCCAGCCAACAAAGGGGACTGGGAAAAGGAGAAAAGATCCACAGGTTGAAATGAAAATGGATTTAATGAAACAGCAAAACTAATATTCATGTCAACATAAAGTATAGAAAGTTATACTCAGCCCAGCACATGCACAGCAGTCACAACAAACAGCAAGGCAGCCCTCTGGAGCAGAACGATGAGTGAGCCCCTCCAGGAGCAATGCTGAAGAGAAGGAGCAGGATCAGCAAAATCCTTCCTAAATAGCAAACTCCCTCCTTTATACTGAGCATGACATTTCTGGGATGGGATACACCTGCTCTTATCAGCTGCCCCAGCTGACTCCACACTGCTAATGGCCTGAACGTCATGGCCGGCCTGGGATTCTAGCCCAGTGAAACCAGGACAAAAGCTACTTTTTCTTTCTTTTCAAAGCTTGCAGGGTTTAGTTTCCTCTGTCTCGGCCAAAGGGCTTCACTTTCGAGGAGTGCCATGAACATAATGAGTGGGCATTGCTTAGCCAGGCCTGTGAGCAAAGGGCAAAAAGGAGACTTGAGTCTATCCGAATTCTGTGCTGCTTAGAAGTGTTTTCATTTTAGCCCTTTCAACATTGTGCAAGTATTCGCTTGGGAGTGGTCATGTTGCCGTACCTACAGATGTTTAATGCTTACAGAGCACTTTATTTGTTCAAAGAGCTTAAAGAACATCAATAAGCGCTATAACGCACCCACTACTGAAAATGTTAAGCAAAATCTAAGCTCCTAAAAAGTTTAGGGCCAGATGATCGGCTCCACAGCAAGAAAGGCTTGAAATTGCTTTCAAAAGCAGTCATATCTGACAGCTGTAAAGAGACGATCACTCCTTCTCTCTACAGCAGCCAGAGAAGACACTGAAAAGGCATAAGCTGTCACAAATAACAACTTCCCTGTCACGAGATGCATAAGATTCTGGGAGAGGTGGAAAATGATGAGCAGAGCGGTAGCTTTTCACACTGATGACATCTTGGGCACAAACTTAAGTCATTTCTGAAAACCCTGATGATGAAAGTGGAGATAATAAAGAAGATTGTGGGTAATAAGCCAAGACAGTGGCATGAAGAGGTTGCTTCTCAAATTGCCTGGCCTGATGCCTTCTGCTTTCTGAATGTGTTTCTTTGGAGCTCATAGGTAAACAGAGTTACATCCCTTGACGCTGCGTATGCCTGCGAACACCTCCTGTCTTCCACAACATACTGAAATCTAAGGTTTGCTACAGCTTTCCAGTTGCAGGGATTTATGAGAAGCTTGCAGCCCTTTGCAGACAGGGAATACGAGGTCTCAAGGGCTTTCCATTTTATTAGAACAAAACCATCAGTTTTATGAGCTGTTAAGTAAAGCGTTGGCAAAAAGCAAAAAATATTCATTGAGACAAAACATGTGTACATCTTCATCTCTGCATGAGAAATTAAATTATTTTCATTAATTTTCAAGGATAAAAAAATAATTTTGCCATACATCTAAAATCAGGACAGGCTGGGGATAAGGAAAATAAAACATTCTGTGCGTGAGCTGATCTCAAAGAACCAAAACGTTCCTTTCTCATTCACTGATTCGCAGCTCAGGAAAACATATTTGGGTCGTTGCCCAGTTCCTTTTGCCCAGAATTTGGATTGGCCATCTTGCTGCCGTATTAAAGCCACTGCTCTCTTCCAGGGAACGCTTCTGGGAATACATCGTTGTATTGTGATTGCAATAACAGTAAATGCAACTGGTCTTTCAGGTTATGAAATACTGGAGGTGTACAGCGCACTCCACTTAGTGCTGCCTGCTTTCGAAATGTATTTTCTCCCCTGCCTTTTTTAGACAGCGAGGTCACTAAGTTGGCCAAATGTGAAGAGATTTCCTTAGATTGTGGAAAATATTAACATACACCCATTACTAGTGTACAAAATAACTTAGAAATTATGCATTGAACTTTCTTACCTACGAAACTACTCAAAGACCAATTTAGGGTAATAATACACTGTAGCAGGGGTTGATTATGAGGTACTATATTTAAATAAAGATCTACTTTGCTACAATAGAGGTCTCAGAAACTGTAGAAATGTAGGACTAGTTGTAATTCTAGCCATTAATTCCATTCTCTAAGATCAATCAATAAACTCCCCCAGATATCTGTATAGCCTGTTCTTAGGTATGGCCAGCAATGAAGATTCCTATGCTGTAAATAACCTCTTTTAGTGCTAAAATGTATTTAGAAAGTGATTCCTAATATTTAAGATGGATTTTTTTCCTTGCCATAAAGAAAATAGATTAATTCTTGTCCTGTTCTTGATGTCATGGAGAATAATAGTTGGTCACCGTTTTTATGACAAGTTTTCACACGTTTGCTGTCACTCATTTTTCTCCACACCTTCACTTTCCCATGCAGAAAAAATCCTGCCTGGGAAGGGGTAAACTGAATTGATTAGACAGGGGGGCTGGAACTAGGTGATCTTTAAGGTCCCTTCCAGCCCAAAACATTCTATGACTCTGATATCCAGCACTATTAGTCAGGCTTTTTGGAATTAGTACATCCAGTCCTCCCCATTTCTGAGAACAAGTGCTTGCTGGGGAATTGCAGCTTTGTCTCCTTCTTTCTTCCTGTTCTGCCACAAGTCCTAGTGATGGGCTGAAATAATGTCAGTTGTCCCGATAATAAGAAATGCTTATTTCCTTGCCACTGTGAAGTAAAACAGCAAGTTGTTTTAAGATAATATTTGCCTGAAACCACACTTAGACAATGCACTGAATTTCCACTGAGAGGCTAAACTCAGCTCTGTGGGCTATTTATAGATCCTCTGCTGGCTGGTGATAATGATCCTTCCCAGGCTTAAGTCACAGGCAGAATAATCCCCTGAATTCAAGACCTTTTATTAATCATTCATATAATTTTGCTTTGTGGGAGGAGAGCTACGTCCTACCTGCCTGCTCGGATGCTATTAACAAAACACCTCAAACAGCGTATTGTATTTTTCCAAAGGACTCTTACCTCAGAGAACAGGAACCTGTAGTACTTTGGCTCCTGCAAGCATAATCCCGAGAAACTGCACGAGCAATGGGGTTTATCTTGAGAACATACTTGCTCAGAACCACCATTACTGTCCTCCACATGCCCACAGCTGCAGAAGTCAAGAGTTCTTGTCCCAAACCACACAGTCAAGCAGCTGTGTTGTCTGAGCTATTCCACACTGTAGAATACAAAAATAATTTTTTTTTTTTAAATTCTAATTAATTTGGACAGTAGCAAGCACTAATCAGATAACAGGAAGGAGTGCTCATTATTCAGAAAGTAACACAGAATCATAGACTCGTTTTGGTTGGAAGAGACCTTTAAAATCATCAAGTCCAACCATCAACCCAGCACTGCCAGAACAAACGCTCCCTCTTCTCCAATGCGCCTTTGGGAACAAAGCAGCAGCAAACTGGAGCAGAGGCTCTTACAGACTTCACAAGCAAGGAACGATGAAGCCTTTGCTGGGCAGTTTCTTTTATTAGCCTCACTCGAGTCTTGTCTGGGATGTCCTCACCAATGGAGGTGCCACAGAGGCACCTGGGAGCAGGAGTGCAAACGGCAGAGGTGGCGGTGGCTGCCTCCCACTGCCACCCCAGCGCCCTCCTGGATGGACGCTGTGGCTTCAGGCTTCATTCTGGACTTCGACACCACTGCTCTGACTGTTGCAGTGAGACCAGGAGGCATCAGCCTCTGAGTATTGCAATGTCTGACTGCTCATGTTTCTTGCAGAATCTGCTGGAAAATGGTTAAGAAAGTAATTCTCTGCTGTTACTCTCCTAAGGCATGTGTAACTTTCTAGGAGGAGGAAAAGAATGTTCTTTGTGCTGATTTATAGAAAGAGGATGCTAAACATTTTTTTTAATGTTTAGCAAGGTCTTATTTTCATGTGAATAGCACACTGGAAAACAGATACTTTCCCAAGTTACAAGAATTGTCATAGCTTTATTTTCTTCACCAATTTTTACCTAGTCTTATTCATATGTAAGCGTGGGAAAAGAAAAAGCATTCAATGAAAATTCTGAAGAAAATCATTGGCATTACAGGTTCCCTACCAGCAATTCCACTCTGAGGATGCAATGAGAAAGCAAAAGGCAGATTCTTTCCCCTCACTTTCCACACTTCTAAATCCTGCTGAGAGTTACAGGTGAGAAGTAATATCATAATAAAGTCCGTAAAGACAAGTCTTACACTGCTCCGCATATTAAGAAGGGTCAAAACTTTCACGGAATCATAGAGTACCGGGTTGGAAGGGACCTCAAGGATCATCTGGTCTAACCTTTCTCGGCAAAAGCTTTTGTCAAAAAAACTATTAGGGGATAAGGTTCTACACTAAAGGTAGGAAACAAGGTACATTTGATTTATTGACCGAAGGTTAAACATACCAAAAGCAAACAAATGTGCTAAAAACCAGTTCAGAAAATGGAGATTGAAAGATCCTGCAAGGTACTGAGGTCGCACAGTGGGCAAAGGAAGCTGGAGAAAGGTAAATTGTCAGATAATACAGTGAAGTATTAATGCCACAAGAGCACAGCAGGAAATACAGATAACGATCATGAAACTCTCACGTTACTTATTCTGCCTTGTGAGTGATGGGCTCCACAGCAGCATGAGCCTCTGCGAGTACAGAAAGAACTTTGTCAAACGGGCCTGTCTTTTAATCAGAGAGCTTTCTGGCGTGCGGTTGGTTGGGGCAGACAGGTTTGAAGGACATCAGGAACGCGTGCCTCCTGGTGTTTGTGACCTTCTCCACTTGTGAATATCCCAAATTCTGTAGTCAAATGACTCACAGAGTGTTACTTGCACCATCAAAACCTGCTAGAATGCAGCTCCATTCAGGAAAATATGTTTTAAATTAATTTCTAATAGACTGTGCCTGCCATGCAAGAACAGACTAAAAGTTCTCATGAGATTCTTTAGAGAAACGTCTTCCTCAGGGACCTGAGGAGAAATCAGATGGAAGATGTTCGGGTACTCTGCAGTGACAGTACATAACCCTTCCAGCTAGTAATGTAAGCTTAGCAACAGCCTGTGTGGAACATTAAAACACACTGCAATTTAGATCAATTTCTGCATGGAAAGCAGAAGGCTCATCTATGACACAAAGAATAATTCCCGGAGAAATTTAAACCCTTAGGCCCCAGGATGGCGAGATGACTAGGACTTTCCAAAGAAGAAGATACCTTAATTTTTATTTTTTTTTAAATAGCAAACAGCGACATTTTCCCTTTGTTCCACTCTGAGAAACAGCAAAATGAAATTCTCACAGCAGAGAACTCCATTAACCTTACATGTGGGTGATGTTAGCAGTTCAAATTTAATAGAATTATAAACAGTTGGAAATGGACTTTTGTGATAAGAACTGTTGAATATTCTTAACATAGGTGCTGCTCTTAGTCTTCAAAGTAGCACTCACCTGTGCAGGTGTGGGCACAAATGTGTATGTGTGTGTATTTACCCAAAATAAACTCACTTTCTCTTCTTTTAATTCTGCTTCCTACAGAATGGAAGATGGTGGTTTCCAACGGGAACAATGTTTAAGAACCGAGAACGGGAAGAGTATTTAGAAGAACTAAACAACGAGGACAGGTAGTGTTTGAGTAGGTGATCCATTACAAATACTCTGTGTAGTCTACACAGTAGAGCAGTGTACAGATACATCTATCAATTGACCAGATGCTTATGCTTAGAAATCAATGTTACCAAATACATTTAAAAAAATAAAAATTTGTAACCGCATTTGCTGTATCTGTGTTAGTTTCCTGAGACTGCCGCTAGTAAATATGAAAAGGAATCACAAAACCAGCTGCCTCATTTGATTTCAAAGAACTAAGCTAGTAGCAATACAGTGAAGACAGAAAGTGTTTTGCAAAGCATCTGCAAAATCAGTAAATAAATAAAACCCCAGAGATTTTGTTAAAATTCTCCAAATGAGCCTACAAAACAACACTTACCACAGAACTTCATTAAAGAGAATTAATGACATAATGTCTCTGTGTTTACTTCTTCAGAACAATTACTTGAGGCAGGAAATCTTTAGATAAAAACCGCTAATGATGCTAAGTCTCCTATCTAACCTCCTTCCCGAAAACATTACAGTTAATGATGACAAATTCTTTCCTTTTGTATCATAATAAAATTCAGTCTTTGTATGTGGCTCAATAAAAGCAGAAGACGATTGGGCCTCCTTCTTTCTGGTTTTAAATTTAAATGGGTAATGAACTTAGGAGAAGTTTACAAAGGTGGAAAAACGTTTTTCTTCTTCTGTAGTTTTCATTTGTTCTGAGCTTGCAAAAACTAACAGATCAATTTAGAAAAAGGCCAGCAAATTCAGAAGTTCTGGGGTGCAGTGAATGAGGGACCTTGCTTATGCTTTTCTCTTTCATAGGCTGGAGAGAAAATAAGACGAACCTACAAGATACAGCAGAAAGTACAGGCCAGCTTAGGAGGAAAAAGGTACAGCTACGGATGGAAGGAAAACTACTGAAGTCCCATAGATAAGTAAGAACCACTGTCCACTGTCACAAGCTGAGCTCTGAGTCCCTGCAACTGGCCACCGTGCTTCGAGGGCTGGTGGTGTGTACCATCCCATGAAAGGCAGGAGCTCCGAGAAGACTTAACAAACCAGTAAAAGAGAAGAGAAAGCAAATGCTGCCAGTTAAACCATGTGCTTTCTGCAATGCAGTGCTGTCAAGCCTAGACTTGTAAGTACTCAGGCAGGAGAGCTTATTTCCAGGTAATAGTATCTAAGCGCCACACGCTGTTTGGAAGCACAGAAGGGTCAGCTGATCCACTTTACCTACTGGTACTGCTACATATAATGAGAGTTTATCACAATTTTTCAGTTATTACGCAAAAAAATTAATTTTGGCCAGTTCTACTTGTACCTATGGAGAAAAGAGTCACAGTTTTGCAGAAGGAAGTATGGTGATGGGGATTATGTGTCCAAGTAAGGATCGCAGTGTCGTTCTTCAAGGTACACATTCTGATTTTGCCTCTGAGCCTACAAGAAGTACCATCAATAATGTTAGTGACAAAGAATCCTCTACTACTTCGGGTATTTGCATGAACCTTTTGCCCTCTAAAGTACCCACTATTAGGAAGAAGTAAGTAGAGAAGGCTCTAGAAAATGCTGGTGCACTACGATGAGATCATGTACTCCTGAGGAGATAATACCAGGGTTTAAATCCCAACAGTAATTTAAGTGTTTCCTACACTAAAGCTGGGATCTGACAGACATTGCTGGAAGGGTGGTGGCTGCTGAAGACACAGCTACCCACAGCCGCTTGTTTCTTCTCTGCCAGAAATCACCCCGGGCAGTTCGGCTAGTGGAACAAATCCCTGGAGTGCTCCTCATCAACAGCATCACAGAAGTCAGCCCATCGAATTCGAACCGCTGCCGCGGCTGTGTGAAGTAACCTGGCTGGTTTTACACGAGAGTGGGTGAGGAGAGGTCAGCTAGTCTGCTCCCTGGCTGAACTGTGGGGCTGTGACCGCCTGCAGATAGCCGCTGCTGACAAACCGGAGAGACCTTCCGCATGGATCGGCTGACGGTCACCTAATGCCGCTGCCAGGGCAACCTTTGGCAGACTGGAATCAATAATGGTTTCCATAAAGACTCCTTATCAGGCTGGATCACGCCAGAGACTCTACAGAAGCAGAGTCTTCGATGCTTGAAAAGCATAAAGCAGATGTTTGAGGCAATGTAGGTCTACCGAAACTGGGATTCATTACTGAAACGGTCAATGAAATTATGCAACATATTTTGTCTGAGTCAGCCCCTTAGCACTGCACATGCAAAAGAAAAAGCAGCACGTTGAATTCAATATTGCATGTCTGTCTTTTACGGGAACCAGCTATCAGTGAGGCTTTGACAAAGTTGTTATAAGGTCATTAGGAAGTTGTTAGCTGAACAGAAAGTTGGGGTAGTCACTTTGCTACTGGAACTGAGCCAGGAGGGCTGAGGAAGAACTTTCACAGATCAGGGAATTGCTGATACTTTCTTACAAGACCAGCACAGAATGGAAAAGAATATACCATGATCTTCTCAAGTACTTCCTGGAGCTTTCTACTTTCTGAATTTAAAATACACCGCACTGCAGTTCAGGCAAGAAAAACAAAACAGCACACACAAGAATGGGCTCTCTAGCCTGAGTCTAAAATGTAAACAAGGCATCTCCCCAAATATCCGCAAATGCCCCCCAACACCCCAGCAGCAGTCTTTCTGAGTCTACGGAATTTCTCACCTTCTCTCTTGGTTCTGCAGGAGATCCATCTGTGTAGCGGTCCTGGGAAGGGAAGCAGGAGCTGCCAGGTCACCCCATCAGAAGCTCACTGTTCTGCCAGTGTGCACTTTCTCCTCATCCCTGCTCTCCCTGCCTCTTTCCAGAATGTCAGCATCAACCTCCTCCATCCCCAAACCTTGCATATGGTCACAGATACCCAGGGCTCTGGAGCTGGGGAGGGGCTGGGGAGATAATGCAGTGGCAGGTGGCAAAGAAGGAATCATGAAGATTCCTTCAGGACGATTATGTGGCAGGTTGCCCAGAGAGGTGGTAGAAGCCCCATCCCTGGAAATATTCCAGGTCAGGCTGGACAGGGCTCTGAGCAATCTCATCTAGTTGAAGATGTCTCTGCTCACTGCGGGGTGGTTGGCCTAGATGATCTTTAAAAGTCCCCTCCCAACCCAAAACATTCTATGATTCTATGACTGCAGATAGTTATACCAAATCCATCCCTTCTGTCATTGTCATCAGAGCCCTGTCAGAGCCTAGCCTCATTGGTTGCAATGGGCTTTCAATTAGACCTGGAATCAATATGAAGTATTAGAAGAGCTGATTAAAACCAGTGGCAACTCTAGGAGCCTGGCCCGTCAGAAGCCACCTTGGCACTTGACTGATGCACCTCGCTCTGCAGTCAGCGGCATCACCGCTGGGCTATCTGCTTTCAGAGGATGTGTCTGTGGGTGACGATGACAAAGAGAAACGCATCTAGGGGACACCATTTGATTGAGAGCTGTGACAGGGCTGCTCCGTCCCAGCCAGAGCTGACTCTGGACTGACTAGAGTTCTAGACTGAAATACTAAGTTGGCATCACAACGCAGGAGGCCAAAAGAGAGAGAGGTTTGCTTTCTTGTGGAAATGTGAGTGCTGAAGTAAGCAGCTCTCCTTTTTGCCAAGTCCGCAAAAGCACTGACCGTTACGATCAAAGTCAAAGGAGTACTGTCCATGTAGCAGAAGCCCACTTTCTAAAGAATTTCAAGTCATAACTGTAAAATGCGGTACGAGCAGAGCTGTTTATATGCCACAATGCAGCACTGTTTACAGCACAAAGAAAATCTCTCTGGAAAGAATAATTTACTCCTAGGTGTGGCCAGGTAGATGCGCTCATGAGAACTCACAAATGTTTCTGAGGAACTCTTGAGAAAGAGGAACGCTTAAACACGTTGAAAGAAAACAACTCACAGTCCCACTTTCCCTTTGCAAACTATCCGGCTCGATGCTGGGATGGGTTCAGAAAATGTTCTGCTTGGAAAAAAGCACAAGTGTCCTGAAAAGGCACTTACAGAGAGAGTAACATTTCCCAAAGTGTTACAGACTCTTTCCTTGCTTAAAAGAAATTTTTTGGCCACCACAGGGAGGAGGGAAGGGAGTAAGTCTATAGAAAAACCCTTCTTTCCCATGCACCTGTGAAGCAGGCTAATTGTGGACTGAGAGGGAAATTGTGCAGCTCCTTCTGCTAGAAGATAGGCAGCACTTCCCTGTCTCCCCCAAACCAGCACCCAGGCACTGCTCCTGCCCTGCTGGGCTCGGAAGTTTGGGAATGTTGGAGCTGCTGGAGAGAGCTCAATTCAAGCAGATCAACTGTGCTGTCTTTTGCTCTCTCCAGTTATTTCAGCCAGATTTCTGTTGGAGTTTGGTTTATGTCCTTCCAGTGCTTCGTCCTGAGCTGAAACCTGCTGTTCCTAACAGGGGTAAAGCCATTTCATCGCTGTCCTAAGAAGCATCCAGAGTTTGAGATAACAGCTTCTGAAACAGCACAGAAATGGTTACCGCTTTTGTCTTTTTAACACTGACAGTTTAAATAACTTTCACCCTCAGTTCAAGGATACTTGCTGGTGTTAACTATGGTTTAGGACCTTGAGGTAGACGGGGAGGACACAGTGTGCAAACAGAAAATGTTGAGCTGTCATTTTCCAGCTCCACAGGAGAAAGAAAAAATGAAGAGAGTTGATTTTTTTAAGGCGCAACCCAACTCTGTCTTCACGGCGGCAAACAGCAGAATAGTACAGTCAGGATATGAGCAGAGGAGCTGCGTAGTCTAACAAAGGCAAACGTGATAAATTGCTTGTTTATAAATTACTTACGGCTTGTAAATGTCATTTGTGAAGTATTTATTAAGTAAAATGCTCAAAATCATGTCTCCAAGGTTGGGGTCTGTGTATTAGCAGTGACACTCAGATTATTGCTAAGTGTTACCGCCGGCCAGTTTTCATCATGGTATTTTATTGCCAATAACACTGTACTTGGGTGTACTGCTTTGTGTGCTCCCCAGGCTAAGCGGCATCTGCGACGATCACCCTGTGAATGTGTCAGCAATTTTTCATCTGGGTCCCTGGGGAATGTTAAGGACGTGCACCCTCCCTCCACAGATGTCATGGTCAAAACTTGCAGCAATTTCATGGGAACAGGACCGAGCCTTGCACATGCTGCTCTGCTCTCTCTCCCAACCTGATCCCGCTGCGTCAGGCTGCGAGGGGAGGGCTTGGGAGCTCTCCATGGGTCAGAGCTCCATGGCCAGTCCTGACTCCTCCTTGATTAATTCTCTGAATGCAGTACATCTTGAAGTGGTTCCTCTTCTATTTCTACTGCCGCTTGCTATTTTAGTAACATCCTTAGAGTCACCTTGCTCATCCTTAAATGTCTTTGAAAGATGCAGTATCTTTCCAATACAAAACTAGAGGCTTTACATGTGGAGGTACCACGGTGAATGAAGTCACTGTCCTTACAGCTTTGGCAATGCTTCACCTGTATCTTTCCCGTTTCTCCTGAAAGACCCTCAGAAGACCTGGAAAACGCCTATACAACAGTTGCTTCACCCACTCACAGGCACAGGCACTGCTCTAGCTGATGGTTGTCACCTCTATGGTGTGGTGCACAAGCAGCTGTCCCCAAAAGACTGGGAACAGATCCCATTATAGATGTTTAACGTGTCGGAGCATCTCCTGGGCAACTTCCAAAGCCCTTGGCCACCTAGGGCACAAGCATTTCAAGTGCTGGGTAAGTTGCATTGCACAATAATTTGTTGCACAGCCGATTATCACTGCCTCCTGTGTTAAATGGTTCTCCAGGAGCACAATTTTGAGCCTTTGGCCTGGCTTTCTGTGCCACAATTACTACGTTTTTTCTCCTTCCAGTATATGTTTGATTTCTTTTTTTCCTTTTTAGCTCTTATTTTACCTCTAAATCCTTTTCCTAAAAACTACACTTAAGTGTGATTATTCCCTCAGTTGCACAATTACATCACCCGTTAAAATCCATGTTACATTTGTGCACGAAGAAATCACTGTTGGATTCCCCCACCCTTTTTTTTTTCTTTTAAACCAAAAAATGAACAAGTACCGAAAGGAATAAACCCCCCCAGAGTCTCAGTATGATCGTACTCCACAGCAGCCACTGAGACAGCAAGTGACAAGGAGCTTCTCCAACAAAAACGCTAGAGGAGGAAAAGAAATGTAGGTAGGTATTTGTCGTTACAAAAGGCTTATTGTGCAGAGCTGGTATTATACATGGGGTGATACCCTGCTTATCTCTTTATACACCCAAACTTCAAGTCTGTGGGCATTTCTAAAGTGCAAAGAACACCAAATCTAAGCCAGAATTATTTGTAAACATGGGATAGATTAGATTTATATAACAGGCTACTGCAGAGTTATGAATCCGGCAAAGGAAATAATTGCAAAGGAAATTAAAGTTAAAAATAGTCATGAACCACCAAAAAGACTGTGCTTTCACCTCTTTCTCTGGCAACAGGGTGTTACACCCACTTGCTGTGTGCCAGTTCGTTCTTCCAGATAACTAGTAGGGCCAGGGATGGGGTCTCCAGTTTAAAAAAGAAACTTTACTTGGTAAATACTTCTCATTGTATGCCCAAAATAGGTTTCAGATTGCCTCCACAAAAGGCTTATACAATTTGTCCGTACATCTAGCACAAGAAGTCCTCTAATAGTGTGTTTCAGTACAATGCACTGCTTTTGAGAGCAGGAATAACCAAAAATAAGAGAAATTTAAGAACAAAACCTAAAGCTAACCTACCATTTGATGATATTTATTCCCAGCAGAACACCACAAAATGAAATGTGTGGTTAATAAAGCGATGCTGTAGAGCTGTAAGGCGTGAACGCTGAAGGAATGGACACAAGTGCTTCTAGTTACCCTACAGACCATTATTTATAGGGCTACAGATGCCCAGTAAAATTACTCATAAATCAGTAACGCAACCAGACAGCAACAAAACGGAGAGAAAGAGTCAAGAAGTAGCTCTACGGCGCTGGACTACATCAGGGAGGATGCCCGGGGTCTTTAGGGGCTTCCAAAGAGGCACCCAAAGCCAGGCACAGGCTTTTAATGGGTTCAGTGAATAGACCGTAGGAAAACACAACAGGCTAAAGGAAATCTCTGGGATCATAATAACTGCAATGACTTCCTTAATCGCAACAATTTCCTTAATAGTAAGGAAGTAATAATCCATACCAACAAAATCCATACGGAAAAAGGAAGCAGTAACACAATTCGGCCTCGTGTGTGCACGTCTAGAGAGGGATGTGGGTGACGGGTGAGAAAGGTGGGTTTTGAAAATATTACGTGAAGGATTTTGTGAGAAAACATGTGCAGGTGCAACATAAAGACTGTCAAGTGTGTTTTAGTAACCACCAAGATACAGTGATGGGATTCCATGGGATCCCTGCTTGTTTGCTTGGTTTCACTTGCCATTTCCTGAAATTAAAAGTGACAATTTTTCACGGAGACAGAATTTTTAGTGTTGCCTGAAAGCAGTTTTGATAGATGAATTTTAACAAGTTGTTGGTAAAAGCTTTTGGCTTCTACAAGCTAAACCCTGCGCTTGCTGAAGTCAGCGTTCATTTTATGTGGTTTGCGGCCCGTTTCCTCACTGATAATCTGTCTGCAAGAGGTCTGAATGAGATGTACATGATCTTTCCTGGGAATCTGGCTAAACAGCACCTGTTATAAAATGCAGATTTTATTATCAGTATTGGTTTACAACCACACTCATTAATCACATCAGGAGAAGGTCTATAAAAATGATTGTTTGAAGAAACTGAAATAAAAACTCCTATGTTTTGTTAGAAATTCTCGTAAACCATTCTGACTGCTGCTCCAAATGAGAACGATACTATTTAGTTTCGAGGACTATGACAGCATATCCTTTATGTAAGGTAAATTATATCTTCCTTTAGATTTTATTTAGGGATTTAACAAAGAATAGCTTGATCGTTCCACATTTTTCCTCTATCCACGCAAGATCTGAGTGCACAGACCCAGACACAAATAAACCACTCTCAGAGCAAGGAGGATTTCTTCCAGCTCAGAAGGAACCTCTTTGGGAATCGTTTTTTGGGTACAGCATGAGATGGACAACTTCCATTGAAAGACAGACAACCTTCAGTGAAGCTCCTTGGATAAATATGCTTTGGAAGCTAAAAAGCCATGTGAGCATCGAAAGGTCAAGTATGGAATAAATTAATTCTGTAATTGATAATAAGTGACTTCCAGCTCTGGCAAATTATGTACTTAATACAAATTAGTAATATTTGTTTTTCTGACCAGAGTGTCTGTGATTTTATCTCTAGATGAAAAGAACCAAAGAATTTAAGATTTTGCCACTAAGCGAAAGGATGTGGGTGTTTCTGACCCACCAGCTGCTGGCTTATGTTATAGTGAGTGTTCGCAGTGTCACAAATATTTTGCATAAGGAGTATTTATATTTATTCATGCCTAAGCTCAGTGTTTGTTTTTATGTACTCAAGAATGAACTCTTCTAGTAAACACCGATGTTATTTAGAGAAAACATAAACCAACCAGTACTTCCATTTATACACTCACAGCTCCCGCAACTTCAAAGCACTCACATAAAGCACAGCTGAAGACAGAATTTCATTTCATAATCTACCGCGCAGTAGTAACATGCTTTTTTTCCTATGTTTGTGATCATTTGCTCCAAGCTGGGAGAATGAGGGAAATATTTTAAATTCTGAGTTGGTGACCATGTGGTTCCTGGTCCACCCAAGACAGAGCCCAGCCTAAGACACTCACGTCCACGCTCTGCAGCCTCCTGTGACGCAGCACCAGGAACACAATTCCCCAGCGATATCATCGTTACAGAGCTCCCTGCGAGAAGATTGCCTGGCAAGGACTTTTCAATCTGATAAAGACTACGAAGGGACTTTACAGTTTCCTGATTAAATGAGTTGTCTCGTAACATAGCCGATGCTGGTGAATTAGCTTTTAACTCTGCAATGGTGAATATCCAGGCCGGCTGGAAGGCCTGTTGCAGGAGTCTGGTTGCTTTGGGGGATGCAGATGGAGCATAGTGACGGAAGACCGGGCGAGAACAGGAGTGGCAGAAGGAAGGGAAAGCTCAAGGCTCTGCAGTCACGTCTGGGGCTGAGTCTCTGCCCGTTCTCCCTCTGCTTGGGAAGAGAGTCCCGGCTCACTGTGAAAGGACATTGCTGGGATTAGGGGGCTGAGAGAGAAACAAGATCCTTGCTACTTATGGCGGTGCAGCAAGAAGTTGCTGGCTCAAATGCAAGAAGAAAATAATTGTGGGTGAGGGAGGCCTTCTGCCGCGTTACTGAAGGAGAAGCACCGGTGTGACCAAGCCTGATCCTTAGCGGGGTCGTGCCCGTGAGTATCCAGGTAATGTCAGCTGGAGTGGCGACTGCTCCGTTCCCCTGGAAAAAGCCAGGAGTACCCAGCTGCCCTAACGAAGTAAATGGTTTAAGTCCGAGAAATAAGTATGAATGTTCCTGGTCACATCTTTGCTTTTGTTAAATAGTGTCACGTACCCAGAAGCTTCTGGTTCTGTATAAATAATTTCTGGCTGCCCCAACATTAGCTTAACTTTGACCCTTGGCTGGCATCAACCAAGAATAAAACATGCAAGTTAAAAGACCTGGGAGCTTTTAGAACAATGTTCGGAGAAGTGTCTTCCACTGCAAAACAGAAGAGATATAAATAATTTAAGGATGATGCTTTTACTCAACTACTCCTCCTTCCTTACAAAGAAAGTCTTGGTAGTTTTAGGCATAAAAATAAACGTTCTGAGGCAAGTGGAAATGCCACCTGATGTAAAATAAGTTGAAGTGCATAAGACAGGGTTATAATTTTCCTTAACTTGAAAGTTATAGGATGAGACAACATTCATAAAATCTCTTTTCAATTCCCATGCTGATAACTAAAGAAGCAGTATCATACACTGCAAAGAATTAAGGGTGAATTATTCTGTTTTCTGGACCATGAGAAAAATTTGGGCAAGCTTGAAAAGTTATACCCCAGGGACAACGTTCAAGCCGGGGCTGTTCGTGCTGCATGCGTGTCCATAACGCCATCAGAAGCTGCCAGTTTCCCCCCAAAAAGCAAACAAGCCTCCAGCATGTTAGAGAGCGGACAGGACTGAAAGAACCTCCTGACTTAGCTCCCCTCCCCCCCCACCAAAATGTGAATGTAGAAGTGACAGTCACTATGTTACCTTACTTTTAAGGTGTTGAATTGCATGCGGTGCGTTATATTTCATCTGTTAACCTCAAGCCACCTCGAGAATGGCTTGATGTATTGGGAGAGGCTTTCTTTGGTACCTCAGATCTGAATCACTGCTTGGATTCCAGAAGACAAAGGCAATTAATCAATTCCTTTCTCTTATCACATGAGTGTTTTTGGTTTACGTGAATAACACATCTCAAAGTTTTGGTTATTTGTGTACCCTTTTAAAAAGTAATTTCTACAAGTACGTTTCAAATGTCAAATATTGTCTGGCAGTAGCGTAGCAGAAGGAAGAGCTGAAAGAAGCAATCCAGCATCATTACTTTTTGGGAAGAAAATGAAGGGACAACTCCTTTAAGAAGAGAGAGAAGGAAAAGAAAGTAGGGAGAAAATATCAGGAGCTCATTTTTGGACACTCCCCCAAAAGGTCATGGAAGGCAATGGAAGGAATGAAACTGGTGATGGAAATCAGCAACACAGACAAACATCCCCAAAATTGCAATCTTCAAAAAAGCAGCAGGCAATCAGGCAGGGGTGCTGTGAGAATCCACAAACCTCGTGTCAGCGCTAACCTACCGCAACCACCAGCTCCACTCCCCGTCACACCCACACAACGCCCCTGCCTCCAAGGGACTATGCTCACGGGGTCAGAAACTTCAACGTAACACGAAGTGCCCACCTGAAAACCAGCAAAGCCAGCACCCAACGCTTTCCGTGGCTCCAGGCTGCGACGCACTGACCTGCTGCTCATTGCTAAAATTACTCTTTGTTATCAGGTTTGGAAATAGTTCTTATTACTGCTGCATTAGCAAAGAAAGGGACCAAAGGCATTTGAAACTGCAGTGCTGCTAGCTATCACAAGCAAGGCAAAGTGAAGCACGCTGTCAGAATGCATGCTACAAATACGCACATGTACTGATTTTTGATACAAACCCAGTGGCATGTTGTACTTAAGCTGCCCTTTATTTAAAAATACTGTGTGAAATAACTACTGTTCTTGATTTTATCTCTGTACAAGCGGACTCAAAGGCTCTGCATTTCCTCCCCACCACTGGAATTGCGAGAAGGCCCAGAATTTCAGCTGCCTTGGCTTTTCCATTTCAAACCTGGTAACTTTAAATTCTGGTATTACACTCAGAACAGAAACTATTTCTCCCTCTGCCTTATTTTGGGTGTTTTGGGACACATTCTGCCCTGTAATTGATAGTGTTTAAAAATAAGTCTAGTTCAGCCTTTTCAAACAGAAAAATATTTTCTTGAGAAGAAAGCGCATGTTTCTTCTACAGAGAAGGGAATTATTAGTGCCCTTTGTGAAACAAATAGGTTCAAAGTCATAGAGGGGTAAATATTTTTCCTCATATTAACTCTGTATTTCAATTTGCTAGCCAGGCCTGTATCAGCATTAAAGCTTTTCTTTCCACCTCTTACACCAGGCGAAGACCCACCTTCCCCAAGCACTGGTGCTAGTTTTGGGCTAAAATTTCTTCATGTGACTTAGCTGCATGGTCCTCTTTAAAGCCATCAGGCACCATGCAGATAAAAACATTTGGCAGAGCCTCCTGAGACCCCGAGTATCCATCCCCTAGGCGTAGCGGGTCAGAGCATCGCTGGAGCGCGCGGCTCTAGCACCAGCAGGGAATGAGGTGGAAAGGGGGCCTTCACTATGAAAACCAGAAGTATTTAAACAATATTTTTCTTACTATGCTTAGTATGATGAGAATGTAATAAAAAAACACAAAGGATAAACCTTATTAGATAACACTTGCTTTGATGGTAGTTGATCTGCTGGGCGGTGGATGCCTGAAGCTGTTCTGAGCACGGCACTGCCCAGGACGCTGGGGTGCAGTTGGGGTGAGGGTTCACCTCTGGTTTGCTGCGTTGCATGATCACAATGCTGCTCCAGGGATAATCCCACCAGTTCCTTTCTGCCCAGCTCTCGCCAGGCGCTCTGGGGCATCCGTGCCCTCGTGCAGCGAGCGGGATCAGCTCGGTGTTTGCCGATCTGGCTGAAAGCTGGCTCTGCAGGGAAAACATTGCTTGAGCCAACATGGGGCAGGAGGCAAGAACACACGGCTCATAGCGAAGAGCCACAAGGCCTCTGCTCAGCAGGGGTCTGCTTCACTTTGGCTCCAGTGAATCCATGGAACCCATAGACAGGTCTCACAGTCAGGCTGGTGAGAGCAGGATCTCGGTTTAGTGGATCTGTGTTTCCCCTCCAAAGGATTTACTTTGCAGGTATGAAGCAGTCTGACCAGCCTTTTAATCTACGTGTCCAAGGCTGGGTTTCCCTCACCCTCCTGCCGGCAGAGCCCTGGCTCGCTGCAGCCTCCGGAGGCCTCGAGGGAACATGGAGCTCGGCTCTGGTCCTGGCAGCGTGTGACCACCACATGGGAAGAGGTTCTCTCACACACACACACGCTCGGCTGCTGTTCCGCTTTCCTCTGAAATCTGTCAGATGCACGCCTGGGCGATTTTAAACAGACCTATGCATTTATCATGTTTTAACTACACCTGACGGTCAAGTCCCAGCCACGCATGGCTCTTAAAAATGTCTGACAACGAACTTTTCACCCGCCCACCTTCTGAGGGCGAGTTTTGCCCACCTGCCTTGGCGGGAACCAAGCAGCGGGCAGAAAACCCAACACCCAGAACACTGAGTTCCGCGAACTGAACCACTCAGTGCCTCCCAATGAAACGCCCAAACGGCGGCAGTGGACTGGGCTGACAGGCGCGCGGTCCCTCAGCTGGACGGCCGGTGAGGGAGGCCGAGCGGAAGCCCCCGGGGCGGCCACGGCCGGCGGCGCTTCTCCGTCCCGGGCCACTCCAAACGCG
>VZZY01012813.1:376120-469665 GCA_013400335.1 Eurystomus gularis
CGCGCCTCCTGCGTGCCCGCCGGTGCCGGTGCTGGGGCGGAGAGCACCTTCGCGTTGTGTTACCGGGCCCGCCGTGTCCCGCTTCCTCCGCCGGCCCCGTCTGCGCTCCGGGGAAGGGCTGCGAGAGGAAGCCCCTCCGGTTTCACGGCTTCCTGGGCTTTTCTTTTGCCTTTCGCGTGTGTTTTTGTGGGATAACGGCGTGCAGGAGGGGTGTCAGGTCTGAGGACGGGAGTTCAGGCGCTTCCAGTCCTGTTTGGCCTCCGAGGGAAGTTTTTGTCTTCCCCGGCCGGTGGGAGGAGGTCTCTGCCAGCACCTGCGGCCCTTAGAGGGTCAACACCCCCCCACCACTTAACACAAAACACACCTGCTCCTAGACGTGTCTGAAGCTGTAACGGTGATGTGCTTGTGCATCACCTTAGCAATTAAAAACCTGGTGTGGCTTATCAATATAAGATGCTCTAACCTCTTAGCATGCTGCAGGTGTGTTTTAAAGATGAGCACGTAGCCACTCTCCCAGTCATCATCTACGTCTGGATTTTCTTTTCTACAGCGACATTCCCTGAACTTTGTGGAAACTTCTAAACTTGGTAGCTTACTGCAACAGATGTATCGCTGTATGTAACTTTTTCGAGGTTTAATATGAAAAAGGCCATGCTTGCTCTCCTCAGAGTTCTGTTGTGGAGTTTGATTAGTTAATTCTACTTTTCTGGTTTTTCTTTAGTGGTAGCTGTTCAGTTTTTTTCCCGTTTTGATGTGCAAGATGTAAAGACCAGATAAGCAATCAAGCAAGAAATTTTGGCAACTTGAGAAGAAAAACTGGAGTGTAGGGGGAGTAGCCCCCTTGTTTGGAAAAGCACGTTAATAGATTGTTCAAAGAGTAGTTGGTAAAAACAGTGTTTAAAGGCCGATTAGGCAGTTGGCTCCAAATGCGTGTTGAGGGATGTTTGCTTAGGAGCATGGCCTGAATTTGTGCAATTTGAGATTGTTTGTGCCTGAGTAGATTTTGGTCTTGGTGAATCTTCTCAGTTTTGTTGGGTGGTCATGCACATCCAGGAGTCCTCTGTGAGAGGAGAGCTCTCATCCTCATGTGTGGCACGCTGAAGGAACTCACCCTTTTGGGTTAGGCTGCTGGAAAACTTTGGTGTGTGAAATGTGCATCAGCTGCTCTTTGGTAATCGCCCTTTTGCACAATTTTATCCTGTGGGAAACAGGCCAGAGTTTACTGCTCTTTGTTAGCAGCGTGCAGAGTTATCCTGTATTTACAGTGGTGGTGAGATACGTTACCTCCTCCTAGCAACTTCTGATCTTATATAACTTCTTATCGCACTTGTTGCTGCACCAGAACCTTTGGGTTGACTGCAGACTAGGACAGACAGTAATGAAGACCAGTTCACTTAATGATGATGGTATTTGTACCCACAATTTTTAGTTTCATTTATGTCAGATTTCCCCAAATTGTGGTGATGTGTCAGGGGAGAAATTCAGAGTAAGTCCTTCTGGAAGAAGGATGTAGAAGACTCAATTTCATGGCGTATTTCAGAGGTGTGATACTATAGTTCAAATTTTAAAAAGGGAGCTGTAAAAATAACTCATTGCCTTGTTGTTGAGACCAGCCCCAAGAGTTAATATTTATTTTATTTTCTAAATAGAGTGGGAACAAGGGGAGTTCTTATTTGTTTCTACTCCTATGAACTTTTAGGTTTTGTTGTTTGGGTTTTTGGAGGTTTGTTCTTTTTCTTTTTTCTTCTGCAGCATCAAAAGCTGGCAGTGTAAGGAGGAAAACAACTTTCTCCTCTGAACAAGTCTGGGAGGCAAATGAAAATTAAATGAGAAATCATGCAAAGTTCAGTTGGGTGTTCCTAGGCTGGCAGCTGGGTGATACAAGGAGTGCTGTATGTTGGTTGCCATGGCAGGAGTTTGTCTTTGATTTCTTCTGTATTAAAACTCGTGTCCCATACTACTAAAAATAAATAAAAAATATATTGCTTCTGCTGTTTTGGACACCAAATCACTAGATAGTAGATTATTTTTTTTTTCTTCTGTTTTTTTCTTGCTTTCAGAAAGCTGTTAAATATTGTATTACTTTTTTTTTCCACTGTAGATGCTTCTTTGGTGGTTTCTGTTTCTCTATTAGGTAAATCTCATGAAGTAGGCTACTCTAAGAATGATTTTTAACTTGTGTCTTACAATTCCTTTGAATAAACATTATTTTTTATATAGTTAATTTTTAAGTAAATGTGTTATTTACTATTGCGAGCTACTGTAGTGCTAATTATGTTTGACTAGGGCTGTCCACACTCTGATTTTAGCGAGGTGTGACTCTACTGCGCTCTGGTTTCAGTTCAGCTGTTTCTACGGGAGGTTGTAGCAAGATTTCATTGGTATAATAAATGCAATAGTTTAGTTTTACTGTTCACTGCTATTGTGACCTCAGACAGTAGTGGAGGGGGAAGAAAACAGGCCTGAATCTTTGTGCTTGTCTTAAGAAACGAACAGCTAATGTTTAATTGAGTGTAAGGTACGAAGCCAGTGCAACATGTCGGGTGGCAGGATTGCTGCGCGGGTGCTGTCACTTAGCTTAATTTTTGTGTGCGTGTGTTTTTGAGGAACAACTTTCCTCTCTTCCGTCCTCTTTCTCTTCCTGGTTGATTAAAGAACAGCTGATCTTCCTAAGCTGTGTTGAGAAGGGTTTGAAGTCTTTGGACCTAGCCTGGAGTGTTTTGGGAAAGATGCCAGGGTTGGCAGCTTCTTTTGTGAAATGTGGCTGATGGGCGTCTGGGTGCTGACAATGTCACCACAGCTTCAGAGGAAAATTCAGTCGAGTCCTGTTTATGTTTCTGAGTCTCCTTTCTAATAAAATTTAGTCATTTAAAACTCTGATTTTGTAGCAGCTGTTGCTGGAGACCTCTTGAAAGAAAGCGATGGAGTGGATAGCATGCAAAAATAGCACTTATTTCTATTTCTATAAGGAGCTGTGGCTGTGGGTATGGCTTCCTTACTGGAGATGTGAAGCATCCAGGTGTATTATCTATATTCATTTGTTTAGACTGGGGGGATTTACCTCCTGTTGTTTAATGTGTCACTTTGGGTGTAATTATGACTCCACTGTCTTGTAACTGCTGGAGAAGTTGGGAGTTGAGTATCATCAGAATGGTAGTTACCCTCTAATAACATCAATTAACATACATTCAGTAAGCACTTGATTTCTGTGAAGACCTGAGGAATGTCTGGCAAATTTAAACTCCTGGTTTATTTCCTCCATAAATCTGAGTAATAATAAGGCCATTGGCAGCGTCCCTTATTTCTCTACTCGCTTCGTAAGCCTGTGTTTCTTCTCAGTATTTTGAAATGCTATGGTCTTTTCCCCACTCTTGGATGCCAGTTTTATTCAGCTGCTTCTACAAGGTGTGCCAGGAAAAGGGTTTACAAAGGCTGTGATAAACAGACATTTCTTTATCTTTCTCCTTTTCCGGTGCAGCCCAAGACCCACATTACCCAAATACTCTTGAGCACTGAATAAAATATCTGTTGCCTTCATCCTCAGCTATAGGTATGGTACAGGCCTTTTGGTCCCTAGGCTGCAGCTGTCTCTGCCAAGCGGCTGCACTCTGGTGACCGAGAGCCTGGTGGCTGAGCTTCTGGGTTGGTTTTCTTTCCTGTCACCTCTTTAATATATGCATGCATTCTGTAAATTTTTAATTACTTTGTTCAGGCAGAGGTTTGTTCTCAGTTAAGTGTTAATGTGTTGGGCTGAGGTTGAAACCAGTTTACCTCTTTGATGTGATTGAAGTGTGTTTATAAAGATTTGAAGCAGCTGCTTTTCAGTATTTGGCTTTTTAGGGATAGAATATTTGCTGTAAAAATGGGATTGAGTTTGGGATACTGGAAGCAGACTGCAAATGAAGTGCATCCCCCCAGGATTATAACATCCCTTGCATCTTTTTAGTACTGAGAAATGGATTAATGTATGACACAAGTAATTAAAATTAATTTTTCTAAGTCTGTCAAGTGTGTGTTTCTGCTGTAAAGAAAGTCTGTCTGACCAGGAGGAGCAAATCTACAGCAATATTGAACCCTCACATCTTCAAGCCAGTCCTCTGTCTGCTTTGAACACACTAATGCTCTGAACATGCACAACCTGAAAAGCAGGCCCCAAGTACTTAGGTTTGGGCATCATAAATAAAAGATTTGGCCTTTATCTCTCCTTGCTTCAGAGAACTCATGTGTAGAAAGAAGACTACATAGCACCCAAAAGTGAAGCTGAATAGCAGTATTGGGATTCTGTCACTTCAGTGCCACAGAATCTTCCACTTCTCCTGTCCTCCTCCCAGGAGAAAGCCAACACATTGTGTGTGTCTTAACATGGCTTGTGGTAAATGAGAGCCACGAGTGACATGCTGAATAGTAACGATGCGCTTAAAAAAACGAAAAGGCAGGGGAAGGCAAATAAACAGAAACCCTTGTCATGGTTTTGGGCTATATTCTGGTATGTTAGCTGGGCACATCATCACGACACAGTAGAGAAACAGAAAAAAACACTAGTTAGGGAAAATAGGTAATGTCTGTCCTGAAAGGGCTACATCTCTTCTTCTTAAGAATCATGATGATCCAGATCCTGCCTTTCCATTCTCCATGCTATATAAACACACAAGGCTGTTACAAACAGTGTGCACCACTTCAGTATCTTCATGTATTGCCTTCCTGTGACTCTAGTTCACATGGCCAAAATTGCTTCATAAAGCTAAGCAGATGAATCACCTGCTTCCTCTGCAGCTCCTCCTGAGAGCCCACATCGAGTGCAGGTGTTGCTGTTGCCTGTTTCTGGGTGGTTACACTTTTATTGCCACCATCCTCCTCTTCAGGTGACTTGATCGAGGGTGAAGGGTACTTGTAACACCACCACAATCAAATGGGGCAGCGTGTTAAAGGATCAGCTGTGAAGCTCTGAAATTATTTATTGACACATGATGACTGATGGGGAACTCCTGAGTTTATTTGCATGCAAATAGCAAATGTATTCCAGAAAACATCCAAGGATGTCCAGTTTATGGTTATGGATAGCGATGACAACAAATGATGAACAGTGTCTTTTTTTTAAGTAACTAAGTATCAGAATCCCATGATTTGCAGCCTCTGAGTTATCTTGTCACAGTTCGGTGTAGACCATAATGACATGTAATGTCCTGCCTCAGTATCATGTAAGGTCGGGTGTAATGTTTTAGGAAAAAGCCCCAGGTTGTTTTCCTGAGGGATTCACTAGTGGTGGTGTTGGTGAAAGTGAAAGGCAGTCCGCACCAACTGACAGCACCACAATGGTGGGCTTGATCACAAAAGAGTGACCCTGGTTTTTTCTTGGTAAGAAAGCAAGAAAACAAGTTCTTTCTTATTTTATGCTGAAAGTGTTGGGTTTTGGGTTCTCCAGTTCCTTGTTGTTCATGGGCTAAAGGCTCTCAGAGGCTGCCCGCAGAGGCATCATCCCCTTCGTAATCCAAGTTGATGTGTGGGGTTTTTATTAAGGTACTTCGGATGTCTTAAAGCTAATCATAGTGCTGGTATGTGATTTAATTTGCCATTGTAACACACGTCCGATGTTTGTTTTTCCTCTTTGCAGGGGAGTGAAGTTGGTAGCTTCTTTATCATCTCTACTAGAAGCAATGTCTGAGGCTTCGGTGCTGGGAGTTTTTGTTGTTTGTTGGTTTATTCCTTTCATGTTCTTTCCTCCCTGTTCTACTTGTTCTATAACAAATAAGTGTGTCTTATTTTCGGGACTCATATTTTCGTTCAAAACGTAGGCTCTTAGTTCAAGGCATTGTATTTACCCAAATTTAAAGGAGAAATATGTACATTAAAGGCAGGTTTTTTTCAACTTCTACCTCGGTATTTTGTTTTCAAGTTGTAATAGTGAGAGATAGTATGGACACAACAGGACAAACTGGATAAATTATTAGTTTTATTGCTACCATGTCTAAATACTGACTTTTCCAAAGATTTTACACTGCTCTAAAACTAAGGTCTTACAACGTTACTTAGTTTTGTGTTCTAGAGCTCTCGATGGAGAACATTGGAGACTTCATAAAGAAAGGAGATAACATCTACTCATTTTTTGTTTGAGGGTTGAATACTGGCAGGAAGACAGGCTGCCAGGAGCTGGAAGGTGTTTTAAAAATAATTTTTTAAAAAAGCAGAATTAATGCCTATCTTCCTGTAAGAAAGCTTGACAGATAATGTCTAAGGGAGAAGCCTTCAAATGAAACTAATGCAAGTGTAAAATACTGCTGGGTAATTACAGATATTACTGGGCTGAGCTGCTCCCTGTTAATCACACCTAATTAATATAACCCAGTTGCAAGGTGATTTATGGGTGGTTTGAATAAGTGTGTTAAGATCAGAAGGACTGGTTTTCTGCTGGCTATAACAGCAGTACGATGTAGTCACTTTTTATATAACGATGCAAATCCATCCCAAAGCAAGAGAATTAATAGACACGGTGGATTAGGAGGTTATGGGAATTTTCCATAGCTCCTGAAAGTTTCTGCTTTGGTCTTCCCTCTACAGGGGATTCTGTCTCGTGTTGTCTCATATTCCCTTTTTGAGCATTAGAAGGCTTAATACAGACTCGTTTTCACCTGTATATTCAGTTACCTTTTGACTTGATGCTATGATACAACAGCTTTATGAATTTATTTGCTGTTACATGCTGTATAGGGCATTCAGGGTACTGAATTTGGAGAGCGTGTTCTGGCATTCTGTTGATCCGTAATCTGTTTTCAGGAGGCACGTGCCTGGAAACTATTTGTTTCAGCAGAGGTGAGTGGAAGTGTTTCTGGAGCTCTAGAGTAGAAGAAAGGGTAGTTGAGAATTGTGAAATTATTATTGAAGGAATAAAACAAATTCCTATTTGTGTGAAACAGGTTGTTAGAGATTATTTAACATGATACATACTCAAATTTCTCCAAACTGTACTGTGCTTGCTACTAATTTCTTTTTTTTTTTTGCCTTCAGTTCTATAGGTGCTGGTGCAAAAACAGTTTAGCAATGGATCAAAGAAAAAATGATAGTTTTGTCCCAAGTATCACACAGTTGGAAGACTTCCTAACAGAACATGACTCCAATGTTGTTTGGCTGTTAGTAGGTAAGGTGAATCTGTTCTATTTTGGTTAAATGTTTTTTTTTTGTGTGTGTGCTTCTAAACATGTTTCTCTAAATGCTGATATATCAATACCGACTTTCTTACCAAATTACAGCAAAACATTGAAAATGAATTTTTATTTGTCACAGAGCTATTTAGTGAGGTATGGCAATGCTACTTAAGTAATTCAGGGAAAAGTGTGGAACTGTTTCCAGTACTAATTGTGCTTCAACACTTGGGAGACAAATCCAGTGTGTGAAAGACGATGCTCCACAACTGCAGCTCTGCAAAATAACAATTCAGGGAGAACTTCTGTCCGTGAAATAAGTTGTGTTTTTTTTTTTCTTAACACCAGAATGAGCTGGTGATTAATTGTAATACCATAACGAAGGATTAGCCTTGTAGCACATGACAGGCAGGTACAATAACTTCAGTACACCACTATGTACATATCTGCCATTTAATATGGTATGGTTTGAACAGTGACCTAAAGACTACTGTTTGATGCCACAACTTCTAGACTAAATTGTGTGCAACAATAAGCCTTTAAGCTAAACTATTGTATACTCGGTTATGGGCTGGTTTTAAATGTGCCTGATTTAGGTATGCTCATTTTTTTTATAATACTAGTCTACTATTTATATTTGTGGGGGCACTTTTATTTTCTTAATCTCTAAGCAGGGACAGCAAAATAACAATGAAGTTTTATTCAGGTCCGGATAAAAGCGCTAAAAGTATGTGACGAAATTGGACTTTTCCAAAGGTAGAGGATACCTGCTTTTCAGCCTAGGTTCTCAGACCTGGGGTCGGGGGCAGTACAGGAAAAATAACTTCAGTTTTTGACTTCCGGGAAGTTAAAGCATGTCTGTTGGCTGTTGACTGGGATTCTTTTTCAGTAGGGCAAACTGGATAAAAAGGATATAGGCAAATCAGCTGAGGGTGCTTTCTGACTACTATTTATTTCTCTTTTAATATGTTGACATGAAAAGTTTGTACTCAACGTCAAATTCTGTGTGATCAAGATGAAAATAAGGGAAGTCACCATGCTGATAGTTGCTCATGGTAAAATGTGAAACAGATGTGGAACAGATCTGAAAAACTTGTCTCCAGAAGCTTTGACTTGAGACTTAGAGATGTTCAGATCTTTCACCAAAGAATAGAAGTATCAAATTGCCACTTCAAAATTTCTCTTTCTCTGGTTTTCCCTCTCTACGCTCGATTCTTACAGCAAACTATTAGTATTTCTACTTGGAAAGTATGCAGGATATAAGCAGTTCCACGTGACAGCTATGATTTAAACCAGAAGCTTTGCTTGAATATATTAAACTTAAAAATACCTGTTTCACAGCAAGGTGGGTGGAACTTCAAGAAATAATATAGTCCATCCCCTTTTTCTACGGGCAGAATGACCTATATACAATTATGCAGTTTTGGGGGGCTGCTGATCTCTTCACTTGTAAGAAACCACCTAGTATTCTAGAAACAGTGACACAACAGAAGTTGTTGAGTGGCCTCCTGTTATTAAGAGGTTTGGATAGAAACATATTCAAGTAATATTTATTAACTGACCCAGTTTCAAGCAGCCATTCCTCCTCTGCTTTCATCTGCTTTCCTATGGCATCCTGTTATAAGAGAACAAAAAAGATGTCAATAGCTTCTTCCCCTGAATCCTGATCCCAGTAGAAAAAGTGATGAATTCTAGAAACAAACATGCCCTTTAAAAAGCTGTTCCTGAATTCTAGAATAATTTCTAAAAATCACATGCAGTAAAACTTTCCAAATGTAGTTTCAGTGAAGAGGCTTTTAAAAGCCTGAATATAATAATGAGTTGGATAGAGTTTATGGGATCGGTCAGTTAATAGTGAAGACTAAATTTGGCCAGGGAAAAGAAAAGGCTCCAATTTGTGTCGGAGGTGAGACTAGTGGTAAAGACAGCGGACTAAAGCTGTAGTGCTTGGAAATGGCAGTAGTTTGCTGGTTTTTCTTGGTATATGTTACCTTAAGAGGGAACCTTCTTGGCTTTAGGTATCTAGAAGTTGTGTTTAGTTGAACCTTAATCTCAAATTAAGTTTTATTACTGGAATGAGACCCTTGATGTGTGAGTCATTCCACCTTTCTCCCTATGTTGGTAGAGGACCAGCAGTGAGTAGGTTACTCATCTGGGAGCGCGGGGAGGTAAACGCTGTCCTTGGAGTGCGTCTTCAGTGAACGCCAAGAGCTGTTTCTTTCCTAGGGTGTAGCTTTAACCCCCCCGCCTTGTTCCTGTGTAATCACCCACACAGATCTGATCTGTTTTACATGTCAAGCAGCTTACCTGCCTGAGTGCATGAGCTACTTGGATTTTGGCCATACTGGATCCAATTTCCAGTAAGGAAAAGATAAAGTCATGCAAGTCTTTCTCTTCTACCTTCTCCTCGTTTTTCAGTGAAGCACAGGTGTTGTTACACAGCAGTGGAGCATCCCACTGTAAAAAAAAAATTAAGGAGCAGTAAAAGGACGGGTTGTTTTTGTAATTTTGGGGGTGTTTTTTTGAGTAATCATCTGAACTCCTTGCAGAGTGAAGGCATCATGCCCGTATGCCTTTCTGCACCTCAGCTTTCCCATAAAAGACACAATAACTCAGGTTTTGTGTATGAAGTGTACAGATAAATGAAAAACTTACCTTAAAGTTCAGTTGGTACAACGAGTAGAGATACCTCAAATAAAAATTGCTTTCTGTCTACCTCTCCTTTGGAAGAAACAGAATGGTAATTATCAGTAAAGTGAGTGAGAACTAGTGCGTTCCCGGCAGTCCCATTCCTTTTGGGTTTGTCCTTCTGGAAGTATTGAGAACCCTTGTAGTTAGAAATAGGTTACTAGCTCTTAATCAACTAAAGTAAAAATTACTTTGGGGATTAGCAGACCTAATTTATTTTTTTTTAAACACATTTCTCATTGGATTGCTATTTCCTTTTTTTCCTGTCACTTTTCATGCTTGAACTGTTGACAGATTCCTGCTAACCCCAGGACTGGTACGTTTCTTTTAAGATACAGCAACTTAGGAAGTGGTTTCAAATATGATAATGTTGCTTCCTGTGCTAATATGAAAGGCTAGAAATTTAAGTTGCAGTTCATGGTTTGGAGAAGGAATGTAGGATGACTTTTGTGCTGGGTTTTTTTTTTAGGGTGTTCTGAAATAAATGACTGTGGGATAATGTGTGTTATGATTTGATGAATGAAATTTAACTTCTCGGAAGATAAGGGATGCGATGAAATATGTGTTGCCTTTTGCAGGTCCTCAGGAGGACTTTTTTTTTAATTGGCAATGGAAGAGCAGTGAAGAATATACTTTTCTGAAATTCCCATTTCCCCTTCTTTCTTCTCCCCATTTCTTTATACCCTTCTCCCACCATCTTTCTGAAAACACCCATTAAAATGTCCCATCAGTTTCAAATTTTTTTGGAGAGTAGGAAGAACATTCTTGTGCTTCATAGTCTTAATAGGTAGAGCTTTTATCTGGGTCAGCATACTTCAAAAAATATTTTAATTCATTTTAATCTTTCAACAGCGACAATATTGTCTTGTGGATGGATTATCTACCTAACTTATTATAATTCCCGGAACATTGGACTCATTTTAACGTTGGTTCTTAACAGATTGTATAAACATGGCTACATCCATATTGGTAAGTTATCATTACTGTAATGCTGCTGTTTATCCACCGCCTTTTATTGTACCTCAATTTGCTAAAAACTCTCAAGTAAAATCAGGATGTTCCTGTGTTACAATAATTTGAAAATCGTCAGCAGGGGTTTTATTTAAGAAGAAAAAAGTTCAATATTATGCTTTAGGGGAGGATTCCTGGTGTAGGTAGAACCCCCCCCCCCCTTTCTTTTGAAGTCTCTCATTTTATATTAAAGTTCACTTGACAGGCATTTTAATTTTAAGTCAAATTTGCTTTTTTTCTGTTTAGTCTGTATACTTCGTGTACGTGAAAATGTACTTTGTGTACATTTTCCATTACCCCTTTTGCAAAGCCCTATAATCACGATGATTGATATCCTAAAACAAGATTGAGCTCAGCCCCCCATGGATCCTGCCAGAGCTGCTTCTGAATTTGCCTCCTAATTTGGTGTTGAGGGGTGCAGCTTCCTGTTCCCCTGCACCTTTGAGACGAGTTCTGCAGCATCTGGAGTGGCCTCAGGGGCACGGGGGAGGCTCCAGCCTCGACTCCCTGTTATGGCAGTGTCCTTGCTTTCTAAATAAGCTGTCGGAACTAATCGTGTTAATCCATACTGGGACTGTGATATGTAGAATTCACACTGCCTAGAACGTTTGCATCAAAATCCATTAACTTTTTAAATATATATTTTAAAAGATTTTTGATTAAAACAGGTCAGTACAAATCACTTGGGCGCTCACCCACATTACCGAAATATCAGATGCTGAATCACAGAGGGCTGTGTCCCACAACCTCACTCTGACTGCACTTTTAATTTTCTTTCATTTACTCTTCATGACTTCCTCTGCCTGCTTCCCAGAACGTCGATGACTTTAGTTCTGGACTTTTTCTGCAACTATCGATCATAAATGTAGTGAAAACTTAAAGCCCCAACAACCCACCCATACCCATCTGCCAAAGACACCCCTGCAGTAATTTCTGATGACCTCGAGAATTTAAGAACTGTAATCCAAAGCATCTTCAAATCCAACTTTTTGAACAGCAATATAGATGAAATACTTATTGGCTGCTCCACTTGATCAATGGGCTTTTATTAAAATTTCTCAGTGAAATAGCTATTAAGTAGAGACAGCTGGACATAGCTGGCCAAATATATGGTGTTCTTTATAAACTTAATCAGTAAGAAGAACATAACATTAATTAAATCCCATAATTTACATCTTGGCTTCAATCGATTAATGTTGATTTTTCTTTTTTTTAAAGACAAATCATGGTTTACTTAACGTTCTGTGGGTGAGGTGAAAACCCTTAGGAAAAATATAGGCTATTGCATTACCTGCTGATTTTTTCATGGTTATTAATCCTTCCTGCTGTAAACACAATTTGTCATAATAATTGGACTGACAACTTTATAGCCATTTAAAATTTGAAAAATTATTTTGTCAGGAAGCTTTACTTCTCTAATTACAGCCTTGCATACAATGACTGGATACTATACATGTTCAAAATAGATTTCCTAACTTCTTTTCACAGACTTCACAAGGCACTTGAATGTTCCTGAGTGACTGGTGTGTCTCAGGGGGTTGGCTGTATTTTTGGGGGGTTCCAAACCCAGCACCTTGTAGAGTTGTGTATTTTTTGTGTTGAATCTCGGACTTCAACACAAGGGAGAAACTCAGGATACCCAGGAAACCCATTTCAGATCATTGACTATCATGTTCTTCCCGTTCAGAAAATAAAGTATCAACAACTTTTAGGATAATGTCTGATAAACACTTTTTTTCACACTAGGTTCCTTTTCGTTCTCTGTGCTGTCTGGAAAAGTCATGGTTCGTGAAATCTATTTCATCACAGAAGACATGTCAATCAGGTACTGATTTCCAGGGAGTCGCTCTTCTAAAGAGCGATTTCAAATACAGTAAATGTGTCTGTATAAGTAGCACATGTCAAAATACCATCTTATGAATGAGCAATAAATATATTTATAAATATTAAAGGTACACTGACTCTTGCTGCTAGGATTTAAACCTTCTTAGATACTTGTTAGCTCATTTGCAATTTGAGCACTGTCAGTTGGAAGTACTGGATAAGATTCTAGTTGTCCTTAATATTTGAGAAAGAAAACACTTCAGAGTTTGAAGGAGAACTCTGTTCATTAATGTCTTTCACTCCTTCATGCTCCTGCTGCTAAGTCTGGAAAATTCATTTTGGCCACGTAGTCTGCATTTATTTACTGGAATGGAGAATAATCAGTTTTGTGAACTGCGTTCTAGTGAAGAATCTGTAATTTTGATTCTTACTGTTGAATTTAGAAAGCCTTGCTAAGGCAATGGACAGAGGGTTTTATAGAAATTTTGGTTAATGCAGTAACTGTGTAATATTACCCTGTATGCTTCGTGCCATAACGCTTCGTACACTGCTGTGGATCTCTGCGCTACGTAAGGCAATGTGTTGTGCAGCTGCACAGAGGATTTTGTCATCTCTTAACTTCTGTTTTATCTGATTGACTTTGATTTAGAATTCAAGATGGATTTATCATATTTCGCTGGTGGAAGATGTACAACCCTAAGCAGAAACAGCACGGTAAGTTTTTCTCAAAAAGGTTTCAAAGTTGAAGTTTAGGAGTAGCCTACAGAAAAAATTCTTGCTTTGCACAGTGGAAGGGGTGTGATTGATTTGTTGGTAGGTACCGTGGAATCATCAGAAGGTGTGAGTGCTTTTAACTGGTTGATCTGTGTTCCTAGACTAGAACAACACAAAGAAATACACGCAGGATTTGTTGTCAGACACTTGTACCTTAAGATAAACCATTAACCTTAGTAGTAGCCTTCGTTAGCTGTGGTCTAAGCATAACTGACCCTATATTGAAGCTTATAACTATGATAAATAGGTGTCTCTTTCTGCTGATGTTCTGGAAGTTATTTTAGTTTTCGAGTTTTAGTGTTGTGCTGCCAGTGTTTTAGCAAAAGTGTTACAGTAGGGGATATTCTGTAGTATTTGATAACCCCGTGTCTTGATAACATCTGTGGTCATAAAAGTGAGGCAGTGTGAAAACCTAATTTCTTTTCCTTCCTTGTCTGGCTGAAGAAGGGTGATTAACACCAGTTGCAAGAGATTAATGGTATCTGCAGAAAACACTGTGAGAAAACAGAAGTAGCCCAGCGATGTGTGCTTGGTCATTTACAGGATTAGAGCCTGGTTGAATGAGTCTCAGGTCCTGCCACTGTTGACTTCCGAAGCATCACAGCTCCATCGCTACTTCAAGGAGGTCCAGAAACAGCAACTGTCTACAGCTGAGGAGGGCACTGATTGAGAGGGTCATTGAACTTTGGAGGGCTTTTTTTTTCCCCGTATCTCCTTTGGAGGTGGCATCTGATGGTGTGAAGCCCCTTAGACTTGTCAGCAAGCTTGTAAAGCTGTTGCTTTATGAGTACCAGCTCAGCAGTGGTGGGAGTACTGCGTGTGCTTTGTGCAGGTAAACAGGAATAGAAGACACTGTTCAGTATAGTGATATGAATTAGGAAGAGCTGCTCACCTCTTTATTGAGGCACTAGTAAGCCTCTAAGGTGATAGGACACAATTCAAGTTCTTTATACAATAAGAAGACTAATTCAAAAAGTGGAAGCTAGTATTAGAGTTAATTAGATTTTTCCAACCACAGGTTATTGTCCAACAGGTTTTCATAGCATTTGCTGCTTCTGCTAGTTAAAATATGTTTCTCTAGTGGCTCACAGAATGAAAAAATGAATTTAACCTAATGCAATAAAGATCCGCGTGTCTGGTTTTTATGGTGGTGCTTCTGCTTGGCAGTACTGCAAGGCTCGAACCATTTCTGCTGGCATTTAAGGCTGCACAAGTAGTGGGCAAGTAATTCAAGTAACCAAGGAGATCAGAGGTGTATAGGTCTGACAACAAAGTAACATGAATAAAATACTTTGTTGAACAATTACTCGTTTTCCTGGGAAAAATAACCTTGCTCATTTTGCACTCTTATTATTTAGCAGAGATGCTTTCATTTTTAACCTTAAAAGAAAAAACAAAATCCTCAGTGATTCTTAGCCTCTAGTAATATGTTCTTCTCAATGCTTTTTCATCTTGTTGATCACAACAGAATTGACCAAATGCCTTGATCAAATGGTGAAAGCAACTGGTGAACTTAATCTTAAATGCTGATGTTTTGTTCCTACCAGACTTTTATAAGACACAAGCCTTAAATATTCTAATACTTTTGCTTGGGAAAAAATACATACTCTGAAGACTTAGATATGAGCAGTAACAACTAGTTTCAGAGTGTTGTGGCTGTTTTTGTTTTTAAGTTCTGTAACTGAAGTGTAGGGTGCTCATAACAACCGTGTGATATGCAACAGGGATGTGATTCTGTTTTTCATAGTGGTGATAAACGTAGTCCTGTTAGTGTAGAAATAATATGACCTCAGTCTCTTTTTTCCTGAGAGATATTTAGAGTTTTAAAGGAGCGGTTTTTTTTTATGTACAAAGGGCAAGCTAGTGAAGGGTCCTGAAATACTCGAGACCGTAATATGAGCACTCCTTTTCAGGTCATTTCAGGTGTCCTTGACATCACATCTTTGGTAAAGGGCTGTGATGGATAATCCAGCTTTCAGTGATAAGATTATCAATGTTAAGCGCCATTACAGTAGTACACAAGGAGCTGAACTGCAGCACGGGCACAGCTGAAATTTCCTAATCTTGTCTGTTGTCTGTTCAAATGCATGTGAAGCTTGTACGGGTCAGGTGTGCGCTGAAGGTCGTGCACACTCGTATATTCCTCACTGATCTTGTGGGAGGAGGAGGACTAGAAATTAATTCATATATTCAGAGGTTTTTAAGACCAGAAAGGGCTTCTATGTTCATCCAACCCAGTCATACAAGTTGTAAAGTTATCTCTGGAAGTGAAGTAAGTTTCAAAAGATAGAGCGATGATGAGTTCTTGACGTGTTCAATAAGTTATGCCAAAGTAAAATTGTTTTTAATGCTTGTAATTATATATTCAATCTTGATATAACTTGAGCTTCCGGGCTGTTACTCCTGTCAGTAAGAAAAATCCAGTATTGTTCCACATGCCCATGGCATTTGTTACTGTGTTATTTGAAACATTTTTCCATTCTTCTGAGAAGAGGAAAACTCACCTGTCAAAATGGATGCATTGTGTGCCTGCCCCCTGCAATCTCAAGTAAACGTTGCTGTAGGACTTGGTCTGCACTTTAATTTAAGGATGCTTCCCAAAAAGACTTAATCACAGTTCCTTGTGTAAGTGATGGTTTGAAGCACAAAAAGTTTGTATAATGATTATTGATGACCTGTAGTGAAACTGCATTTCCTGCTGTGCTTTTTTACGAGTTCCTCAGTCCAACTTAGCAGGCACAATGTGTTTGTCATGGCGGCGCTACGTCACGTCACACCCATGTTGGAAGAACTTCATAGAAAAACATCAAGTGCGTGGGTTGTCTTCCTGCCTTGAGTGCAAAGTTAAACCATCCTGGGACTCGAACGTAGGCTTTGTATGTACTCGAGAAATGAAAGTGCTTTAGGAAGAAAAGCAGGAGGATTATGCTGTGAACAGGACACGCCCAGACGTCTTGGCTTAGGTGCCACAGCAATTTATCAGTATCAGTTTTCATGCTGTAAAACTATAGTGTAGTTTGTGAGGTACTTTTTGAAGGGGAAATACTGTTTTGAGAACCAATTCCCCTACTTTTTATTGTCAAGAGTGACTTGTTTCATGTTCTCGTTAGGTGGTGTTTGGTTTTTTTTTTAGTGGGTGTATTGATATAGAATTGTTTGGGTAGGCGTGATACAAACATTTGAATAAATAATAATTTATATGTCTTGATCAAACTCTGTAGGATGCAAATGTCAAAACCTTGGCTACATTAGTTATCTTGATTCCAAAAAATGTTGATAGAACATTTTGCTGTCAGTCTGGTAGTCAGTTTTACATGACCTATGTACATGCTTCTCTGAATTATTTACCTATATGACGTTCAGACTTGCTTGTTTCTTTTCCCTTGCCTTTTTTTGCCTTTTCCAGGAGTGTCTTAGGCAACCAAATTGGTGTGTGGAGGTCAAATCTTATTTTTATCAGGAAAAAGATATGTCTCTTTAAATCCCCTTTAAAGAAATCGATTACTACATTATGCTTTTGTTTAGTTGATGAAGTCTAATGCTTGCCTCTGGGAATTGAAAAATTGCATTTATTTGTGTTCATGATGATACTGAGGTCTCCCAGGTGAAAAATTGTGTATCTCAATTGCTGTCCACGTCATCCTTTGCCTATATCTTAGTGATGCGAGTCAACATTACTAACAAACAGATTTGATAGTGCTTTTATGAAAACAGGAAGGAACTGGAAGTGGCTCATTAACTTTTCTCTGTCTCCTGTTCAAGAAAGCAGTGATGTCAGTGAGTTCTGGAGACAGCATACATTTACTTCTTTTATAATAGGGAAGTTTCTGGCATTTTAGGTGTGAGGGTTAAAAGCTGGGTTGCTCTTGTTGGGACAGCATTGTACAGATGTGTGACATTGGGGGACAGATGCATTTACTAGCAAAGAGGATGCATAATAAAGCAAGTGTCTCTAAACCTTGGCTCTTGGGCAGCTGCGTTTCTTTTGATCCCGACTGCAGCAGCAGCAGTGTTCACCCTCGCTTTTTAATTTCTCTGGTCTGTGGGAAATGTCTCCTTCAGTTTGTACCCACTGATTATAGACTGGGGACTGCCTGTTGATGCTTCAGCTTCCTAAAATCACTTTGGCTTAGGAAGGCCAGATCAGGTTTTAGAGCAGCTCAGGTCTCTTGAGTGGATGTGTAACGGGCACTCTTTCAACTGGGTAATTAGGGGGAAATTGCGTGAGCTTTCTCCTCACATTTAACTACATAATTAGGTCATACTATCTAAGGCAAAAGTGTGTCAAAGTGTGTCAGCTCTGCATGCGATCAGCAGATGCTAAACTAGTTTTTAAGTATCAGGGAGTCAAGCTGATATTACCGTTAAATTTTTAAATTTGTCAATAAGTTGACTGACTGTGCAAGAGGAATATGCTTCTTGTCAGCTCTGCATGTTAAGGTTCTCTGTTTCTCCGTCAAAGCTTTTCTCCACTTCAGCCCTGCTGTACTGCAGGGCTTGGCTAGAAAACCTTTTGGTTTTTGAGACTGAATTGGTCTCAAGTGCTGATATCTGTGCTGAAAAGCAGAACTTGGCACCCAGGCTTCTGTGCTGTACATCAAGAGGCTGTTTGTTTGTTTTTGTGTATGAGACGAAATAAACTTCATTTACCATTTTGTGCATCTCCTGCCTGGATTTATTTTTGGATTGTGACCTAAGGGTGAAATGCCTTTGAAGTTTTATATTTTGTATGCAACTGTCTGATTTGCTGAGTTTTACTGGTGTGCTTGGAATGGTGTAATTATTTTGTGGGGCTTTTCTACTGCTTTTTAATACGAACTTTAGCAGCTGTTCAATACCATGTAGATTGCTTTTGCAAAATGTGCATGTTTGAAAAACTGCAAATATTGCAAGGGAATGTTGGAATCGAATTAGAAACTCTTTTCCTACTATTTGTTTAGATCCAAAGGCAGAAACGCGGCTGTATATTATGGTGAATGACTTTGAATTTCATGTGTACAACCGTTCTGAGCTTTATGGACAACTTCAAGAACTATTTGGCTTGGATCCCACAATAATTCCAGCGAAGAAAGATGATGAAAAATCACAAGTGAACGGGAGGCAGAGAACACATACCAATCTTGAAAGGTAAATTATTATTCATTTTGCTGTTTTGTTGGTGCTTTGTTCTGCAAAGTGCTGAACTAATTGGGTAATGTTTTGTTAACGTATGCTCTGGAGGCCAAATGGTTGGAGCGCAGCTGAGAGAGAAATTGCACTGACAGGCCTGACAGGCAAAATCTTTTTCCTTTCCTCAGACCTCCTACCAGAATAATTAAAAAACAAAAGCAAAGAAACCAAACACTCCTTGTTTAATGATCAGAGACAGGCTGAAAAATTTATTTGAACTACTGTGTGGAAAGGGAGCACGTGCTGAAGAGGATTAGGCTTGCAGAATACGAGCGGTGTTGCTCAGTAGAAGCAATAGCTGCTAAGACATCAAGTAGACAACGTGAGGATCTGTATGGTGTTGGGAGGACTCAGTATTTTTCTGAGCTTTAAACTCAGGGTGATTTCACAGGTTGTCTTTTTACAGGAGCCGCACAAACCTTCTTTCCTTATTTTGTTCCTCTTTTTGGGGTACTTGGAGGAGTCTGCAGTAGTCTGCTAGCAGGTCCCTTACAGGAGACACCCCTCTGGCAAGGGGGCTGTTTCCTGAGAGCTGTGCACCGAAACACCAGAAGAAAATGTTGATTAGTTCTTCTGCAGAAAAAAACCAAAATAATAAAACCTTTTTTTTTCCCCCCTAGTGTAAAAGTAAAAACAGAATCTCAAGACCCTTCTTCTTCATGGAGATCACTTATTCCAGTCATTAAAGTCAATGTGAGCACGGTAAGTGAAGAGACCCTGATAATGGAAATAATTGGCAGTATATGCTTAAAAATGAGGCTTGCCATTTTTCTTATACATTCTTTTTGAGTTTGGTTTTTTTTCTCTCCCTCATGCTTTGGAAAAGCTTTCAAATGACAGCACCAGCACTCCCCTGACACAGTCACAGATCTTTCTGGTGCTGATGGAAACATGGTTATCTTCTCTGTTGAGGGAAATACGTGTGTCTTAGACTTGTAACAATTTCAAGAATATCACCAAGTAATTAAGCTGGCAATGGGTGTTGTATGACATGTGGTATGTTAGATTCTGGGGAGGCGTTTGGGGTTTTTTCCTTCCTTTTTTTTCTTTCTTCCCTCTGTTTTAAGGACCGTGTCCAAATATCCCTATTGAAAGTTAATATTGCCTCCAAGAAATACCAAGAAAACTGTTATTGAGGTGAGAGGAGATTAGAATATTGAGAGTTGAATGTACAAGGCAGTATTTTTAGGTATGCGCAGGTTACAGCCAGGATTTTTGGCCGTGGTCCTTATTTGCATATGCCTCATTAAACTGCATTATTTTAAGTAAGTAGCTATATATACATACATAAAAAGAGCAGTGTATCACGAGTAATGGGGTTTTCTTTCTGATTTAGGGTCGCTTGGCATTTGGGAATCATTATCAGCCACAAACACTTTGCATTAACTTTGATGATGCTTTTTTGACGTATACGACAAAACCACCTTCGAGCCACCTCGATCAGTTTATGCACATCGTGAAAGGGAAATTGGAAAATGTTAGAGTCATGCTGGTTCCAAGTCCACGATACGTTGGTCTTCAAAATGATGAGTAAGTTTTGGGGGGGTTTTGTTTCAATATTATTTTATTCTCAGTTTTAAGAAAAGGAAGAAAATAGTGTTGGTTGTGGTTTTGTGGCCTAATTTTTTTAGTGTGTTTAGACAGTTGGCATTTTTACCACTCTGACGGTTTTAAATGTTGGATCTTTGAAAGAAATTATTTTATTTATTTATGCAGAAAAGTACTGTTTGTATCTCGTGGTAGATTTTTTTAGTATGTTCTGTTCTGTGATTAATATCCTGCATTCAGCTTTTATTTTCCTTCACTCAGGTGCTACAGCTGTACATACACAGGCTTTGACAGTACTAAATTTCTAGGATAAATGCAAGGTTTAAGGTGTTGACATCCACAGAGCTGATTCACATATGGTTTGGAAAATGTTTATTTTAAAAAAGGGGAAAAGCTCTGCAATACTTGCTGTGTTAGAATCCATGTTATCTTTTGAAGACAGATGGCTGATCCTTTTACTTCTGTATTCTACATAAGTGGGGTTATGCATCTTATGGTAGTAAGTCAAACAAAAGAAAGGGTGCTTGCGTGAAATGATTTGGCACTAGAATTCAGATTTTATTACGTTTTAAGCAGCAAGATGTTTATGTGCACGCGATAGTAACATTCTTGATGGATACGGTATGATCATCTTAACAGAATTTTCTGCATTATCATATTTAATGCTTCCAGTGTTATATATTCAACAGATAATTTGGACCAAACTGCTAAATTTCAAAGTCTTTCACAGGCATTGTTTGCTCAACAAAAATTATATACTGTTCTTGGACAACAGTGTGTATGAGTTTATGTAAAATGATTATACCTGTTTTATACCTCCTAAGCAACAATATCCAGAGAGTGGATTATGATGTTTGGAAATAAACTGTGCATCCTTTGACTGTACCTTAATTGCCTTTATAGCACCCAGATATTGCCATCTATAAATGCCTTTCCATGTTCTCAAAGAACGTTCTGTGGATGCGTACAGAATCTTACTCTTCCAACATGACGACAAAGGAAATTTCTCCAATTAATATTGAAAACAAATAAGATTAAGACAAAATAGGATTAAGACACTCAGACTCTTAGCTTTTTTTCTGCTTCCGCTAAGTATTTTCTTTATGCTGTTACCATCCCGGCAGCTCCTGATGGCTGAAGGGTGGCATGTATGCAGAAAATGTGCCCTAATTTACTGGGTAGATTGAACAAATGACCCAGTTCACTGGAAGCTGGGAATGTTTGAATCTTTAGAGCCTGCCCTCTTATGCTTCTTTGGCTTAAAAATTAATCTGAGTATCTTAACTTTCAGAAATTCCTGCAGGCAATGCACATATAAAAACCAGCAAAGTGACTTGATGAAATTTTGTAACGGACTAATCGATACAAACATCAAAAACCCACCCTGAAAACTGTCATATTCTATTACAGACAGACATCTCAATGCCTCCATCACTTTTTGCAAATAGATCCTCTAAAATCCAAGGAAAAAAAAATTGTGCTTGGAAAAGCAGATCAAGTAAATGGACAATATGCTCTGAACAGGTCACACTCTTAGACCATGTATTACCATCACTGGAATTGTGGGGTTTTTTTTTTGTTAAGAGGTGACAATAAAAGTGACTGAAAAGTGGCAAAAATGTCTTATGCAGGAAAAATAGAATTTTCACATTATAATATTATTACTACTATAAAACGTAATATTATGTAGATTAACAAGTAACACTAAGAAAGGGATTGCAATATGCTAAGATAATAGTGTTAGGAAAAGTGTTTAATGTGTTAGTTTTACACTTAGATCTTTTCATATTGAGGGAAATGTTAAGGAAGAACAGCTTCTTTTTTTTTTTTTTTTTTAACTAATAGTCTAATTACTGGAGATGTCTTGTCCCTTTGGTTTAGAGTGCTATTTTAGTAAGAAAACAATTAGCAAGTGAAAGAACAATTTAGGACAAGGAGAAAGGAACTCTTGATGGAAAGAAACTTTGAAAGTAAAACTTTGGTAGCTGGTTGTGGTTTGTAATACCTGAGAAATCTCGTTTGTGGAGAGGAACCTGGTATCTTCATACTTGAGTGAACTAAACTTTTAAGTTACTTCAATAATAATAATAATAACGATGTAACGATCAGGTCTTTTTTTCAGATCAGGGTGGACATAACCTAGCAGTGTGACAGCTGCCTTTGAGACCTCACAGACTTGCATATTTGCAGTGTTTATTTTCAGAAGCTCATGTATTCTGATGTAGCAGACAGAGCAGGAATCACAGCGTTGATGGGGAGGGAGGAGAACTGGAGTTACAACCTGCACTGGAAAGTTTAGCTTCCAAACAGCTGCATTTGGACAGACCATGGTGTCACCCAGGCACTTCTCTCTCTTCCACCCAACCTTCTGGTACTGTGACAAGACTGATGCCTGGTAGATAAGGTTGCCTGCAGTCAGGCTGCTGGCAAGACCAGAGTAGATGCATGGAGCTGGTGTCTTGGCATCCCATCAAACTTGAGTCTTACCCACAAAATCTTCCTCAACACGTGCCACACACACTGCATTTCCCCTTGCTTGGATACAGATAACAGCTTTATTGATGATTCCATGGTTAAATATGTGCAGTTTACAAGCTACAAGTGAGCCTGACCTGTGTAACTGCTTCCATTGTGCTTAATGTGTTGCATTGAAAATTACTTGAATTGATAAAGATTAATTTTAGTGCATTGCTTTTTAATCTTTATTGTTGCACTCTTTTCCATTACAGGCCACCGAGGCTGATGGGTGAAGGTTTTGTTGTAATGCAGTCCAATGATGTTGATATCTATTACTACATGGATGAACCAGGTACCTTCTGTTAAATACAGAGATAAAATCCTAAGAGATTTGAAGGTTATTTGTTTATTTAATTGTCTGGGCTTGCTAAACCATTTCTTCTGTTTTTTTTATGCTGGAAATTCTCTATGCTGAAAGAGCGTGATGTTTTGGAGCCAATAAAAGCATTCATAAATGTGCTTATGAAGTTCATAAGTTACTTTTTTTTCTGCAAATGAAAAAGATCTCTGCTGAAACAAATGGGAGAGAGTTCACGTGCTTCGTTTAGAAGGGAGGGAAATTTTGAGCTGCATTGTTTCTAATGGTTGTTGTCAACTTGATATAAACCTAAATGGCGTGGGCTTCCAATGTGGGAACAGTTTATAGTCAGCACCTGCTGGGGTTTGGGGGAAGCCTGATGTATCAGTTTCTGAATATTGCAGCGCCTCTTTTTCCCTTTAAATCCAGTGCATTATATTGCCACTTGGCTGGAGTAGTTTTGGTTTGCAAAAGCTTTTTCTCTGGCTTCAAATAAAATATTGCCCGAATCTTGAACAAAAGTAACACGTTCAATAGTGACGTATGCTGGTGTAGGATAGGTGGCAATTTTGGATCATTGCTGAATGACTGCTTGAGTTTTTACTAGTAACTCTGGATCTACTGTAGTAAGTCTTCCTTTTTATTTCCTTGTGTTGTCTGTAGAAGGTTAATTTAAAATGATTACAAAACACGGTTTGTAAGTAGGGTTTGGAGCTGAATGTGGATGTGTGAAATCCTGTGTTGGTAAAAAGCGTGCTTAAGAGCTAAAACTGCAGCGTGTGTCAGCGTTTCACTGGCAGGAGTGAGCAGCACTTCAGAACATCCCAAGGATTTTTGGTCATATTCTTGCCCTTCCACTGGGAGCCTGCTTTATGGCTTGATATTTATGTACCGTAGTGGTCTTAAATAAAACTGACATCAGGACACTTTGTCTTGTGCTTAGCAAATGTTTTTAATGCTCATTTGAAGCAGCTTCCTTGAAGAATCTGTTTATTATGTTATATGCTGTAGGTCTTGTACCAGAGGAGATGGAGGAAAGTAATGATGGAGAAGCCAACAACGAAGACAGCAAACTGCAGGATCTGCCACCGTGTTGGGGGCTGGACATTGTTTGTGGCAAAGGAACAGACTTCAACTATGGACCTTGGGCTGATAGGCAAAGGTATTACCATGATTTACATCTTTAGTTTTAGTCTTTAGAATGTTTTCTCAATAATAATAGATATTAAAGTTTACAACGTGTGATTGCTCAGACTTCTAATTGGTATGGGGCAGACTAGGCAGTCTAAAAGACGAGTCCTACCACGATGGTTTAAGATGAGTAAATTCATTGTTGTTTCTCTTTTTGGCCTTCCAAAGTCAGGATCAGTCAGCGAATTTTTATCATTAAATTAATAAATGATATTCCAGGCTTTTTCTACTATCTCCCAAGTGTTACACACCTAAGGGTTTAACCCTTTAATTGATCACCTTTAGACTTGTCAAGCTCCTATTAGCTCATGGATGGGAATAAACTGCATATTGTTGAGAATTTTATGGAAGTACAAATCTGGCTATGAAAAAAATGAGATGGGAATAATTTATCCCTGCTTTGGAGAATCAACTGCTTGATGCAGTCTCTGAAATATTTACGATGTAGATGTTTAGTGACAAAACACTAGTCCAGTGTTCTACTGTTATTCTTCACTTAGCCCTTGATGTTTTGCACGTAAGTATTTCTGGTGGAGACAATAGGATTGTTTAGAGAGTAAAGGACTATTAAGTAAAAGTGACATAATCAGTGCTTTCCTTTTTTTCCCCTCTATTAATTACAGATTGATCCTTCTGTTGGCCTCCATTAATTCTCCTGTGAAACTATTATGATTAACTGTCTCTTAGGAGCGTGAGGGTGGCAGACCGATGAGTAGTCATTAGATACGACAATGTCTTAGAGAATTTAAGAGAAAATGCCAGTTTCCAGAACTGAGCTTTGCTAGGAACGTGTAGTCAGTGAATCATTAATGATATTTTTAATACTACCAAGAAAGCTTGCTCTATAATAATTTCAACTTGCTTTTTATAATTTTAACTGGCTAGGCAGAAGGCAGTTGGTGCCTGTGGAGAGTGTGTAGGGGTCTTAGATACATACCTGGGAACGCTTTCACATTGTGCCATGGACAGAAGATAGAATTTTGGAAAGTGCCTAAATGTTTTAGAAGCACGAATCTGTAGGAATTCTGTGGACATTGTACTCTCAGATCCTTTAAGGGCTTCTACCAATACCGATCTTTAATACATCGTGCAACAAAATATTGGGTTGTCCCAGGATTTTGGCAGTGTGTGGTTTGGGGAGGGGGGTTTGTTGGTGGATTTTGTGGCTTGGCTTGGGTTTTGTGGTGTGTGGGTTTTTGTGGTTGGTTGTTTTAACTTCTGAGCTACTAGAGTGGTCAGGTGTTGGGTGCAGGCAACTGCTACCCCCCATATAGACTTATTTCCACCCCCCTTGAGACCCATATAAGCTGTGTTGCCTCAGCTTCAATGCTGTGGCTTTTACGTAGCTGCATGTTCAGATACAAGCCTGTAGAAATGGAAGCTTCATTTCCTTACCATTCTGAGGTCCTAAAGTTCTGTGATTTGTTTCTGGGCATTGTGTCAATTATTTATGCACAAAGCATAAGCAGATTACTTTTACCATGTTTTTGTGGCGGAATAAGAAGGAAAATATTGCTTATTTGCCATCTGAATTAAAGTTTTTTTTTGTAAATAATTTATGGTATGCCTATTTATGGCTTATATTCAGGATTCAGTACTTTTTATTGAAACTTCTGGAGATTTCAGTAATGAGTTGGAACACTCTCATGATGAAGACTTTAAACAAACATTCTTTATTGCATTCAGTCATTGTGTAAAGAGTCAACAAAGTGGAAAATAATTAAGTGAACCAAATAGATACATAAATATATGTGTGTGTGTATATATATTTCTTCTGTGAGTAAAAACAATTTCTTTTTTTTTTTTTCCCCCACTAGAGATTGCTTGTGGAAGTTTTTCTTCCCCCCAGACTACCAAGTCATGAAAGTGTCAGAAATCGCTCAGCCTGGGAAACCAAGACAGATTCTTGCTTTTGAACTGCGGATGAATATTATTGCAGATGCCACCATCGATTTGCTTTTCACCAAGAATAGGGTAAATAATGGAAACTTACCTAGCAAATAACTTGTTTACTGTCCCGACACTGTCCTTTTTTGGTTGTGCATGTGTTCACTTGTCTCAGGTGTTTATTACAGAACTATGGCTTTAAAAGCTCGGAGATTTTTGTTGTAGTCCTCCATAATTATGAGCAAACTGTTTAGACTGAAATATTGGCTCAGAGGCCATTAATATTTGTTAGTTTATTTTAAGTTTCTTTTAATCCTTGAAGCTACATCTCAAGCCATGGCAGCTCCTGCAATCTGGGGAGTTCATGATCCAGACATTTCCTGTCCAATCTTCGATTATGATGAAGCTCACCGTGATGAAAAAATCATGTCATCTGATATTGAATGCATTTCTAATATTGCTGGAGAGATGATAGTGGGGGAACTAAAAATGTTTGTGCGTAGGGGTTTGGATTTTTCTTTCCCATGTTGCTACTCTTGTAAATGGCATATAGCGTGACTTCGTTGTACACCTGTTTTCTTCCTTCTTTTTTTTGGTGACTGAAAGGGTTAGAAAACGTTAGAAATATATATTCATCTGCCCTCTCAGGCCTTGGATTAGAGTATCTTATGCTGTTTCTCTTTGTGGACCAAAGTCAGCATTTAAGCCTAAAAATGGTGGTGTTTGGTATCAGCGCGCATGGAGAGTTCATTCCTAATTCTTCAGAAAGTAAGAAAGGCTTCAGTCCTCAGGTGCCGTCATCCAGGTGTGGATATTCCCCAGAGGCATAAAGTACTTTGGTTGACGTGGTGAGCCTAGAAATAACGTTTGGACCTTTTTTCCTCCTTTGCAATGCAGGAAACTAATGCTGTACATGTAAATGTTGGTGCAGGATCGTATTTGGAAGTAAACATTCCCATGACAGTAGGGGAAAATGGTGAGTTAAGGCTGAGCTTAATTTGTTTGCCTGTTTTTCCTTAATTCCTATATGAATGTCTCGTAGTGTTTTTCCTTTGTGACTGAGATGTATATTCTGAGGTAAAGGAATAAAAGGTCTCTTTCCTTCTTTTCTTCACTATTTAAATAGTGAAGTTACTTCCATGTTTTGTTTGGGTTAGGAAACACAAATTCCTTAACTCCTCAACAGTGTATCACTTAATGTGTGTGTAATGGATGTTGGCAGCTCAGGGCAGGAAGACATCTTCAGCAGGATTTGTGTCGTTGCTGAATCCTGCTGAGAAATGTTATGAAACCTAATTTAATAGTAGTTAAACAAAACAAACCCTGAAATGCAAGGTGAAGTGGAGTTAAATATAAGGTTATTGCAGTGTTCCTTGCATTTATTCATCTTCTTGGCTGATTTGAAGCCCCATGCTAAATTTCTTATTCTCCCGATTCTTCCTGACACACTTAAAGATGTCCAGAACCTGAGCATTTCCAGACCCAACGAGAAGACTTTTGTCATCTTTCCTCCGTCAATGCAGAACATGTTAAGCTCTTCACTGACAAACAGTAGAGGACAGAATTATTTTAGTACTGATTTCCATCATGGTATTTCTTGATTGTTAGTGGGCTGCTGAAGCCACTGGTGAAAATGATTTAAATGTTTGTATAACTCTTTTATGTTTTAATATTTTCTCCTTTGCTAGGCTATTCGCCTACAATTAAAGGGCAGCTTCTACATGTTGATGCCACCAGCAGCATGCAGTACCGGACTCTCTTAGAAGCTGAAATGCTAGCTGTAAGTTGGCATTAATAAGCACAAAGTTTCAGTCTCTAGAGGATTTTTAATAAAGAACATATTTACTTGTCTGCGGAGCAGTTATTTATGTTCTTAAGACAGAAATATGCCTTTTGAGTGTATTTTGCAGGATCTTAATACGCAAGGAACTTAAATATACAGGCGTAACTAAGCATTTGTGTAACTTTCAGTGACCTTCGTAATTTATACACCAAGTTCTGTGTGTTTTGAAAGCAGTGGAAGGGTTGCAGTACTATTTACACATCTCGCCTCCTTTACTGCGTAGCCATGTGTTCCTATAAGCTTTACCTTAAATGATTCCACTCAGAGCTGTGCTACTATGTGTGCGCATAAGTACTTGAAAGTACTTCAGAGTGCTTAAACTACTTGAGACAGATTTAATACTGCATTATTCTTTGCTTTGCCTAGCATTTCGCTTCTGCAACGCTGTAACTGTGTAGATTACCTTTCTCTCTGGTTTTTATTAGAGTGATGTTTTTAATGTTTACATTTCATCCTCGTAGCAATGGTTGAAAAACATTCTGAGGGATTTTCTTTAGTGTATTGTAAAAAGTAATTCTTTGAATGAAAACTTTGCTTTATAAATTGCTTGCTATGCCTACTGCAACAGATGTATCACAAGTTTGCAGTACACCCTTCCAGATAAAGGAATACACTAATAATTGACCTTGAAGCACAGAAAGAGAGATTAAATTATTAAGGAACTGGAGAGGCCTTCTGTTCATCCCAGCAGGAAAAGAGTTTTAATTATTCAGCAAAGTATGTATGTGAGAACTGCTGAGCTACAGGGTCGAGCATTGTCATCTTTAGAAGTAATTCTGATGCTTTAATATCTTGTTGACAGTTTCACATTAACGCCAGCTATCCCCGGGTATGGAATATGCCACAGACATGGCAGTGCGAACTCGAGGTTTACAAAGCAACCTACCATTTTATCTTTGCTCAGAAGAGCTTCTTTACAGGTAACTTCTTTGCTGATTAAGTTATCAAATTAAATACTCTTTCTTTAGAAGCTGTTTTCAAGTTTTGCAAAGGTGTACAAGGTCAGGTACTCTGATTTCACATATTTAGGACAACAAATGGTTTCTGGGGATAAAGTTCCTGGTGTTTTCTGTTGCTTATATAAGTGTTTAAGTACATGATATTCTTGTATTTGAGTAGAGATACCAAATAATTTAGTTTTCTGAGATCTAAACTAAATTTGATCCGCAGTTAAGTGATCTTAAATTTCAGATGAATTTATTTCTATCAGAGCTATTGATTTGTTGAACATCAGTCACCTAGAATGTTGATTTCTCTGATATCTCTCTCTTTGGCTGACTGATTTTCAACTACTTACGCTTTAGGCCATGTCCCCGTGGCTGACAGATGGCGGGAGAAGGTGATTTGCCCGTTAGGATTTTGGCTGTGAGGAAGAACACACGCGCACAAGACAGTACAGTGTGATACAGCATCCCCAAACTGTTGCTGAACGTTCCAGCTGCAGTAATGGAAACAACGTAGCCCCCTCAATGTGGTGCTGCCTGGGATAATTAGCCCTGCTGAGAGGAAAGATTAATTAGTGCAGGCAAAGAGCCATGCTAATAAAGTTATCCTCCTCGTGAGGCTGGGGCCGTTAACTGTGTGGTGCTGCAGTAGGCAGCGTAGTTATCTGTCTATTTGGAGCAAACAACAATGCTGTTGTGGTGCGTTAGAAAATATTCCTAATGTACACGTTTAGGGTATCAGAGTGGAAAAATAAAGCCTGGTGCTTTTAGGGCACTGTGTAACTTTGGTACTGAAGAGAACAAAACTAGAAAGCTTTAAGCCTATGGGTTTCTAAGTGGAAAAGCAGGAGAGAAGTAGAAAGTGGATTCACGGAAATTATTTGTGGAATAACTGCCAGAGAAATGGACACTGTGTATTGTTCTCCTCATCCTCCTTTTTCTGTAAAGGAACAAATGGTTAACATTTATAATTTATGAAAAGCTAAAAACTTAAAAGAAGAAATCTGTCACTTGATTGCTACTAACTCATCTTATATTGCTTTATTAGATTTGATCCAAGACTGGTCCAGTGACAGCGCACCTGATATTTTTTCATTTGTTCCGTATATGTGGAACTTCAAAGTCATGTTTCATCAATTTGAAATGATTTGGGCAGCAAATCAACACAACTGGATTGACTGTTCCACCAAACAACAAGAAAATGGTGAGATCACTGCTCTAGATCCTATTCTGCCAGTCATTTTTCAAGTCCCTTTTGATTTAGTCCGACAGTTTGCAGAGAGCAACCATGAGGTCTTGACATATATTTAGTAAGCTAATGGAAAACATTCACTCAGAAATAGAGGGTTTTTTTTTTTAAGTAATGTTAGAAAAATACTTCTTGAATTCCACAGAACTAGAAATATGTTTCTTCTTCAGAGTAGCAGGCTGCTAGTTCTAGACAAAACTAAGAAGCACATTTCAGAAAATCAAAACTTTTGTTCCATGTGCAAAATGGTTTATATGTAGTTCAGTGCTCTGCACTGTGCTAGAAACTTGAAATTTCAACATAGAACGAGGATGGTGGCTTAAAACTCATGAGGTTGTGTTCTAGTTAAAAATAAGGCTCCCTGCTTCATCAGAAGCCTCGGGAACTTTCCTATGTCAGGAGTTCTTGAGTATCTTTTCATTGTTTTTACATGTATGTTTCATAATTTGTCTAAGAACAAAATAGGGAGTAACTGACAGGGTTTTTTTGTTATTTTTTTCTTCTTCTCTCCCAGTTTATCTAGCGTATTGTGGTGAAACACTGAACATTGTTTTCTCTCTGCCTTTCACTGACTTTGTTCCCACCACGTGTAATACTAGATTCTCTTTAAGGGTAAGTTTTCTCCCCCCTCAACTCTTATGTGTCTTGTGAATGTGAAGGTATTTTTCCTACCTTTCCTTCTTCAGTCAGGAAATTTACAATAAACTCTTTCCTGAAAGAAAATTACTCTATTTCATAGAATTTTTCTTCAAGTAACCCAGATTTACTTAAGTAACTCAGTAATGGCTTCTGTTGCTTATATGAAGCATCCAGTCATAGGGTGCTTAATTCATATATGCACAAATAAAAATATATTTAAAAATAGATATACACACATGCTTCATACATACTAAATGTGTGTATATGTATTTACTACATAGACTTAGGCTGTATTTGTCCATGTATGTATTTTATCACTTGGAAGCCTGTTCACATTTATTTAGAAAATGTGGAAACCTAATGTATATTCAAAGATAAAAATCAAATATTGGAATAGGGACCCCCAAAGCATTTTGGAAAGCTACCTTCCAGATTAAGTGTTTCTGTAAAATAAGTAACAATAATAAAGCATTTTTAACAGACACAGCTGGTTCTTTGAAAGACAGTACTTCTTGTCTTCCCTAAAATAGAAGCAGACTTCTGCTGCTAAAAATAAAAGACTAGTTGATGGTGATGTTGGTAATTTTGTATAATTTGGTAGCAAAGAAAGTGATGTTGTATCTGGTTTTAATTTTTTTTTTTAAGTATGGTTTTGTTGAGTTATCGGGTAGCTTTGGGTCAGTCACTTAACTTGTGCAGTATGGCTTGATCTAGAGGAGCAGGAATCACTAAAAGCCATGCCCCCGTGTTTTGCAGATTTCTGTGGTGTGTTATGTGCAAGTTTCTGAACTCGTAACTATTCAGAACTACAGAGCTTTTGGGATTGGACTAGAAATTGGTGGGAGGTGTGGTCAGCAATCGTGAAAATTGAGGTTTCTTGCCTCACTGTGCCTATAAAGTAAAGCTGAAGGCACATGTGAACATGCAAATAGCGTGAAGTGAATGTAAATTAACTTTTCTGTTACTAATGTTTGTTTTTAGGGAGAAGATGTTGATCTTCATTTGTATCTACCAGATTGTCATCCTAGTAAATATTCCCTTTTTATGTTGGTGAAAGATTGTCAGCCTAATAGAATAAATCCTGAATCTTGTATTTCTGCTGAATGTCAAAGTGGTCAGAAAACAGGCAAACCCAAATGGAGGAACATTACTCAAGAAGAGTGAGTTTCAGTGCAATACACGTTTATGTCTTTGTATTGGCTCTTCATATTTACTCATTTTGTGGCGAAAGCAACCTCAGATGTTAGCGGAAAACATTAAACAGACCTATTGTACTTCAAGTAAAAGTATGATGTTTCTTTTTGAAAGGGCTGGATGGGTTGAATGCTGGACGGTCCCGAGCGTTGTGTTTACAATTGACTACTCATGGCACCCGATTTATCCCCAGAAGGCAGATGAGCAGTTAAAACAATCCTGTAAGTGTCAAAAAAGAACTTTCTTGTTAACATGTTTCATTTCAGGAACTGAGACTGACTTTGTTGGATTAAACTGCTTAAATCTGCAGAAATGAATTTTGATCAATGCTACTATTTTGTGTTACGTGGGAGAAATGCTCATCTTTAGAATGGACTGGGTTTGATTTTAAAACCAGACGTCTCTTGATGCAAAATTTCAGCAAGTGTCCCAGTTCCCTGTGTACAAAGGGGATGCTGTCTGTAGCTCGTTTCTCCTTGTCCTTAACAAAGTGGATCACTGAAATGGGCTGTTTCATAACATAAAATATCACTTGGTATATTACATATGAAGTACGATATTTTTGGTAGTAGTTTTTAAGCCTTTTAACACTTTTTTTTCCCTTTGGATGTTGTGATGTTGTCTTATGACTTAAATGTTTAAATACACTATTTGTGAGATATAATAATAGTGTCTTACCTTTATGGATATTAAATGGAGATTTCATTGTACTGTTGAACTGAACCATGGCTGTCAGATATAAAGGTCAGTGTAACACTGATTTCTGAATAAGAATTTTTAAATTTTCCATGTCTAAACAATATTTTTATATAAGATACATTCTACAGGTATGTGCTTGCAAAAAAGTTATATAATACTTAAACCCAGAGATAAAAGTAAGTTATTTTAAATGCAGAGAGAGGTCTGCAGGAAGTTAGAGGGTTGCATAAAAGTCTTTCAGGCTGAGACGGTGGAAGCAGAACCGGGGAGGTGTTGGAGGTATGAGAAGAATAATGAGAGCTAATTTGGATGGGCCTCAATCAGCAGGTGTTTGAAGACATGCTGGATAGGGTTTTTAGGTTTTGAGTTCCAACAATTCAAACCTAAAAGAGCTCAAACATTAGAGGACAAAGCAGAAAAAGTAAGATTCATGTTGCAGATGTTCATTAAGTGCTCTTGTGAGACTCTGTCAGCTTGTGTTAAATTTGCGTACTTCAGATTTGAAAAGGTTTACTCGTAATTGTAGCATCTGAACCTGCATTTGAAAGTTTATACATACACAGGTAATTTCAGCTGCAGCTTCCCTCAATGTGTGTGTTACAGTAGCAACATCTGTATTTCCTTTTGAGTCCATTGATAGAACTCTCAGTCTCTCAGAAACAAAAATACCGCATTGCAAGAGACGCAGCTCCCAGAAAAACAGTCATCTGGCTGCGGCGTTTAGCTAATTTATAACACAACGCAAGCACCGAGCAAGCCTTGTAGATAATGATGGTGAGTTAAAGCCTTGAAGGCTCTGCCGGCTACACGTGGGTACTCACTGTAGTTCTGTATGAGCCAGTTCGTCCAGTTAAACTGGCACCTGAAATCTTACTCCAGCTGGAGCATCAATTCTAAATGCTTTTCCCATAGAGTTCTTTACTTGCCAGCAATCACTTTACATCCCCAAAGCACTTTCTTACTCATTTCCTTCTCGTCCCCTTTCCTCACTTGAAGACAAAGCGCCGCCTTCTCCGTAACCCCCCCAAAAAAGAAGGGATTGGAAATAAGAATTGGATTTTCAAACTGTGTTGTCGCTAGAGTAATTAAGTTGAGACGAGTTTTTGGTCTACGATGCTACTGGTTCAGAATAGGTTTTTAATATAACTTCTGTAATCTTCCTGTTTATTTACTTTTTGTTTATTCTGCAGTAGCTTTGTGGTTGTGGGAAATCTGCTGCACTGAAATGAAAGCAAGTCTTTGTTTAACTTGAAAAGCAAGATAAACAAATGGATTTCTTTTTATTCAGACCTTGAAGGCTTGTTTTTCTCTTGCATAATTAACATTGACTAAATTGCTCTGTATTTTCTTCTCTTCCCAGAGATACTAGATATGAGAAACGGGTTCTGTAGCATACCCATATTAACATAATTGCACAATCCAAATTAGAAAGCTGCAAAAAGTTGTATATTCAGTACGCAGAATGACCTGTCAGAAGCTCAACTTGTAACCAAAATCTCTTTTTCTTCTTTATTACGCTCCAAAGTGTCAGAAATGGAAGAAACAATGTTATCTGTGCTAAGGCCATCACAGAAGACAGCCGACAGCGTGATTTCCTCTCCCACAGCTTCAACCCGTCTTCCCCTTGACCCCTCAGAGCTGCCCCCAGATAAGCTCCACGTGGAACTGGAACTCTCCCCGGATTCCCAGATAACCCTGTATGGACCCCTGCTCAAAGCCTTTCTGTCCATAAAGGTAGGCAAATTCATAGAATTTATGGATGGCTGCATGCAGGAAAGGGAAATAATTCGTTTGAAATGGAAAATCAGATTTCTGCAGAATATCTGCATTGGAAGTACTAGCTTGGAATGACTTCATTTGGTGATGTGACGTAGCTGGGGTGAATTCAGTTGACACAGGCTTATTAGGAGACTTCCTATATATATATATATATGTAGACATGTATCAGCTTAATTTTCCTTTCAAGGATTAGTATATGCTCTGAACTTAATGTGTAGAAAATTTCTTCTTTGACTTTTGCAATAGTAAAAAAAAAAAAAAAGATTGATAGTGATGAGGGCTTGTATTAACAACCACTTTTATGCAAAGATGTATCAGAACCCACACCTTCAAAGCGTTTCAATTTCTGTAGAATGTCCTAATTGTTTGGTTGCTTCTGTTTTTAATTACGTGTGAAATTTCTGGGGGTAAGATCACGGAGGAGAGGGGGAAAGAACATGAGAGTAAGTCTAATTTAAAAAGCTACATCATTCAATACTGCAGGACAATTTTTCCTCCTTTTCTTAATGTTAATCTGTTACGCTTTAGAATGTTTGTGTATCTTATGTCTTCTTCCATTACTGATCTTGAGGTTGGCTAAAACCAGGTTGATTTCTTCCCACCTCCCTCATCCTGCCCTGTTGTGACAATTGAACCTGTCACTTGCCTAACAGTGCAATGTTTGGGGTTCGGTTGGATTTTGTGGTTGGGTTTGGTTTGGTTTTTAAAGGTCTGTTTTAGCCAATGTAGATCTAGGCTCGTGTTACGCTTCTGGAGGCTTTCATTTTAGGTCAGAGCGTGAGGAATTTTTCCAAGACAGGTGATCAGTATCAGGATTCATACTGAAATTGTGATTTCAATGAATTTATACGAGCTATTGCATATTAACCAATGAATAGCAGAAAACATTAAGCTTTTGTAAAATATAGGGCTTGCAAATAAGCTCATTAGTTTTCCTAAAGTAAATAGGATTAAATTTAAGCCAGCATTGCATCTGGAAGATTTCTTTTTTTTTTCTGATACAGAGGAAATGCACCCGTGTTTGAATTGTTCATTGAGCTCCTCTTTTGGAGCCCATCAAATTCCTGAGATTATTCTGCCTTTCTAAGCAAGCAGCACTTCTTCAGTGCCCTTTGCCTCTGGAGGTGTCTGTACACAGTGCTGCATTAAATCCCTTGAGTCTACGATTATTTGATTTTTATTAAAATTATTTAAACATTTTAAGCATTTATTTAAAATGCAGATTTCTCAGATAAAATCTAGCTTTTATCTTCTAAATCTGTAGAGAAAAATCAGATGAATAGCTCACTTTTGAAAATGTGCCTTTATTCTTCTTTTTAGTATCTTTGTGACTCTACATCTTTGTGTCCAGCTGTGCCGGCAGCATCTCTTCATAGATTTCCAGAAGTTTATGCTTGTTTTCCTGACTTTTAACTGGATTGTTTTTGGTTTGTGTTCATTGATCTTTTTTAAAACACGTGGGAGAGCTTCGTGGACGTGATCCTTGATGCAGTTTTGTTAAGCCTTCTATACTTGGGAGGTAGTTTTTGGTGTGGTGCACTGTGCTTCTTACTGATGGGCTCACTGACTGGGAGAGAACGATGTACAGGTCCTCCCATGCCCAGCAGAAGGCACCAGGAGCCAGTTCCTGGAGGTCTCAGCACCCTCTGCTGGGTCTGCCTTGTAAAAATGATTTCAAGGTCTGTATCATATCATGGACCTTTATCTTTTTCCCTTTGCTAAAGAGCAAAGCAGATGAGCTTTGCTTAACTTCTGGAGGGCTGTTTTACTTGGCCACAGAGCAGCACTTAATTCACATGCGTTAACATCACAAATACTTCGGAGAATCAGTCTCAGATGGTAAAGTTGCGTGTCCACCGGAGCTGTTGTTGGAAGGCCGATAAGGAGCCTGCCTTTTCTGCAGACCTTTTTCAAGGACGTGGGTACCTTGCTTGCTTGCTTTTTGTTGTCCTCCTCTTTATTTACTTGCGCTGCAGGCTTGCGCTTACAAAAGACCAAAGAACTTTTGGAAAGCAAACAAGTCACAGAAAAGGGAAGGAAAGGAGCAGGAAACATCCGAAGATTCAGTCTGTTTCAATTTCATCTTCTGTCTAGTACTCGTTTGTCTGCATCTCACAAATCACCAGGGGAGTTCGTAACAGTTGGAACATCTCTGTCAATGTGAGAGGCCAAAGGACCAAATAACTGCCTAAGGGGAAGAGCGACGCAGGACATCGATTTTCTTTTTATATTTTTTTTTCTTTACTATTATTATTTTTTAAATTAATGATGGATTTTCTGTTTCCCAGTATAATTTGGCAAAGATACTTTAGTCTCAGATAACTGAGGGGGATTGTCTTAGAAACAAGGAAGGTTTTAGACCCAAGGGGAGAAATGTTTATGAACTAGTATTTTAGCAACATGTTTAAGACTTTGGAATCTGCTGATTTCAAAAGGCTGGATGAGAGTGACTGCCTGCAGGATGTGTTTTGACTTGTTACTCTCAAAGTTATCTATCTTTAAAAGCACAAAACTGTTCAAAATGTCAGTGGTAGTAGTTCAGAACAGTTCTTTTAGTGTGTCTAGAGAACTACTGAGAGCCTCTTCTTTTCCTGCAAAGCACATGGCCTGAATTTGCTCTCTTAATGTATCCATTTTTCATAAAATAAAAGTATATATGTTTCTTCCGCTCTAAATTGTAGCTCTACCACATATTTTAAAGAAGAATAACATACAGCGAAAGATTGGATTTGTATGTCATTACATCGCCTACACGTTTTAAATTTGTTTTCCTTGTGGTCTTTTTCCTAGGAAAATTATTTTGGAGAAGATGACATGTACACTGACTTTGAAGAAGTGATTTCAAGCCCTGTTTTGTCACTGTCAACATCTTCAAGCTCTGGATGGACAGCTGTTGGAGTGGAAAACGACAGAAAAGAAAATGAAAGTTCAGTCAAGCCAGTTCACCCTCTGACTTTACGCCCATGGGATATCACTGTGCTTGTCAATTTGTACAAAGTGCATGGGCGGTTACCAGTGGTAAGGATGTTAATCTGAAAATATTTTGCTTCATGGATTTTATTTTTTTTAAATATATTTTTCTTCTAGTTTCATAATCTGGAGTTGAATTTAACTCCCTGGAACACTGAGTTCAGGTGGTGTGTGTACACTCTCTACTAAAATTGTGGCTCTGAACCAATTTGATACGTGATTCATTTTGCTTATCTGGGGGACAGAACTGAATAATTTTTGATACGGCCTTGTATGACTTGAGTTGTGTCATAGTATCTTTGATTGACCGTTATGGTTTCTCTGCTAATAAGCAAAACTGTCTTCTAATGGTGCATTGTGCTGTGTGCAGGTGCCTTCTGAGGGATCCCCAGGAATTCAAATATTCAAATTTTTTTGCCCTTCTTTGGACACACTCCAGGCCCTCGATGTCCTTCTTGGAGTGAGGGGCCCAAAACGGAACACAGTATTGGAGGTGTGGCCTCACCCGTGCTGGGTACAGGGGGATGGTCACTTCCTGAGTCCTGCTGGCCACACTGTTGCTGATACAAGCCAAGATGCTGTTGGCCTTCTTGCCTCCCTGGGCACACTGGGTGTATTTTCAGTTTCTGAAACGGGTCTGTTTAACTTTTGTTTTAGCATTGCAGTCCAGATGGTCCTGAGTGCCCTACAGCTTTCTTGGAAAGGTTGTGTTTCGAGATGAAGAAAGGATTTAGAGAGACAATGCTTCAGCTTGTTTTATCCCCAGTGAATTTGTTTCTGAATGACAACTATCAGGTAGTAAGCTGTTTTTTACGTGTTTGTGTTGTGGAAGTTGTGATGATCTATCACAACACCGCATCTGTTGATGTATTCTTTCCAAATACTAGCTTTAACTTGTGTGTCCTTAACAGCGACCTGCAGTAGATGAAGTTCTTCGCGAGGGTCACATCAGCCTGTCAGGTCTGCAGCTGCGCGCTCACGCCATGTTCTCAGCAGAAGGTCTGCCTCTTGGGAGCGATACTTTAGAATATGCATGGCTGATAGATGTACAGGCTGGAAGTCTTACAGCCAAAGTTACGGCACCACAGGTACCGTCCAGAAACTATTTGCTTTGACGCATTACTTGTATTCTTTCTTGTAAAACTGATGTAGCGTGGATTTTGGAAAGCACATCATCTCAGCTGAATTTGGATGCATCTGTCCCTAAAGTAACCTTAGTTTTATAGTTTGGAAATGTAACCATTTCTGTAAATGGTTAGGAGATGCCAAATGAGCTGAAACTGGTAGTTATCTTAAATCTGGGTGTAACAGAGCAGCTAGTGTTGTGTGAGAGTTGGAAAGGGTGATGGTAAGAGGGCATGAACGAATCAGTAGCGAATACTGTTGTCACTACATGTAAGGACATACATGAACATACATAAATGTAACATGCTTTAATACTGATTAGAAAGGCAGCCGCAGTATCTACGTGCACTTTGAGTGGTTTAATCACAGAGTAAATAGCACTCCTCTGTCAACAGAGCAGGTGTTTTTGGGATGCCTTCAGCCATAAACTAGGTGAAGTGATGAAGAGGAGAAAGGAAAATTATTCAAAAGGTTTAAGTATGAGATGACTTGGTTGTACGTGGCTTGCTCTGAGATCATTTCTATTTTGTGATGCTGACTTCTGGAGATGCAGGTTCATTACCCCTGCTGGTTAACTCTCCTGGCAGGACAAATGAAGTGTTCAGTTGTGGTTGGATTTGATAAGCAATTTGATATCCATCAGATGTAAGGTTCTTGGAGAGACGTGGGCATGTGCACCAAGGGATGTTGCCAGCAATGAGGATATCAGGTTGAGGATCTGGCAAGAATTTAGCTTGCAGATGAAGTTCTGAAAGCTATGGAAGAAGCCACATTTTAAAGTAGGAGACAAATGAGGTAATTTGTGGGAGTGTAGTATGGGCAAGCCTCAGCAGGAGAGTAGCTGGTAGTTCAATCATGCTGCTCACTGCATAAATTCTGCTTCGTGGTCCCACTGGAACATACTTTGCTTTCACAGTATTGGATATTCTCAGGTCAGTCGTAGCACTAAATCCTTTTAATTTTGCCATTTATTTTACTTCTATTTTTCCATATATAATAATGGCTCCAATAGGCAGATGACTTTGATTCCTGGTGTGGGCTGCCAGATCTTTAAAAAAAGGTTGCTTTGTCAGTGTATTCAGAGACATGAGAAAAGCACATAAATTCTATTTAGTAGTTACCGTTTGGTTTGTTTTTTCAATTTTTTAAAGACACTTCTTGAATCTCTTATTTCTCTAAAAATTGGCATTGTTTTCTAGGATGAAACACATATTTCATTAGGAGACTTCTGCAGTGAGTAAAATCAAAATAAGACATACAAGCAATTTCATTAAATTTCAGAATAGATTCCAGATACATTTTCATGCTGCATATACAGACTTTTATGGTAACATTTCCCAAAAATCTACCACTGATTTTGATAAGCTATAATATTTATTCCACAGCTCTATGCTTCAGAAGGAAACCTTGTTGATTCAAAGTACTCTAAGGTTAGAGAGCATTTCTAAATGCTTGATGCAACTTCAGGATTTTCTTCCCGTACAAAGCTATTCTCAAATGTATGCTTCATACATGATTTTTATTTTATTTTACCTTTTGTCGTCAGCTCTGCTACGGAGCAGCACTTGAATTTGCTGTCTCAGGATCACTGGCTTTTAATCCTCCCATAGCATGGTGTATTGCAAGAATTTGTGAAGGAACAACACGAAAGGGAGGAGGAGAGATCTTGTGCAGGATAGTCATAGCTATATTAAATTCCTTTTAAATTGCTGCTGATTTTAAGTGCCCTTTCCTTTGGCTAGCCAAAGAAAACCCATTTCCCTCTCATAATAGAGACAGACAGTCAGGAATAATTTCCTTTATGAATGAGCTAACTATATAAGAGATTTAAATCAACGATAAGCTAATTACTAGGTCTAGCGAGATTCAGCAGCGTTCTGTTTAGCCAGCTTCCTCCTATGCTTTCTAAATGTGACTGTGTTAATTCTATGCAAGGAAGTCTGACGTTTATGAATGAGAGATTATCTCAAGGTACTTTTTTGAGGTAAAAAAAGAGGAGCTCTGTCTTTACAATGCAGTTCTCTGCTGACTGTAACAGCAAAAGCAGTTTCCTTATATTAAGAAATAACATAGGAAATTGTTTCACCTTAGTGTTTGCCATGGAAAACCACGGACTTGCATGTTGTGGCACGCAAAACTCAAGCTTAAGTAACAGGAGAGAAACTGTGTGAGCAAGGTAATACCACCAGAGCGTTATGGTGGGGACTTTGGTTTTACTCCTGCTCACCTCCCAGCCTTTGGTGATGCCCTTTGAGCACTCTGTCGAATACTGAAAGTTCATTTTGCGTGCTTACAATTAAACGTGTTGGTATTCGCTTGCAGCTTGCGTGTCTTCTGGAATGGGGGCAGACCTTTGTCTTTCATGTGGTGTGCCGGGAGTTTGAACTGGAAAGGCCCAAATCTGTAGTAATATGCCAGCATGGAATTGATCGTCGGTTTTGTGACTCTAAGGTAACCTTTCATCCGTCTTTACTGCTCGTTGTGTTTGCACAGGTTCTTTGGAACGGTTTAGAAATCCATCCTTAAAAAGGTATCGAGACAACGTGACGTATATAGTCAGATGGATGGTCCCTTAGAGAAATCATAGCTAATTATGAAATAAAAATAAAAAGTGATTCTCTCTGGATTCTCCTGTGGATATGCACAACGTTTTTGTGCTCTATGAATTATTTTGAGCAACAGTATCCACAGAAGTCATGAGTTTCTTACGTCTGCTGTGATAGTTGAGAGCCAAAGGTCATACTCCAGTGTCCCTTAGGAGACAAAGGTCATACTTGCCTTCATGCTCCTGGCACATTTCCATGGTACTTTTTCATCCCTTATCCTCCATTGATGAAACTTCAATGGACAGCTTATCACTTACGTGCACCTTTTTGTTTTTTAATACATATTTTTTTTTAAACATGGGACTCTTGCTTAACTATTATGTCATTGTGGATTCTGCTTTTGGTGCTTGTCTCTTGGAATCCTTGTGCACAGTCGTTTGAAGACTGAAGGAGGCTTGCCATATATTAAGTATGAATCCTGGATTTCATCTCTTGACATCCTCCTTATTTTATTCCAGTTTTTGTGGTGTTCTCTAACAGGGAACTTGATTTGCCTTTTGCTGGTGGAAGCCAGGAGAGCCAACTGCGTCCTTGGACGTTGCTGGACAGAAGAACTAAACGTGCACTAGTGAAAACAAACCTCAGCACAGAAATACCTCATCTCATACTCATGTCAATAGTGTAGAATAAATAAATTTTTATTGTTCTCATTTTAAATCTGTTAAGCAGAACATAACTAAAAGGATAAGCACAACTTAAACACCTAACGTATATTTAATCTTTTTTCCTTTTTCTCTTTTTTTCTTCAGATGAACTGTGTCCCTGGGCCATGCCCAACGTCTGATGACTTAAAGTACACGATGACACGCTTAGCCATGGATGGAGCAGATCTGTATGTGGTAGAACATGGCTGTGCTACCAATATAAAGGTAAAAATAGATCTCTAAACAGCAGTTAAAATACTTCCTTATCAACAGAGTTCTTTGTATTTTTGGATAGAATAGCTATCTGAATTTATTGCTTGCCTACATGCAGAGGACTAAGCAGAATTTTGGAAAGTTCAAGTGATAGATAAGGTTGACTTGGACTGGGCCTGGAGTAGGTTGATTTGGCTTCTGCATAGTAATTCCACTAATGATCTTGGAAAATGCAAGGGGAAGTGGGTGTCTGCCAAAATAAGAGTGGAAGCTGCAGGATTGGTGTAAAAAAATTAAGAAAACAGTGGGGAATATAAATCTCAGTGTCTGTACTTGAGACCTAGTAAGAACTTGTGCTGTGAGTTAGTAACCCAGCCACAGCCTGACTGAATCTAAAATACTGCTTGGTGTATCCTCTGTTCAGAAAAGGATGTGCAGAGAAGAGCTGATATCTCCATTAGCCTATCGTACAAGAGAAAACTGGAATAATTTACTAAATAAAGCAAAATATAAGTGAAGAGACAATTGAGTTACGGTAAAAACAGAGGAGGAGGAGAGGGCTGTGTTGGTGTGACTGGTAATTGAGCTGTCCATTAATATATTCCATTTTAAAAGGTAGATTTAACATGTGAGATTTCAGAGACAGCTTTACATTATCAGCGAGAAACTCACTGAAGGGAAGTGGTAATTACTTTAGATGTTTTTTAATGAATGACTTACTACCTTGCAGCAGTAAAAAAAAAAAAAGTGTTTGAGTCTCCAAATTCTTTTGAATCCAATATTAAAAATTACCATCACAAATATTAATGATGTTTGCAGGCATAAATATGAATGGCAGTATTTTCAAAGGCAGCTTAATAACCTGAACCACTCTAGAAAATGATATCTTGGATGTATTTCATTTGAATTTAAAAAAAAAAAAAAAAAGATTTCCATTTCTCCTTTATATATTCTGTGACAGATGAGAAGTAATAATTGAATATTAACCCTGTGGGTAGCTCTTCCATGGCTGGGTTCTTTTTCAGCTTGCCGCCTTTGCTGTGTGAAAAGCTTGAAAACTCCATCTGAAATTGCAGGTGCTTCATGTTTCCCTTTTGGGGAGGACTCAAGTTGTGCAGGAAACTTGGTCCAGTGTCTTCAGGTTATTTGTTTGGTTCAGTAAAATGCAGGTTATGCCAATACGAGCAATAGTGTGGTCGTATGGGGGCTGCTGTAACTACGGATCTCAGTTAAGGTTTAGGATCTGGAATTTTGCACCTTTTGCAGGGTTTAACAAGGTTGCCTCGTTGAGGTATTTATTATTGTAGAGTTCATCTAGTGTTGTATTCAAAGCATATAATTGATGTCTTAGTCATAAGACATAGAATGATACATATCATATCAAATCATATATCTGACTTTCAAAGTTTCCGATTTCTTGGGTTTTAGATGACAGTGAAGAATTTAATAATGATTTAACTTTTCTAAAGGTTCATGACATCTGTCCAAAGCTGAACTTTCTTTTTTGATCCTCCTTTTTGAGACTCCTAAGTAGAGTTTTTATTTCTGTTATTTAAAAACTGGCTGAAATTAAGATCTAAGCATGCCTTCTTTAGTGTGTGTGCTTGCGTATAGCGCTGGTTCTCTGTCTTAACTTGGAGAGAATAGTTCACTGAGCTCTTTCTGGAATGCTGCAGGTGATGTGTCAACTGGTTTGAGGCTACCCTTCCTGTTTCCCTCGTGACTAATCAGAAATCACGCTGTAAATCATGTTTTCAGATGGGTGCTGTACGCATTGCAAACTGCAACCTCCACAACCAGTCTGTCGGAGAAGGTGTCAGTGCTGCTATTCAAGACTTTCAACTGCGACAATACGTCGAGCAGGTGAACAACTGCAGAACTGGTCTTCAGCCGATATTAAGGAGGGCATACTGGCTGGAAGCTGGCTCTGTCAACTTGGGGCTCATCACCGCTGACATCGCTTTGGCTGCAGATCATCCTTCTAAACATGAAGTGCAGCGACATTTCTTAGAGACGCATGATAACCGAACTAAGAGGTGAGAGGTACAGTTCAAGGAGATGGAATTTTTCGGGGAGGTGTAAGTTCCTATGTTCATCTAAAGATGGAACTTTGATTTTAAGCAAAACTTACTTTTTTTCTCTGCCTTCCTTTACCCCCAAAAATGAAGATCAGGGAGAGGAGGGAATTGAATTACATTTGTGACTTGCTCCTTTCTGGAGCTGATCCTTCATTTCATGTCTGACGTGTGTTTTAGATACAAATCTTTCTTAGTCATTTCAAGCCAAGTAAAATAGGAGCTCACATAAAAAGAAGGATGTCTTCTAATCTCGTTTTCAGTGCATGTACATGTACTAAGGCTGATGTGCTCATGTTTTTGTTTTCTGTTGTTCTGCCTTGGTCTAGATTGTGGTTTTTGTGGCCTGACGATAATTTGAGGAATAAGCGAAGCAAGAACAAGTGTGGCTGCCTTGGTGGCTGTCGATTCTTCGGTGGCACGCTGACAGGACTAGATTTTTTCAAGCTTGAGGAACTGACGCCTTCAAGCAGCTCTGCTTTCTCAAGTACGAGTGCAGAATCTGATATGTTTTATGGGCAGTCTTTGCTGCAGCCAGGAGAATGGATAATTACTAAGGAGATTCCTAAAATTTTAGATGGTGAGAATACATCGTACTGTAATTTTACTCTGCGGTTGTGTTTATCAGATGCTCAATTTTCCTTTTCTGTCTCTGATCGTAGGGAAAGCAAATGGCGTAAAACGAAAAGATTGGGATTGCAGATCGGTGGGCATAGAAATAGAAAGAAAAGCACAACATCTAAGCCTGCAAGTGCCACTGCGCTCCCATAGCTCCTCATCCTCTTCGGAGGAAACGAGCAGCTCGAGCGCTGCGCTCCCCTTGCTCGCAGGCGAGAAGGACAGCCCGTCCTCGGCCACTGAGGATCACTTGGGACAGAAGGACTTCTTGGCTGGTGCAAAGAGGGAGGATGGCCATGGAAGGTTAGTACTGTCCAAGAGGAAGTATAATTTGACTCTTGAACACATTGTGAAAGAAAAAAAAACCCTTATATTTAGCAATTTATGAAGTTACTTGGTAATGATTCTTTTCTAATGGTATTGCTGAAATGCATTTCCTAGTTGAAATGCAAATTTGGATCCCTAGTAGGGGATGATTTCCTGGTCTAGGTAGAAAACCCAGCACGTAAGGCAACAGCACTTGCTGTTCATGTTCATTTTTACACACTCCATGTGTAGACAAGTGTACTAACAACTGGCAGAATTTAGTACGTTGTCAGCATTAGGAAAATAATTGCGATGCTAACAAACCCACAGAATCACTGGAGCGTTTGACAGCTTCTATAATGTAAAAAGAGAAGAATTAATAACAAAATAAGCAAACGAACGAGTCATTTTGGTTTCCAGTGTTTCAGTTGAAGGTGCAGAGGGCAGCCCTGCATCCCCGGGCAACCAGGAGAGGCCTGTTGGTCAGTCTCCCCTGAGGTCTCCACTGAAGCGGCAAGCGTCCGTGTGCTCCACCCGGCTCGGGAGCACCAAGAGCCTCACGGCGGCCTTCTACGGAGACAAGCAGCCGGTTCCAGTCGGTGTGCAGTTCAGTAGCGATGTGTCCCGCAGTGACGAGAATGTCTTGGACTCCCCAAAACAGAGGAGGAGCTTTGGTTCTTTTCCATATACTCCGTCTGCAGATTCAAACTCCTTTCACCAGTATCGCTCAATGGATTCCAGTATGTCCATGGCTGATAGCGAAGCTTATTTTTCTGCAGCGGAGGAGTTTGAGCCAATAAGTAGTGATGAAGGTCCAGGAACCTATCCAGGGAGGAAGAAGAGAAAAAAGCAAGCTCAGAAAATTGAATATAGTAGAGGATCTATTTATCACAGTGTGGAAGGGCCCTTAACAAGCACAATCCATGGAGAAATTAGTCAAGATGTTAAAACGTTGCCAATTAAGACTCATCCTTCACAGGCTTCATTTGTTTCAGCTTTGGGAGGAGAAGATGAGCATGTTGACAACATGTATGTCATGGAATCTGAGAAGACTGTGGAGAGTGAGCAAATAACTTCCCAGCAGCCTGTAATGGCATGTTACCAAAATTATCTCACGCAGTTCCAGGTGATCAACTGGTCAGTAAAGCATCCAACTAACAAAAGAACTTCCAAGTCCTCGTTACATCGCCCTTTAGACCTTGACACACCGACAAGTGAGGAAAGTTCATCATCTTTTGAGCAACTTTCTGTCCCAACTTTTAAGGTATGGGAGGTGGAGGATGAGGAAGTAGAGGAAGGAATAACAATTCAAAACAAACTAAAATGGCTTAGTATACCTGCTGTGTAAATAAAGCTGTGAGAAACTTGAAACTTCTTTGTTTTAGTTAAGGGAATACTTTGGATTTCTGACTTCAGATCAGAAATGTGTGGCTGGGAGGTTGTGGAAATGAAAAGAGTCCAAATTCTGGAAAACACAGTCAGAATTGTGTGGATAAGATGAGATGTGTGTTCAGACCTGTCATTATTGCATTCTGCTGCCTGTTGAACACTATGCAGCTGAAAGGTGTTCTGTGAGTTTGGTTTGACACTACTTAGAACTTCAGTAGCAGTATATTTAATATTGATCAAGTATAATCTAGGCCATAAACGCTTTATTGCCAAGTACAATCGAAACAGATTTAGCAAATGATTTTTGTATATGTGTGGGCTTTTTTTTTTCTTGTGATGTATATGTGCTCAAGGAAGGAGCTGAAATTAAATATATGAAAAATAATTGGAATGACTCAATAGAAAATAGGTGTCTAAGATCTGGGATATACTTTATTATCACTTTGCAGCAAAAGCTTTGTGTTCATGCAAGCTTTCTGTATATTAGTATTTGAAGTCTTTTTTTAAAAGCGATTAATTATTATTTATCTATGTAAAAACTTTGTAGTCTAATCTCTCAATTAATTAAAAAAAAAACCAAAGTGACCTGGGAGTTTCTGTATAATATACTGGAGAATATGCATATGAGGGATTCTTTTAAGAAAAAAAACCCTAAGGAGAATCTTTATTTGGAGAATCCTTGGGTATTTTTTCATATCTAGAAGGAATATAATAAATCTTTTTGCACTTTTATCTTAGATTGTTAAACAGGGTCTCACAGCTAATTCGTTACTGGACAGAGGCATGCAGCTCACAGGATCAACATCTAAGTAAGTTGAATACTGCATAACATGATTAGCATAACTTTTGTTAAATTAGAATTTTCCTGAGACTCTTCTTAAATATTTTGGCTCTTGCTAGACCTTCCAAAATTTGATTTGTAGTTATTGTTCAGTACAGATCTATTTTAGAACAGATTATTCTATTATAAAATGATTGGGTTTGGTCAGAAAGAAAATACAGGTGAAATAATTCAATGCTTTCAAAGTGTATGTTTTCAAGATTTACGAACTGCAACTAAATTTAGATGAATTTTGGAGGTGCTTATGGCAAGTGTCCATTGCATTGCCAAAAGCTGAACTTCAGCGTAGGGAAGGACCTTGCCCTGGGGATTATATGTGCGTGCTTTCCAAGCTGTGTGTAGAACAACACCTGCCACTATATACGTTTTATGAAGAATTAAAATGATACTAAGGCACTTCTGTATTTCTTTTATGAATCTAGATTATTAATATGTATTTGCCTTGTTTAGTACACCTTATACTCCTTTGGAGAAGAAGTCTGCAGAAAATACAGATGATGAAACAATAACAGAAGAATGGACGCTGGATCACCCTGTCTTCCAGACACGGACAACGGCAATAGTGGAAGTAAAAGGAACTGTAGATGTAGTTCTGACTCCTCTGGTAGCAGAGGCGTTGGATAGGTAAGTGATTTCATTACTGCAGAGTTAATTGATTATGCTAAAAATTGTCGGCGCTCTGTTTGGCAGTGGTTTAGGTAAAAGAATTCAGTAATGTGACTGATGGAACAGTAGGGCTGGATGAACGTTATGCCAGCCTGGGAAGTGCCAGTCGGTTGTCTGTCAGTGCTTAATTTCTTTTTCTCTGTGGTGTTAATTAAACATTACTGACGCTGTGTCGTGTGAAACTGGAAGTTGAACTGGTTTGTGGGCTTGTTTTCTCTCACAGGTATATAGAGGCGATGGTGCACTGCGCTAGCTCTCGACACCCGGCAGCCATCGTTGATGATCTGCACTGCAAAGTTCTTCGAGATGCTGTGCAGAACAGCAAAACAAGCTTCTCGGAAAATGTAAGAAAGGCAACAGGAAAGATCTACAAAGTTTTGGAAGGATACGGTTTTTTTATATTTTACGTAGAAAAAGTTTTAATGGAATTCAGTGTTTTGAGATATAGTAGCTAAATTCTTATGTGTTATATTCGTATCAGCAATACAGCATTCGTTATTTTACAGCAGCGAGGGAGATGATCTCTGTGAGTTCAAACTGAGCTGTGAAAGTGCATCTGGGGTTTTGGAAGTTTATCTGATACAATTCTTTTCAAGCTAAATGAAGTTTTTAAGATATGGTAGTTCTAAAGAATTAGCAGCTCTTTCTGTCCAAGTTAGTAACCGTATCTATATTTCATGATTTCTTACACTTCACAGTGTAACGGACACTTTTTTTACCTCATGATGGTTGTTTCATCTAAATTTTATATATAGTCTCAAACTTTTAGCTGAAATTTGGTCATTATAAAATGAATTGCAGAAGGGCATTGCTGCCCTTACAGGTCTAGACCTACCGCACCTCTAAGCACTCCAGTCCTTGTTCAAGAAATCACGGTGTTGTGCTTGAAATCATCAGAATCTCCTGTGGTTTCAGTGCTAATAAACTGTCCTGTTATTCTTTAGCTTAGCAGCTCCGAGTTTCAGTGTAAATTATTCTTTTTTTTCTTTTCTCCTCCAAGTTATCTTCAAAGCAGGATATTAGAGGAACAAAAATAGACGCTACCACCACAGGAACAACAAACCAGGGGCCAGCACAGACCAATCTCTCACTTAAGCAAGATAATGTGACAATTAAAGGTCTGCAGGCCAATGTCACTGTACCAAAGGTAATGACTTTTTGTTTAGCTTGTTTGGTAGACACGTGCCTCCCCAGTTATCCTTGTTTTGCGTCCCTATTAGTTCCCTGAAAGCTGAAGTGGAGCTATGTATTAAATAACTAATGTTTTGAACAGGACAGACTGGTTTGGGGCTGGTCGGTTCTATTATAGTAGGTGTGCCAGTTAAATTGTCTTTCAGTTACGTTTTTACGTCTTTTAGATGTGATGGTTTTATCTCTTATTTCTTCATTTAACTGGGAAGTATAAGACAAGATAGTATCAGAAATCAGTGATGTATACTTGTTTTTCTAAATGTCTTTCCCCTTTGGGGAAATTTTATGTACAGGTGAACCTGTGTTTACTACAAGCATCTGTTGATGAATCCCCAGGGGTTTCTTCTGGCAAAACCGTGACTCATGTTTCATTAGTAGCTTTGTGCTTTGATAGGATTGCTACGCAAGTTCGTATGAATAGGTAAGAATCATACATATTGCTATTGCTTCTCTTTCTTGTGAAGTTAGTCAAAAGATTTACCGTGATGCCAACTTTTGTAGTTCTGAAGAGTATTGGAAAAATTTGATGTGACAGAGGTCAGCAATAAAATGTTAAGATCTAATATCTAATTATAATTGCAGTTTCTTTAAGAAGCGGAGGAACCCTTCCAGAATAATTTTGGAATTTCAGCTTTAAAACTTTCTTGCTTCAATGTCATGCAGGCTAAAATGAAAATTTCAGTATTTTTCTACCAAAGCATATGTATTGTCTGTCTCACAAAGGATTCTTTTTAATACTGCTGTGCTAATGTCATTTCAAATGTTAAACAGAATCACCAAATAAAAGATGTCTATTGGAGATTTGCTTCATTGGTTGTTTTTTTCACTCCATTCTGTTCAAAGGGGTATTGTTGAGGAGACTTCAAACAATGCAGAAACTGGGAGGAATTCTGTCACGTTTGATCGTTACATCCAAACCAGTAAAATGCAGCCCCAGTCTTCCGGCTCACTGAGATCCAATGCTGGGGCAGAAAAAGGAAAAGAAATTGCTGCGAAGTTGAACATCCATCGCGTTCACGGACAACTGAGAGGCCTCGATACAACAGGTAATTCCACATTTAAATTGTGGAAATGTCCATTTTCAGTGAAGCTTCTGGTTATAGTTGGCCTTCATCTTGTAGTTTGGTTGTGGGGTTTTTTATAAACACAGGTAAAAAGACGCTTGAGAGATTTTGTAGATACTCTAAAAAGAATGATAGTTACTCTGAATTATCTTCTGTTATTCTACTAAAGGGCTGGATTTAAATATAGGCAGAGTGAGAACTATCAAGATGAATTTTTAGGTAGTTTGTGTGCTAGATGGATTGCGTTATAAATATTGACGTGCACTGGTAAGATTTTGGGCCTGGGCTCCCTCCCTCCCAGTTGATCTCTTTTCAGCTACCATTTTTTGTCACCTGACAGGAGAAGGGAATTCCTTTAAGAGGCTATGAATTAAATTCAGCTGCTATAACTCCTTGTCGAGGTTGGGCACACAGAGGTGTGTCAATATCACTGCAATTTGTTGCTATTAAACCTTAGTTCTTTAGTAGGAATGGTTTCTTTTGTAAAATAATTTCAGGTCAGTTGCCAGTTTCGATAAGAATCTGGAGAGCTTCTTTGTACACGTGTCTTTGGAACTATGACTCTAGCAGAAGACAAAGAAAGAAGATGTGTTAGAATTGGGAATGTCTCCAAGCTTTAACTTTGTGTTGCTCAGTCCTGGTTTTTTCTGAACTTAAAAATTACCCCACCCATATTAATGTACCAGGAGCAAGGTTTTTCTTCCTCTTTCTATGCTTCTTTTCTTACTCATGCTTCAATTTCCTTTTTTTTTCTTCCTTTTTTTCCCCATCTCCTGTTTGCGAAATACTAAAGGAACAACACTCCCGAAACACTAAACTTCAGAGATCTATTTGAAGATATAATTTTTTTTTTCTTCATTTTATAACAAAGCGGTAAACGTGTTTGTTTTCACAGATATTGGAACTTGTGCGATAACAGCTATTCCATTTGGGAAATCAAAAGTTCTTTTTACTTTGGAAGAGTTGGATGAGTTTGCTTTTGTAGATGAAACGGATCAACAAGCTGTTCCAGATGTAGCTCGAATTGGCCCTAGCCAAGAGAAGTGGGGTTGGATAATGTTCGAGTGTGGAATTGAAAATTTAACTATAAAAGGTAAAGCTTACATAGGCTTTCTGTTATTTGGTTTATGAAACCGGTAACAATGTTGTTGTTGTGTCTTCTAGTTCAGCAATCATTTGAGTAGGAATTGCTGAATATAGATAATGTTAATGGCATGTGTTTGATGTAAATTATAGATCACCTAAATTACAAATCACGTAGTAGATATATAACAAAGGAACTTTTAGTAATTAATACCACTTAACTAGGGTATGAAATAATGCCATATAAAATGGTTTCAGCAGTTTCTGAACTTAAAGTGAGGGTAGAATTTGATACTTTCACCAAGCACTTAAATGCAGCCCTTGCAATCAAACCGGTGGTAGGTGTCTGCACGTAGGGCCAGAGTTTTGGTTTGGGAGGGGAACGCTAGCTTCAAGAAGAAAAAAAAACAAAGAAAAAACCAAACCAAACAAACAAAACCCGCAAAAAACCCCAACAAACCAATATATATGTGTTTTCTGCCATCCAAGTAGTTCTTTTCAGGAAATAGTGTTTAACAAGACTTCATGTGAGTACTCTTCATCTACTTGGAACAGACTATCAGAAGCTCTATGAGAAGCTGTGTTGTTGTATAACAAATTGTAGTGATAAATTGTGGTGGAAAATGGTGATGCGTCTGGTTTAACCAAAATCATCTGTACTTCTCTGAAGTGCAGATCTTTTCCCTGGGTGGTAACTTAGAGATGTTTATGCAAGGCAAAACATTTTCAGTCGTGGCGTGTGTGCCTTTCTAGGAGGAAGACAGTCTGGAGCGGTGTTGTATAACACGTTTGGAGTTATGGGTAAATCAAGAGATTCAGAGAGAGGTGGATTGCTGGCATCAAATAACTCTTCAGATTCCCCAACTGGGAGCGGTTACAATACCGACGTGTCTGACGATAACCTTCCCTGTGATAGAATAAGCCCCTCTTCTGACATTAATGGAAATTCGGTTTCAGATGAGCAGGTATGTGCACGTTACGTAGAAATGACTGGCCTCGGGGGATTGTTTGGGTGTTTTAAGTGATTAACATTCATAACTGAAAAAATCGACAGTTTAACAGATGTCGTGCCACCCGCATTCACGCTGTTTACTTGCACGTCAAACTTTCAGCAAGGTCTCTTGGTATTGCCTTGGGAGATTTTATTTTCCTTTGTCTAAATTCATATTAAACCATTTCTGATGAGCAGTGCACAGCATGGTATGTTAGTGCCTTGCGGTGTAATCCGTTTGGAAAGCAATTTCCCTTTTGCCTTTGTGTTTCCATTTTTAAGGATGAAGGGGTCGAATCTGATGACCTGAAAAAAGATATCCCCTTGATGCCTCCTCCCCCTGACTCTTGCAGCATGAAGTTAACAATCAAAGAAATTTGGTTTAGTTTTGCAGCCCCTACCAATGTGCGCTCTCCAGCTCATATATTTTCAAGGTATTCTTTTACCTGATTTAAAAGAAAGAAAATGACAATTACGCTTTGTTAAATTGCAGTTTTATTTGTAGATTCTGAGTGTAATTCCAATAATTTTTGAGGCTTCTTTGGAAATGAAAATTTTGGATTTTACATATGGCACGGTAACTCTTGCTTCGATTTGTTATCGTCATTTATATGGAAGTGTTGCTAGAAAATTTAGTTTTATGTGGTTCAAAGAGGAAAAGAAAGATTAAATGAAAATCAAAACCACCCAACAAACTTGCAAATGTATGAAGGAGAAAGACAGGGGAGGTTATTTGTTTTGAGCAGGAGAGATGCTAGGGGAGAGAACCACTCAGTGGTTCTGGTATTCAACCTGATGCTTAACCCCTGATCTTACTGCTAGTGCACTATAAAATTCAAGATAAATCTTCCTAAGATAGAAGTAGCAGTAGACGAATCATGAGTGTGTGAGCGAGTAAAGCAAACCTGCCTTAGTATGTTTTGCCAGTTCTCGTTTTCTGGGCAATAAGTGTATGTTTGTTACTTCATAACACTGTTCTGTCATATTGCACCTATTTGAATGTCATTTGTAGTAGCATGAGAAAATCCTGCTAATTGCTGCTGCGGACTGAAAATACCTCATTGTTTTTCTTGTTCTCAACAGGCAGCTGAACCTCCTGAGTACTGCAACACCTGCAGTTGGTGCTTGGCTTGTTCCCATTGATCAGGTGAAATCATCACTGAATAAACTCGAAACTGAAGGAACCCTGCGAGTCTGTGCTGTTATGGGTTGCATTATGACAGAAGCTTTAGAGGTAAATGATCTTGATAAGATCAGGTGGCACATCAGAACAGAGCAGTGTAATATGTATTTGTTTCGGATTCTGCATATTTTCACTGACAAACAGCACCTCTTATGAGCCTTTACTTCTAGGACTGGTCAGAAGAACTCACTGTCTGTGCTTTTTTGACACTATACATGTATTTCAGAGGAACAAATATTCAGCTGTTACTAGTGAGGAAGTTCTGTGCTTCTTACCAGAGTGCATCTCCAGGAAAAATGACTGGAGATTCTGCCTTTTGAAACGGAAGAGTAAGAAACATGGCTGTAGCATCTGCTGTATTTTATGAAATATGAAAATGTGTTCAGTTATTAAATATTCAGGTTATCTTTTGGGAGAAAATGTGAGTTCCTGTGCTCCTGCAGTGTACTGAATTGTGTTTATTGGACCCGCTTGTCAGCGGAAGGGGGGGACAAGCATAGCAAGAAACACAAAATAGACTTTGTTGTTGAAAACTAGGATTGATAGAGCTTTTATGACCAATTGGGTGGCGTTGCGAGCTTGCCAAGGAGCTTTCTGGTGTGTCAGCAGTCTTCTGCTGTTCATTTACTTAGCACCATCTACTGGGAAGTCCTTGAGGTGATACCTGTCGTTGAGAGCCTGTCTTGCATTTTGAGATCGACGAGCTTAGTGTCAAGCTAGTTTTCAAGCCAGTTTTCTGCTGTACTCAAAAATCCTCCTTTGCAGCAGTCTCTTATTGCTACCTCCCTTCCTATTTTGTTCCCTCCCCTTTTTCTAGCATTAAACCAAATTAGAAAAGTACTTTTCTTTAGGAATACACATTCTCTTTGAAAATCTCAGCTAGCTGTGCACATGTCCATTAGTCCAAAAGTAACTTTACGAAGCCCACAACTTCAATCCAGCTCTCTGTTTTATTACTTGAGCTAAACAAATAAGCATCAAGTACGGTTTTTCACGTACACTGGTTGAAATAAGGTAGGTATCCACAAGTTCAAAATGAGGTCAGGAGTTTGTGATATCATAGGTGACATCTTGTAGTTCATGTGCGTGTTCTGCTTGCAAGTGTGTTCATACATAACAACTTGTTCCATTTTAATCTAGAATAAAAGCGTGCACTTCCCTCTGAGAAGCAAGTACAACAGGCTTACCAAAGTGGCTCGTTTCTTGCAAGAAAATCCCTCTTGTTTACTGTGTAATATATTGCACCATTACCTTCATCAAGCAAATTACTCCGTTATTGAGGATGCCACCATGGTGAGTTACCCTGTAGAAATATGGCAATCACTCAGTGCGGTAGTTTCAAATGAATCAATTTTTATGTCTTAAATCAGGTAAGGGTTTAAGGAAGGTTAACAACCAAGGAAAATTTAACCCAAACTCACATACGTCCCTAAGTTGATAAGGAGGTGTGGTTTCTCTCATCTTATTTTCTTTCAGATCTACTGTTTTTGTTATGGGCTGTGTATAGACATTCTTTTTACCAAGCTATTTTATTAGAAAATACATGAGAAATCCTAAACCAAAAAGGCATATCCTTAAAATTGTCAATGGCTTCTTTATCAGGTTTCATTTTCCTTAAAGATAAGAGCAAAGTAGTAAAAAATTGCATCTGTAGTTAAAAAATTGAATAAATCTCAATTACGAAGGCAAGTTCATGCACCCATTACTTTAGTCCAAATTCTCTCTTCAGAACTAGTTTTCATGTCTTTTAGAAATACTTGGATGATGCAGATGGTGGAAGAAAAGCCCTAGAATTGTAGAAACTTTAAGGCTGAAGAATCTCGTCTTTTTCTTGGTGGCTTTAGGATGTAAATTCTGGATTGGAGTGGTAAATAATTGTTTGAACAAACAGATTAGGCATAGGGAGGAGTGTTTGTTCCTGATCTTGTGTCATTTTCGTAATCCAATTCCATGGCTGTCAGATTTAAACACTGTTTTTCAACACGTTCAGCTCAGAGCCCAGTAACCCCCTCCATTTGTGACAGAAATAGCACTGTTTGATTTGTGGTCAAAATAAGAACCTTTTTTTTTTTCCTTAGCACACAGTGACATCAAAACAATCCCTCAGATTTGTTTTTAACACGGAAAAAAACATCTGCTTAATTTCCCTTCTGTTTCTGCAGCCGCTCTAGTGCTGCTGTGACTTTTAGTCCGTAGTTCAGGCCCTTATAATCACCGGAATACTCTTAGTTTCATATTTAATAAACCTGTTTCCTGTTGCTGATTTTGGCCCTTTTTGGCTAGATCCTCAGGCCACGTTGATGAATGTATTTACTGTGTTCCACGAAGGTGTAATTTTTATCTGCTAGCACTATGGCTTTTGAATACGTATGTGAAAGAACGCTCTGTGGTGCCAGCACGTTTCTCTCATAAGCCTCTTGAACACAAAGATTTAAGGGAGTTTTGACCTTTTTTTTTTCACCTAATTGACTTCAAAATCCTGTGGTTGACACTTTTAATTTACTTGAATTTTTTTTTTTTCAAGAGCGATGGCCTCCCTGCCTTAGTAACCTTAAAGAAAGGTCTGGTTGCCTTAGCAAGGCAGTGGATGAAGTTCATTGTGGTGACCCCAGCCTTTAAAGGAGTCAGTTTACACAGACCAGCGCAGCCGGTGAAACTGCAGCCAAATGCCTGCCACGAAAATGAGGATGGACTCGGATTAGACAACGGAGGAGGGCTGCAGAGTGACACGAGTGCTGATGGAGCAGAGTTTGAATTCGACGCAGGTATTTTGGTGTTCTTCTGTCCCCACAAAAATTCATAGGGACCAGTAGCGCCTCTCAGAGCGTTTGTATCTTTAGTTTTAATGCTTGAATACATTATAGTCTTGTTTTTTAAAAATGCTGAGCTTCTCTTTTTTAGACATGTCTTCATTTTGAAGCTGCTGCTGACAATTATAATTATGGTATTATAATAATTATCCGTTGCTTGGGGAAAAGCAGAACAGGAGACTTTTTTTTTCCACATGCTTTGTCTCGTTATTTATTGCACAAAATACATCAACCTAATTATTTGCTATCTTGGGATTAGGATTTTGTTGTGCAGCTTCTGACTTTAGTGAAGAATTCTAGGAACTCTCCCAGGAATAGCTTCAAACCCACCTCTTTATTTGTTCTTTGTGAAGACATTATTTCTTCTTTTTTTTTTTCCCCCTCATTTCCCCCTCATTTTTACTAATTCATGTGTGGTAGATTTCTGTTGCCACCTTAGACATTTGGACTTGATATAGAGCTTACTGAAGGAAGAACCACAGAAAGGTGGGCAGAAATAAATACATGTCGTTGGAGCACTCTTCTGTTGCTGCCTTGAGTTGACTTAGTTATTTGGTGTTTGTAGCATCTCTGTACAGTGCTGCTGTTCTCAGGAATACAACATTTATGTTTTTCTTTTCTCAAGTAACAATTACGTAGCATTGGGGAAAAAAGTAATTGTAGCAAATCAGGATGAGAATCTGCTTTTAATTAAAAGCCAGGCAGCAGTTGTCGGCCTGGAGTAAAACCAAAGGTCTTTGTGTGTGCAACTGGGATGTAATCACACGGTATGATGGGAGTTTTTGCTCCTTCCTTTAAAATACCTGCTTTGGTTGAGCAGAAACAGCCTATTAGAACCAGAAGTATTCAAACTGTATTTTCCTATGCATATGTTATTCTATTTTTCACCAAGAATTTAAGTGGCAATTTTGCTGCCTTCTATACATTTGCTCATGGATGGAATTCATGCAAATGTAAGCATCTTGATTCAAAAAATGATCAGCCACGCCAGAGTCAGCAAAAGAAAGTGAAATTTGGCAGGTTTCTTTTGGATCTGTAGCACAGAGCAAGAGTTTTATATGACATTGGAAGGACAGAAAGATTTGTACTTTATTAAGCAAAATCCAGTAGGCCCATGTGTGAGGTTTTTTGGACTTAAAATTCCCTAGACAGCTGCGTGAAGGTGTGTCAAAATTTGAAAGTCCAGGACTGCTTGTAAATAAATGTACCTAACAATAGATAATCTTGGTTCCCTGTATGTATACCAATGAGGAAATCTGTTTGCTTGGTCGCAGCTACTGTCAGCGAGCACACGATGCTCTTGGAAGGAACAGCCAATCGCCCCCCACCTGCTGGTGGCTCTTCTGGGCCCGTAACTGGTGCTGAGATCATGAGGAAGTTATCCAAGACTCACACTCACAGTGATTCTGTTCTGAAAATAAAGGTAAGTTTCTAGGGCCGTGCACAAGGTGGTTTGGAGCTGGCCTGTCTAGAAGCAATTCTGTAGTCTGCAGGTGGATAAAGACTTGTCTGAAAAGTAGCTACAATTACCTACAATGCGTGGAAGATATGCTCCTTACCTTCTCAAAGTGATGCTCAGTCGTTGGCCTGTATTCTACATCTCTATTGCTTTTCTTGCCGATTGAGTGTGGAGCCACACTTAAAAACAATATATGTGCACCAGTGGAGGATGTGAGTAACTCTCAGGGCTTCACAGCTATTTATGGAAGCAGAAATGAGGCTTTAACTGTCATTATACAAAATACAAGATTGACAAAGACTTTGGACTTGCATGGTTTAGGGTTCAGTGGCCCAAATGATTTGCTTGAAGGCACATCTGGCTCTTCTTGGATTCTGAGGGCAGAGAACCTGTTACATAGTTTTTAAGCCCTTAGGTGGACCAGGAGCCTTCCCCGTGGTGCCAGGAGTCCCCAGCTACAGCTCTTCACCTTCCCCAGAGGCTGCACTGGCCATTATATTAGGGATGAGAGGGGTTTGGTCTTCAGATGAAGACAGATACAAATGAGGCTTATATTCAGCACTGTTCCTTCTGCAAACTTGCTTTAGGGAAATTCTACACATCTGCAGTTCTTTGTTACTTGTTTGGCTTTTTAAACTGTTTCTAAACATAAAATCATTTCAATACTTGAGAGTTCAGTAGCACCTTTACGCACAGTAACTGCATGGCCTATAACCTGCCCCAAATGAAGTGCTAGTGGTCCAAAAGTTTGCAGGCAGAAGAATTTTGCAGTTACTGTGTTTCTGTCTCGGATCCAGACCGAACATCACTTCCTTTTTCAGTTTACGTGGTACTTGATTAGTTGCTTTTCTCCCCAAGGGCATACATCCCTATCATTCCTTAAGTTACACTAGTGGAGACACAGCTACCGATTCACCAGTGCACGTCGGCCGCTCGGGACCGGCAGTCAAGGAGAGCCCCCGAAAAGAGAGTCTGCTCAGCTATCTCACTGGGAGCTTCCCCAGCCTCCATAATCTCCTGGAAGGGACTCCTCAAAGAAGTACCACAGCAGTGAAAAGTAGCTCTTTGACAAGAACAGGTATGGTGTAGCATCAGTCAGCTAAAGGGAGGGGAAGGGAGGATTGATTTTAGTTTAATGGTTTAGAAAAGGTGCTGTATTTTCGCTATGAGTTACCAGTTCTGTTTGAGAGCCTGCCAAGGAAGAATCCTAGTTTTTAATAGCAATTCCTAGACATGGCTGCACCACACCGTTTCCTAGGAGCAAACAGCGGGTGCATCAGGTTGGGGAAAGACATAACTAACGTAAAAAAGAAAATATTTTCCTTTTACTTAGCCCTGCTGCTTTTTGAGTATAAATATTAATTACTTAAGTGAGTCTTTTTGAATGAATAAGGAAATTAAGTGATTATTCTGCACTTTTTCTTGATGTTGTAAGTAGGTCAAAAAGCAGACTAACGGTCCAGTAGCTTGGTTTTTGTATAAGAATTTGCAGATTTTTACTAATGGTCCTTGGAAAAAATACGTTTTGTAGAAGCTTGAGATACATACATTGAAATGTTTATGTTCTGTATTATTGTTCAGAGTGCATTGTTACAATTTATATAAAGAAAACCGGCGAAGTTTGATACTGCATTTTCTCTAAAACCTCTCTCCTTTGCTGTCAGGGAACGAAATATTATTCAGAAGAAAAGGTATTTTTTGTTTCTTAATGACTCCTTTCCTCTAATAGTAGAGATAAACAAATGCCAAGACATTTGTAGTGCAGCATCCGTTAGTGTCATAGTGTAACGTCTGTGGTAGCACCTGTAGTGTTGCTTGACACCTGGTGTACTGGAATCAACCTTGAGGATTTGGCTTACTTTTATAGTAAATAGGTGGTGTCAGTAAAATTATGCTGCGTTTCGCTGGTTTGACAACTGCTAAAGCTTCTGATTTATCTGTATAGGAAATACTGTGGCCACAGACATGTTATCTGAACATCCTTTGCTGTCTGAACCGTCCTCTGTGAGTTTCTATAACTGGATGTCAAATGCTGTGGGCAACAGAGGAAGCGTAGTACAAGAAAGTCCGGCCACCAAGTCGGGACACAATAGCCTTCCAACAGGTATTGCTAATTACAGCTGAATTTAAGAGATGATTCCGGGTTGGCTGTTCCTGTGCTTGCCACATGCTTTCTGAAAGCTATTGAGCCGGTGACTTGAGTTCAACAGCTGCAAATAGGACTTGTGGGACTCCAGCCAACAGGCTAATGAACAAATGGGATTTCAGCAGAACTGTCGTGTTCATTTCCCTCACCCTGCCTCCACAAATTCAGCCTTGTCCTGCATTTGGAACTCTAAATGTAGTTGCCAAAAGCTGAGCCATGAAATCATCCTCAGTTGCAGAGTCCCGTGGGGTTTTGGTAGTTATTTTTCATTTAATTTGCATATGCTGGTTTTGTAATGAGGACTTTGTATGTTGGAATCCTTGTTCTTTCTCAGCTCAATTTTGAGACTAAACGTAGACATCTGTTTTGAGAGTAACCTCCTTCTTCAGGGATGGGAAGTGATCAACTGGTGTAAGGGAATGGAGAAAAGAAAATACACATTACCTAAGGTCTTAAGTGTATTAAAGAAACAGACACTGAAAACTTACTGCAGCTTATTTATTATTCTTGTAAGCCTGTCATCCTTCACAATCCTCAAATGTGTGTATCTTCATTTTTGTTCTCAGGGACACTAAATTTGAATGTTTTGTCTATTAACAGTCTGTCAATCGTAATATATTAATCTTAGGCAATAATTTTTAAACATTTGTTTTCAATATTGAGTAAATAGTTTGATCCTACGAAATCTTTGTGCCGCACATGTTGCTTAACTGGTGTGGCTCCTCTGTAAACTGGAACGTTTTTGTCTGCAGGAAGAGTTCTAGGGTAGAAATACAGCTTTCAACTTTGTTTTTGTCACAAAAAGCTGTATATTTTTTTTTCCCTACTGCAACAGTAACAATTTGTTTACAAGCTCTCATTCCTGAATTAAGACTTGATGATTTCAACTCGCGCACACATCTCTCCAAACCGTTTTTCTGTGGAGGTGTATGGTCGTGGCTCTCTGATAAGTGCTGGAAGCTCGAGTTCTGAACAATCAGGATTGATTTACATTGGCAGAGCAGCTCTGTCTCTTGGAGGTCGAGCCCAGCCCAGGCTCAGGATGCAGGCGATGGAGCACGGGGGCAGAGAGATGCTGAAACTCTGCTCGTGAATAGAGAACTGCGGGAAGTGACTTGTCCATACTCATTTTTATGAAGAACTTATTTGGCTGGAGACTCACGTAAAGATTTAATTAGTGGATCCTGCATTGAGACTAATAAAACCCATAGAAAGCTAAAAGCAAGTATCAGCAGCTGTAGATAATCTTTCTTTTTGTACGGGCTACTCAGCCTATAAACTATTTCCGTTTAAACAGGAGCGAAGTACCCTGTAGAATGCAATGCAGACAAAAGGAGGTAAAAAAGAAAAAAGGCAATATGTTTGTGCTTTCCAGACACGAGTTGGACTATCTCTCCAACCTGTTTCAGCACAATCACGTGATTTCCTTATCCCAAATGCCACTTTTGTGAGGTTACAGACCTGACCAGGGCTCCACCTTCCGATGCGTATGGCACGTGTTTCTGTAGAATTCATCTTGCTGAACTAGAAGAGTTGGTGGTGTTAACGTTTGCTGGGGTGTTAGTGTTCCATGAGTATTTATTTTTTAGGTGTGGCACCCAATCTTCCTACTATACCCTCTGCTTCAGATTTCAACACGGTTTTGTCCAGTGACCAGAACACCCTGGATGGCACTCACTCCCAGCACAGCACCAGTCAGGATGACATCGCAGGTGTGGAAGAGGGTAACCAGGGGTTTCCTGCTGTCCAGCTAGCAGATGCACAGGTAGGTGGGGTTTGCTGCTGGATTTGGGAGTTCTGCAGGAAAAAAACCTAGTTATTACTTTAAAAAAAGAGCTTCTTATGCATTACTGTGCAAAGATGAAATAATAAGAAACCTCTGAGGTGTCCCATAACAAATTTCATGAATGGTCATTGCTAGAGCAATGTTTTATAACTTCAAAGAACATACTGGAGCATTTATGAGATTAACCTACTTCTCCAGGAGGCTTTTTCCTGAGGGGAACATTGCTTGGGAAGCCTTGCTCCCCTAGCTAAGCTTCAATGCTAGCTTGCTGTTTAGTCCATCTTTTTACTCAAGGAGCCCATAAAGCTTCTTCCTTTTTTTCCCCTCTTCATTTTGTTTTACAGCTCTGTCAATAAAACTTCATGTTCTGGGTTATGTAGCTGAGACTGTAAACATTGTAGGTTAACCAAGGGTGGAGCAAGAATATAGGAATATCTGGACAGTAAGAAGTTAATCAGTGGGTTTTGTTTTGTAGGTTGTTTTCAAACCTCTTCTAAGTTACACGGGAATTCAGTCTCAGGATGCAATGCCGCTCTGCTACAGAATGTACTTTGGAGAGTACCTCTCATTCTCAGGAACTCTGGACTGCCTCAGAGCAGATATTGTTGATTCAGATACAGCAAAGGAAAGAAAAAGCAAGCGAGCTCGAAGGTGTGTTGCGAGATATTTGAAAATATTAATATTAAACAAAAGAAAATACATATTTTATGTGGAGACAGAGAATTCCAAAGCACTTCCATAGAATAAGGAGCAGTCCTTTATTCTTTCAATTTTATCTGTTTTGTCTTCCTGTTACAATATATATATGTATATTTTTATCTTCTTATGGAATCGTTTGGAAGTTATTAGTATTTGAGTCTCAGCTACTTCTGAAAATTGGAGACTTGGGAAAGGAGAGCTGGTAGGAATAATAGTGGGGGAAATTTGAGAGGCTCTGAAATGCTGTTTTGTAATTAACTCTATAAATGAGGTTGTTACTTCAAGTGTAAATGCTGAATCTTCGCCCTGCCCCTCGCTCATTTTAGGCAAAGCCTCAGGTTGTGATGGAAAGATGGCACGCCAAAAAGTTTGTGTGGAACTGAATGATTACTATGTTAGTAGCACGCAGTACGAAAGCATCAAAGTTCAATTCTTTTAATATTTAGGACGCTGGTGAGAAGGTCCTATTAAAAGGTTGGATCAGTAAATTAGAGGTACCACTCTGTATAAAAAAAAAAGTCTTTGACTCCTGTGGAACGAAACCAAGTGGTAACTTGTACCTTTTCTTTCCTTAGGCAAGGCGCTGTCAATCTTCCTCCTCTTGAATTCAAACCAGCTTTGATGTTAGAAACTTTCAGTATTAGCGCTGTTGTAATGGAGAAATCCATGTGCACGCCTCAGAACTCCACCAATGCCCTTTCCTTTCACGACTTGAATAAACGCTATTACAATACTTTTCACTGTAACTTCACCATTTCGTGCCAGTCCATAAGCCAGCACGTAGATATGGCGCTGGTTCGCCTCATTCATCAGTTCAGTACAATGATTGATGATATCAAAGCCACGCAGACGGACATCAAACTTAGCAGGTACACAGCTGGGTCAGCCTCTCCGACACCGACTTTTAAAACCCGCAAACACCGAGATTTCCGCTCTTCTGACTTCAGCCGAAGCTCTCGAGGAAGTCTTAACGGAGGTAACAGAGTGAACAACACAAAGAACAAACGAACGAACAATGAGAACAATAAAAAAGAGTCTCGAAACAAGAATTCCTTGGGGAGGTCAGAGAGACGAACTTCTAAAGTGTCCAGGAAAGGTTCAAAAGATGTTGTTGACCACATGACTATTCACATGGATGACTCCGACTCTATTACTGTGTCGGAACAGAGTGAACCTTCTGCCGAGTGCTGGCAAAACATGTATAAACTATTGAACTTCTATTCGCTCATTTCTGATCCAACCGGGATTTTAGAAAAGTCTTCTGAAACTTTCGGGCCAACAGGTAAAATAGTTCATGAATCCAAAAAACTGTGAGCGTGTGCTTTTGCTCAAGTGTGTTCTTGTAAAGCTTGACCATACGGCCATTTTTGAAAGCTGCCCACCACGCCTAACCTGGAACAGAGATGCAAGTAGTGAGGATGGAGGGGAGTAATTGGTTCCCCAAGGTGGTGGAAAGAAGAAAAGAATCCTTTTCCTGGCTTTATAGTGTGCTTTGGTGTTTTCAATCCTAGACTTAGTCAAATGTGTGTTAATTGGTTAGTTTTAAGGTCAGTCCCTTGATATTCTTGTGCAGCTCTTGATCTGGATTTGCACTGGGTGTGGGACTGTGTTAAAAGGTTAATTTTCCAGGTTCATTGTGTACAGAAGGGATTGAGTTTTTTCCTCTTTAGGTTCTATTGTTTTTTTCAAGTGGCTGATGGAAATGCTGTATATTACCATTCTATGAAAATATGGAAATGCATACACGAGCAAAAAATTATATGCTGAAGGGTATAATTTCTGCCCTGGAAATGACTGAGTGAAAAAAGATCATCTGTGAACCTAGCTTGGGGAGAAGAAAAGGTGAAATACCGATTTTGGTGAAGTCCAGCAAAGATTACAGGTGTCTGGGCCATAATTTCATCCAAAGCTTTGAGATCTGAGTGATCGCTGTTCTCTATTTCCAATGTATTTTAGCACAGGAGAGTAGATTTGAGAGCTGATTTAGCATCATTCTTTTTGTTGGTGACCTTAAGTGGCTGTAAAATACGCAGAGGATCGTATAGTTACTAGTTAGGCATAATTTCCTTGGACTTCTTTTAACTAAAGAATGAGCGACTGAGAAAGTGTCAATGAGAACTCGTGTTAAACAGAAGGCACTATCTGTCATGCACAGAATATCACACGCACAGCTATGATGTCTGCACAAAATACAGATTTTCTTACGTTGTATTTATGCTCTGAGCGTTGAAAAGGAAAACTTGCTCATCCAAAACTAGGCTAGAAGAACCTTTGGCTGTGAAATGATCCAGAAAGAACAGGACAGTTGGGAATTGTCAGGGCGTTTTTATTGTATAATAACAAAACCACATGAATATTTATGTATATAAGACTATATCAGTGAAAAATAATGAAATCACTGATCATTCGTCACCGTCCTGTCTTGGATTTGCTTCAGTTGCAATGGTATTAGAGTGGAATAAACGAGGCACTGTTAATTAGCCTGAAGAGTTCCTTCGATGTGCAAGATACGTGATCCTTGGCTTCAGATACAAATAGAAATCAGGGATTTCTTGTAAAGCATCCTTGATTTTGTATTCTTGTAGGTGTTCGAAGCCCAACCGAGCCAGCTTGTCGGGTGGTGTTTGAGAACGAGCAGGATAACGGCCGAGACGCGCAGAGGAAGCGCAGCCTGGTGACGTCGGAGCCGCAGCACGTGACGCTCATCGTCTTTGGGATCGGCATGGTAAACAGAACCCACCTGGAGGCAGACATCGGCGGGCTGACCATGGAGTCGGAGCTGAAGAGAATCCACGGCAGCTTCACCCTGAAGGAGAAGATGAAAGGTTGGGATGAGCTAGAATATGTTGTCTAATGAAATTCAGCGGCAGCCTCACACGATGGTGTGTGCGCTTACCTGTGCCTGTGTGCGTGCGTGTGTACGAAGTTTGGTCTGTAAGTAGAGGCACCTTATGCCTCTGTGTGGATGGAATAACAACATTCAGCAACGCTTTTATAAACTCTTACTTGGATGTTGAAGGATTTCGAAAGGATGCAAGATTTTCCTTCATGGCGTTTTCTGAAAAGCTTTTAGAAGATTGTTGCTCCCTTCATCTTCCAAAGCTTTCTTTGTGTCACAGGTTATTTAACGTGACTACTAAAACTGTAATCTTTCAATTCTGTTCCTGCCGCACTAGTTTTGAAAGCAATAGACCTACCTGGAAGTATTTTACTGAATGAAATGTTAAGTATCTTTTCTTTTTTTTTTTCCTTAAAGATGTACTACATCAAAAGATGACTGAGACATGTGCCACTGCTCACATAGGAGGTGTCAATATTGTCCTGCTGGAGGGAATTACCCCAAATATCCAGTAAGTGTGAAGCCTGGCAGTGTAAAACCATTCAAGTGCACAGAAGTGGTATCAGTTGAGTGACAGGAAAGGTGTGTAGCTTAATATGGAGAAAGCATCGATGGTATGTCTTTAAGTAGAACTGGTGAAGTCGTGGTTTGGTGGCAGCCACGCAGCGGTTGCAGAACTGGGCTTGAGTTTGACTTGTAAAGCTAATTGTGCGTGCCCCTTGACAGGAGACTTGTCTGTGGAAGGTCTCGATAAGCTGAGAAGTAATTGGGTGAAGGGATTAGCAGGTCTCAGTCTAGGGCACCCAATTGCGCAAGTCTTCGACGTGGTTACATGGATACTCCTTTTCTCTTTGTAGTAAAAGATATTAGTAAGTTCAGAGTTGGCTGTAGGATCGTATGGTAAATGGGGGAGTGACCTGACTGAAAAACCGTAGGTTACGGGTCCTAATCGGAGCTTTTTTGCACTGATTTTATTCCTTGTGGTGCAACTTGATCGCGTTGTGTGTATTGTTTCTCTTATGCTTCTAATTGCATTTGGAAGCTTATAGGTTCCACTAAACCATACAGGATTTTTAGGAAACATTTAACCCACTGATGCTGATTATTCCTGCTCAAGATTTATATTTGCTTTAACAGATAACTTTTGAACTCAGATGACATGTGATTCTTTGTTTTATTTTTACAGTTCCAATATCCATTCTCCACCCTTTACATAATCAGCACAACTTGGCAGGGGTGAGGGGAGAATCACTTTTTGTGCTTGAACATCTTGAATTATTTGCTTAGCTTTATAATTTATATTGTATCTAGTTTTTTTGCCAGGTTCACAGACTCAAAAAGGGCATGCATTGTTTTTCTTTGTTTCTAGCTGAGCTTCTTTCTGTTTGCGTTGCAAAACGACAGTGGAACTACAACTCTTTGTACCATAGATCACCCTCGTGCAGTTTGGGTGAGGGCTGGGTAACCCTCAGTATGTCATCTAGGTGTAGAACATTAATGTTGTAGAAAAGGGGCTAAATAATGTGACTCGAATCTCTCCTTTTAATTCCTATTTTGTTTGGAAGGTGCCATAGAGAACTTACAACATACAGAATTTTATTCATGTCCCCAGCTGGATTGGTTCCAACAAGAATGTTTCGGAGGGATAGAGAAAAGTTTTAATCTGATTGCCGTGTAGGGTTCCTGAGGTTCCTCATGTCTATTTTACGTCATGGTCTTACCGAGCTTCCATAAAGGGAGGGTACAAAAGGAAAGGCAGGAAAATAATGATAAATCTTTAACAACAACAAACCTGAACAAAACCGAAACCTTCCACTTGGTAATTCTTTAAGTGTCATATTGTGGGTTACAGGGAATTAACTGACTAATTTGGCATGACTGTTTATTCTTTATTTGCTTTCTTTTTGTTTTTTTTCTTGCTTTCTCTTCAATCTTCATCTGTAGACTGGAGGATTTTCCTACATCTCCTACAAGCACAGCCAAACAAGAGTTTCTGTATGTCATATTATTATGTTTCATAGTCTTGCAATTAACTCTGTGTTGTGTAGCTAACGGCTGCATTCCTACTGTGTGTGATTGCCTAGGCAGATATTGCTTGAATACATTTTAATTTAACGTCTAATAGCACCTAGAGAAGCTTTTAACGTAGCCTGCTAAATTCCTCTCCAAAAAAAAGCCCTTGTAGAAGTTAACCACCTCGCTTTAGGGGCAGGTGTTGCGCTGGATGGTCACTTGTGCAACGCTGAAATGGTCTCATTGACTGCTAAACATGGAAGCAGATGTAAAGGACTTATTTTAATGAAGTGAATTAAATGTAAAGGAGCAGACAGGTTGGATTTGCATTGAACTTGGGAAGGAACTGCTGTGGTTGGAGTGCTAGTGCCTGATGGGACTTCAGCACGACTAGGACCATTCCTTTTGTCTTTATTTACCGCTGTGCTGAGTTTACTTACTGGGGTGCTGACCAGGTTCTGCTAGCACAAAATGCTTCCCTCAAAACCATGCCCATGTATCTGCTGCTGCTGAAGGTGACCCCCTTCACGTCCCCCAGATCTGTCTGTGAGCGTAGGTCTTTTCTCTCACAAAAGATGCAACATTTTCCTACTGCTTCCCTTCTTACTTCCCGATGCTCAAGTCCAGAGGGTCTCACTGGAGGAGTGGTCAAGGCAGGAGATGGTACATGGGCAACCTAGAAGCCTTGTTACACAGTGACCCTGCAGTACTCTGAGAAGAGAAGTTATGTGGCCAAAACGTGAGGCTCTTCTGGGTTTTTTTCTCCCTCCCCCCCTTGTTATTTTAAAAACTTCTTTTTCCCCCAGAGCAGTATTCTGAGCATGGGTTTCTTCTACCGCTTTAGACCACAAGTATAACTTGGTACAACTGCTGTTTGTTACAGCATTTGTGTATATGCGGTGTTGTGATAATACAGGATTAACTTGAAAATGACCTTCTAGATGGCAGCCCTAGAGGGAGAGCTGCGGACTGTAAAGCTGCAAGTGACGTAAAGAAAATACTCAGGTTTTTGTTCCTTGTTGTCTGGTAGCAACACTAAACCAGTAAAAAATTGTGCATCACTGAACAGTTGGATCCATTGCCACGTGATGAGGTCAGCAGGAGTAGAAACGATTACAAGGACTGGACAAGTCCACGTAGGGTAGGTCTGCTGGCGAGTCATGACCATGACACAGCCTCTGCCTCAAAAAGTAAATCCCTTAAGGGAAGGATCACTTCATTTACACCTTGAGTTTCTGCTACTGCCCAAAGTTTCATCAGTGTAGTAGTTCCCATGTGGGTTATGGACACTTTTTCCCTCCTTTTCTTCACATTCCCCAAAATCTGGGTGGTTGAGTGGTGACCTTGTAGCTAGTTCTGTAGTGGGACAGTTTTTTCCCAGGTTTGTCTGGAGAGTGATTATTTATGGAATTGACGCAAGAATATGGAATTAATTCTGGATGCATTACTGGTATAGAACAGAAGCATCGATTAATGATTTTAAGGACGTTAACCCGACAGGCATCTCGCTGTGGGTAAGCACGCTGCAGATACACGACGTGCAGTGCTCATTGCAGATAAACGTGTAGCCACACAATCATTCTGCATTTCGTTCCTCATCAAAGTACATTTTTTTGTAGACCAGACAAGTGACAGTGAAATGAGTCGCATGAAATACGGAAATACCTTAGCAGAGAAGCACAGGTCATCTTGCTGACATCTGATTCTCCTGCAGCATTTATATTGGTGTAATCTTTTGTAATTAAGGAAGGGCTTATAAACGGTTTGAATTCTCATCTTTGGAATCGATGGTAAATTCAGTGCAGACTTAGATTGACTTTTAAGATCAGTTCAAAGACTGGTTAAGACTAGACTGGTACAGGTCAGGAAGAGGTTTTGCAGCTTCCCCGAAGCTGTTCTTGTGATGCTAAAATTTTTAATGGAGTAGTATTGTGCATTATGGATGGGGAAAAACTGTATTCTTGATTGGCTTCAGGACAGTTTGGTCAGAATGGTAGCAGGAGGAGAGTTGGAATTAGATCAAAATCAACAGAGAAATAATTGCGGCATTTTTTTCTTTTAAATAGGCGGATTAAAATAAGTCTGCCCTTTTCTTAAGTAATGTTCGTTTCTATCATGTTTTGCTGAAAGTACTTGTGAATTAAGATTTGCTTCCTCCTTCGTATTTGTGTAAATTCTTCAAATAATCTGAAATAATTTCGATTTAACAGTCTACCCTAAAATATTAATCCTTAACCAGTTCAGATCTGTTGTAGCTCTTGCATAGCTGTGAAAATCTGAAAATGTTTCTAGAGCTTCAGCAAATTAATCTCCTGTTGGCAGGCCTGTGGTTGCATTCCAGTGCTGCTATTTCTTAATTAGAAACAAAAGGATAAGGTCTTTTAAAATTTTTATTTCCATACCTGGGATGCTTTGGGCTAGCAGATATTTTAACATGAGCGTAAGGAGCCTTGTGTTAGGGCTTCACAGAAGAAACATTACTGAGGGAGTAGAATAGACAGCATACTGTGGCTTTCACCATGAAACCAAACTGTCGTACAAAAAGTATTTTAGTTCTGCTCCGTGAAACTTGATGTTGAGAAACTTTCATTGAACGTTGCAATTTTCTAGTCTATTTTTCAGACATCTTTAGCTCATGTCCTGCATCTTCACAGCTGTGTGTCTCTGAGACTGTAATATTGTGTTGGCTACGTAATACTTCCATTGGGTAACCCTCCAGTAATTGACCTTCGATGAGAAACATTAATGTGTTACCCCGTGTATCTTTTTTAATAGGAACTTAGTGACTTCTGATACACCAAAACTTATTTTTGATATCAAAACCTAAGTTTTGTGCAGCTGTATTTTTATCTTGGGTAACCGTTGTGAACCATATCCTCCTTAAGATTAAAATAAAGTTTAGACTTTATACTTTGGAATAGTACAAGTCAATTAAGTATCGGTATTCATTCACAAAACCATTTATCACTCACTGTGTATTTATTGCTAAGTGAGTATTACTCCGTTGACCTTTTGGGATGTTAAAATCAGATTTTACTAAGTCTTCTTATGAAAAAGGATGATTCAAGATCATTCCTGAAAAGGGGTTGAAATGGAAGGCTCTTCTTTGTTTCAGTGTGTGAACATCTGTCCGTGTATGTGCAGCCTAGTTGTGTGTGAGCTCAAACAATCGGACGTGATGCAAGAATAACAACTGAACGGGTGTTTTTGCAGTGCATGACTCGTAGTTCTCTTCAATGTAGTGTAGCTGTTTGTGGCATGTAGTGCATCTGTGTGTGTCAAGTGAAAGGAGGAGGAATGTGATGTAGTTTATAAACAAAATCACTTCTATGAAGACTTGAAAATTCAGCTAACGCTTAAAAACCCCCAAAGCTGTAACTGTTTGGAAAGACGTGTAAATAAATCCGGTTTCCTTCTTCTGTTAGAACTGTCGTGAAATGCAGCATCGCCAAATCCCAGGCCCTGTACAGTGCCCAGAGAGGGCTGAAAACAAACAACGCTGCTGTGGTCAAAGTTGGAGCCATCAGCATCAACATTCCCCAGCACCCCGCCACGCTGCACAGCATGATGGTGCGCAGTTCCCACCAGCTCTCCAAGCAGATCTCGGATCTCATCAGGCAACCGTCGACCGCGTAAGTCCTGCTGGAACGGCCCTTCCGAAGGCCGCTGGTCGCCATCCAGTTACGGGCTTGTTGCATAGGTGGGAGGGTCGGGCCAGCCACGTGTCCCGTTACAATAACAGGAAGGATTTTCTGCTCTTTGTCTTGGTAAATAGGCCCCAGCCTACCAAAGAAGATGTTGCGACTCCTTTGCCCTCTGAAAAGACTCCAACGAGTATTAATCAAACGCCCGTTGAAACAAATGAATTTCCCCAGCTGCCAGAAGGCTTGGAAAAGAAGCCTATAGTTCTGAAATTCAGTGCCATGATAGATGGTATAGCTATTGGAGCAGCGCTCTTGCCCTCTCTAAAGGCAGAATACAAGATGGGAAGAATGAGGAGTCACGGAATGACAGGTAACGGTTCTCTGAAACATTAAAAACATGATGGCTCCTAGTTTGGCCTTGCTAGAAGCATCCAAGAGGACTCGGGTTTTGTGTTGAGTTATAGACGGAGCTTTGAATCTGGTGCTATCAGCTTATTTTTTGAGTGTGGACTTCAATCAGAGGATTTAGTGGTGGTGTTTCACATAATTGCCAGAGGTGGAATACAAGAGCGGAGGAAGACATGTCCACGTTCATACACAGCTTCCTCCCAGGAAGCTTCCCTTGACAGTTATTCATCGTACTGTTTATGCGTCTTGATGAATTAAATTCTGGTTTGTAAGGCTACTTGAGAATACACTTACCGGGCCTCAGTACAGATGAGGCGGTTTGTATGACACCCTTCTAATTGCAGCAAAGTCTTCATTTCCTTAAAAATTAAGAAAACCGGGAATCCTGTGGGTGGATATTTACACCTCCCAAGGTCTGCGTACTTCAGTAACACCGAAAAGACTTTTTAATTCCAAAAGCGTTTTAAAACGTAAGGTTAAATAAAAGATTCTTTTCTTTCCTCATCTTACAGGTGCCCAAACGAGATTTAATTTTGAACTTCCAAATCACAGATTGCGCTTTACTTCCAAAGTCTCTGCCACTGACATGTCAACCATTCCTCCTTCGGCAAGTCTCAACCTTCCTCCTGTCACGATGTCGGGCAAATACATCATGGAAGAACACGATACTTACTCAGACCAAATCTGGAGCATAGATGAGCTACCCACAAAGCAAGGCTATTATCTACAGGGGAACTACTTACGCTGTGTGGCCGAGGTAGGTGTTGAAGATGGTAGTCACCATCTTTGATAACTTCTTTCCATCGTTACACTTCTCTCTGGGCATCTTCATGTTGTTTTAATTATCGGCCTAGTCCAGAACTCTCAGCTTTACGGGTTGATCCAAAGACACCATTTGTAGTTCCACGACACTGAAATAGAACTTGCTCAGTCCTTAGTTTGAGCAGCCAACATACGAAGCGGTCCAAACCTCTGTATTGGAGGATTTTGAACATGTTGCTTTGTGTGAATAAAGAAGGAAGATATGTTCAGAATCTTTTTTTGGGGAATGACAGTATTCCTCATCAGTGAAGGAGACAAAAGTATATCATGCTGACGATTCCAATACAGTGTAACTTTTAAAGCTTATGCTGGCACGTCACATAATGTCGTATATTTTGCAAAAAGAAACACCGAAATATTTAAGAACAGTTCTATTGTTTTCATAACTTCTATTTTCTCATGATTAGACAGCTCCGTAGTTAGGAGAAGCTATAAATAACCTTAGTAAATGATACAAAATGTTCTGTTTGACACAGCGTGTTGTACTCACAAGTTCTATTTGTGTCCCAGTTTCTTCAGTTACTTTTCACAGAGAGATCTTTCAAAGGATCTCATCCAGCAGCAAAAAGCGGGGTCTTTCTCCCAACTCGATTTCTTTAGTCAGAAAAACAGTCTAGGATGTTTGTAATTGAGACTTCTGATGTCTGCATCTTTACGGGGGAAGTTTAATGAGGTGCTGTTCTTTGTTCTACCCATTTGAGTTATGTCCTGGCTGAAGAAAGACTTCAGGGTCTTGGAATTTGTTCAGCGAGTACAACAACAGGGAGGGGCTGCTTAGCAAAGGCAAAAGCCAAGTCGGAGTGGTTTTAGGAAAGATGTGTATTTGAATGTAACTTTTAAAATCTTAATGGCAAATTTAAACCATCTTAGGCACACTTGAGTTCTTCAGGAATATTTTTTAATATTAGAGCGGACACGTCATAAGTTTAGAAGATACCAGTAAACCTGGTCAGCTGCAGTGACTAGAACTACTTGTAGTAATGATTTACTATCTGGAATTACTTCTAGAGGCTGACAGCTCATTTCTGTTTTGTCCTGGTAATGATTTACTATCTGGAATTGGCATTTTGCAAACTTCCATGAACCTTAATCAAGTCTTGCATGTTTACTGTCTAAGCTAAACTTAATCAAGAGAAGAACCTTTTTCATATAATAGTGTAAGTCCTTCAGCTTTCAAATAGCCGTTCACAGCAGAAAAAATAGAAGATAAAACTACTTAGTGTTCTTTTTTATGCAAAGAAATATGTATGTATATAATTGGACTTGAAAAGATATGCCTGAAAACTAAAAAAGTGTTGTTTTGAAAACATAGGAAGGGTAATTGTTTTAATGTTCTACTCTAAAATTTGCTGTTTGCAGGTTGGTTCCTTCGAACATAATCTCACAACTGACCTTTTAAATCATTTAGTATTTGTGCAAAAAGTGTTCATGAAGGAAGTAAATGAAGTCATACAGAAGGTGTCAGGTAAGCAAAACGCTTGAAACCAACCTGACGTAAGATCTTTAAACCTTGCTTGAGGGCGACATTATATAGTTCTTGGGATGGGCAGTTTATTTCTCAGACACCATCACTTCATGTCTAGCACTCCAAGAAGCAGCAAGAAGCAAGCAGCAAGAGCTGGAAGGTGAAATAATAACAGAGGCTCTGGAAATTTTTGTAGCTCTGTCAGAAACAAGGTGTTTTATTGCAAAGCAGGGTAGTTTGTCATGCTGGACACGAGCTTCTGTGGCTGCTGCTGACATGCCCTTGGCTGGGTTAATTTTTCTGCGTTCACTTCGTTCTCTGGGAAAATTTAGATTGTGATATTGAGTTTTGTAAAACAGCGTCAGCTTATTTTTAAAGGGAAAATGGGGTTAATGTTGGTATTGCTTAATGTCTCCTTATTAAACTCTCGGATTCTTTGCGGGTAACGTGTTTCAGAAGTGTATGAAAAAGGCATTTAACCAGATTGATTGGAGTTTGTGTGTGATGCTGTTCACTGCAGAAAGGCCTGTCATTGAAAAATACTGATATAATTTCAACTCTTCTCATGCAGGAGGCACGGTATTCGGTCAAGTGTTTTTGTCAGGAAATTAGAAAATACACATTTACATTAGAAAATACATTACACATATACATTAGAAAATGCCCCGGTTCTTAGTAGAGAGCTATTAACTGCCTGTAACAAGCTGATTCTGCACCAGCGTCTTCCATCTTCAACCTCTATTTGTTATTCTAAATCTTCAACTAGTCTCTGTTTAAAATGAGGCTTCGTTCACTGTCACCTTGGTTTATAGCTACTCGTTTTAAAATGGTTTCTCGGTTAAAACTCTGAGTGTGTATATTTAATGCGTGCAGGAGGGGAGCAGCCAATACCTCTTTGGAATGAACACGATGGCACAACTGATGGAGAAAAACCAAAAATTCTGCTTTACTCATTGAGCCTGCAGTTCAAGGTAATCTTCTGCCTACAAAACGGCGGTCCTAGATGCTTGTGGGTTTTTACCTCGAAGCTTATGGAATCGGGAGTGCTTTGCATGAAGAAAAAACCCTTGAGTTTGGTTCCTGTAATCTTTTAAAATAGCTTTAAAAGCCATTGCGTTGCATTGTGAAAAATGATTACGTCCCTTCTTTTTGCTGCACAGCAAAAAGGCTTTTTTGTTCCTTTTGCTTTTTACTCCCCTGCTGCCCCCCTTCGCTTTGTCTCTGAAATGGATCCTGATAACTTTTTACTTTCCTTATTCATTAGGGAATTCAAGTGACAGCTACAACTCCGTCAATGCGAGCCGTGAGATTTGAAACGGGGCTGATAGAACTTGAACTCTCCAACAGACTGCAAACCAAAGCGATGCCTGGAAGTAGCAGCTACCTCAAACTGTTTGGGAAGTGCCAGGTGGATTTAAATCTGGCACTAGGACAGATTGTTAAACATCAGGTTGGTGCTCGACATCTTTGCGTGTGGTGTTCTTAATCGTGCGTGATGAGCCCAGCCAAGAGCCTGCCTCGTGCTGCTGGTTTTTCTCTGATCTGCCTGTGGAGTGGGTGTAAAGTGTAGGGAGGCTGGGGCAGGTGTTGGTTTTGCTTTTTCATTTGAGGATTTTTAAATTATTATTTCTTACTTATTTTTCCAGCTTGTTTTCTCTTCTTTTTATTTTAATTAAGGTCTAGGCATTCTGCAGCACACAGTTGTGGAAACTTACTTCCTGAATGTGCTCTTGTATTTTGTTAAATAGTTGTTCAAAATAAATTTTCTCACTTGAGTCAAGAAGGGAGTGGAGATGACCCCTCAGAAGAATTAGCAAATTTCATTATGAAAGCCGGTGTAGATGTAGAAGAGATGAAGCAAGTCAAGTATGGACTTTTTTTTCATGCAGTTAATAACCTAGAATTAATTATCCCTTTGCAACAAGTAATAGCCTTGCTACTGAGTCAGAATTTTTGTTGCTATTGTTACGTTACATGAATGAAATAATGAGATCAGACAAGATGCAAACTTGACCAGACCTACATTTAGACCTGGTTTGTATTCATGTGACAGTTATCTCTGGGATTCTTGAACCCAGTTACCTGGAATTGCTCATTTGATGATAGGAAAATATTTTGTGATGCCTGGAACCAAACAAATACGAGTCTTAGAACCTATAAATGTCCCGGCACAATAGAGGATCGGGATGTATCGATAGTTACTTTAGTTAATATTTTATGATAAATAAGGAATCAGAAAACTGAATATCCTCAAAGGAGCTTTGGCGACAAGAGGGAAAAGGAGACATCTTTACTCCTTGTTGTAATTTTACGGTTCTTGTAACTGTCCGAAGCAGTAATTTGATTTGTTTTTCCCCATCCCTGAACTCCTCCCTGCTGCAAACCTTTCCCCCTTCCTACTTTTTTGAACATTCGAAGGTGTACGAAGAAGCTGGCTCAGACTTTCACCAGGTTGCCTATTTCAAGACAAGAATTGGATTAAGAAACGCTCTCCGAGAAGAAATCAGTGGCTCATCAGACAGGGAAGCTGTGCTCATTACTTTGAACAGACCAATTGTTTTTGCTCAGCCCGTGGCCTTTGACAGAGGTATCGATCACCCAGTTGCTACAAATTTGTCTTCATCCTGAGGAAGCTATATTTTTTTTCTTTCAAAGAGTCTTAGCTATCAAAATTTAGTATGTTTAACGTTAAATAGAAATGTTAGGTTGCTGAGAAATTTAGGAGATCTACTGCATGCCAACAGGTTAATAATTCCTAAAAACTGGAAAAAAAATATTTAGCGAATGTGCTTTTTTTTTTTTGGTATGTGTTGATTTCAATGAAAAATCTCTGATTTCTTCGTAAAGCTGTGCTCTTTTGGCTGAACTACAAGGCTGCGTACGACAACTGGAATGAACAGAGAATGGCTTTACATAAAGATATTCATATGGCCACGAAAGAAGTAGTAGATATGCTGCCTGGAATCCAGCAAACCTCTGCGCAGGCTTTTGGGACCCTCTTTCTTCAGCTGACTGTCAATGACTTAGGGATTTGTCTGCCTATCACAAACACGCCTCAGGTAATCGAGGCATCTGAAGCAGCGTGACTGTCAGTAGGCTGGTGTAATGCCCATTTCTACGTGACTTTTATGTCCATAAATGTAGTTTTTCACCGCACCAACGCGGGAGTCACAGGATGCTGATAATCTCACTAGTGCTGCTGCTCGTAGTAGAAAAGCTGTTGTCATTTATAGAACTGGGTTATGCAAGTTTCAACTGGTGTAGGTGTTCTGGGGAAATGTATGTGGTGTAAACAAGAATCCATTACAAGCTCAGCACTTTGGAAAGTCCTTGGAAGTGTTTCAGATGGAACGTATTTACTTGAAAGCTTCCGTCGCAAATTCCAATTAATCCTTTTATTTTTCATATTGTTATAGATAGAACAGCTTGGAAAACTGTGGGCTTTAAGGTGCTGTTCTCTTTTGTTTAATTAAAATGAGGAATGAGAGTACGAGTAACGATTTGAGAGATACAGATAGAGATGTATAGTTCTCAAACAGTGGCTTTTATTTAGTAACTCAGTTTGAGTTAAAGATTTCAACTGCAGTCACTGACCGAAATGCAAGACATTGTACAGACAGATGTGATGCTTTGGAAACTTTCTGTAGAGAAAAAAACCACAAGGAGATGCGAGAAGGGGACCAGTTTTCTAACAGGGGAAGATAAAGAGAGTATTTAACGCATGTACAATATCACTCTGACACTGCAACGACCGGTAAATTCTCTCTGTGATTTTCTTTCCCAGTCTAACCACACTGCAGATCTTGACACGGGCTCTGCTCTCGTCCTGACTATTGAAAGCACGCTGATCACCGCCTGCTCCTCAGAGTCTTTAGTTAGCAAAGGTCATTTTAAAAACTTCTGTATCCGCTTCGCTGATGGCTTTGAGACAAGCTGGGATGACTGGAAGCCAGAAATAAGAGGAGATCTAGTCATGAATGCGTGTAAGTGGTTATGATCTCATGCTGGGCGATGGGATTTCAGATACAAATCCACTTCTGCCCTTTCCTGTGGTTTTTAAAATTGCTGAACTTTCCCTAGAAAGACAAAGAAAAGGCTTCAGCTTTTCAAAAGCAGATTAATCTGAATCTAAAAGGTTCTATTCATTTCTTTCCCTTTTTAATAATTTTGCTACGTGTCTTATTGTAAGCATTTAAGTTCTGTCTGAGAGATGTTGGAAGAGTTGGATTTGTTTCTTTTATATAATTTCATAAAGATCCCAGTAAGTTTCTTTAATAGTTTAGAAGATTTTCATCATAATCTTTCATTACAATGAAGATTCTAGAATTTATATGGAAACCGAAGTTGATATAAACTTGGATGTTACCAATTAGATTCACTTGACTAAATAAAAAAAGTCATTCAGTGGGAATTAAAAGCAAAACTGGGAAGGGCAAGTAGCTGGGGTGGGATTTGTCTAAAGCAACTTTGTCTGCTTAATGGATGTGCTTCCTGTGCTTCATCTAGGTGTTGTGCCAGATGGTACGTATGAAGTATGTTCTAGGACAACAGGACAGGCTGCAGCAGGTAATACTCTTCAAATAAATCAACTCCTATATAAGTAAAACAGTCATAAAACATGAAATTTGAATCCCTTAACTGTGTTGTAATTGAATTGGTGGTTTGGGTTTTTTGTTGTGTTTAGAATCTTGTTCTCCTGTTAAAATTCCTTCGTATTATTTTTATCTGCCCCATGTATTCAAGCTATTCTAGATTTTAAGTCACATCAGCAATGCTGGTTTTAGATTTTTACCTGCAGGAAAACACGTGTATATGAGTTTGTTCCTTGGTTGGAGAATAGTCCTTTATAGCAGCCATGTTGTCCTACTGCTGTCCTACTTCCAGTCCTTCTAGTGCTGAGACTTTGCATCCTGCGCTCCCATTTCTCCCTCACCTCTTCCAGAGATGGCTTCTGTTCTTCCTAAACTTTCTTCCTTCCCAGTCTCTCCTACTGAGTTGTTGGGATGTTCTCCAGAGGCCTCAAAATGACCTGGCAGTCTCTGTCTTGGTTGTCATATCTGCTGCCTGCTTCTTCTCGTCTCTTTGCCCAATGTTGCGTGTACGGTGTCTCCTGTCCCCGCTCATTGTCCCCCGCTTGCATTTTTGTGCTGAGGAGACACAAAAACGAAACACATGCTGCAACTATTAAAGAATTTAACCTCACATGGAGTTGTGAATGGAAAAAAAAAACCCAATGAATGCATTTAGAAAGGAAAACAGTGTCTTGTGTCGTTCTGCTTAAAGCAAGTATTTTAATGCTGGAAGGTGGCACTCATTGGAAAAATCCTGGGGAGACAAGAGTATTCAGCAGGGACATCTGACATCTATTATAACATTTTCCAGTATTGTTATTCAAGACTTGAAACTGTAAATAGGCGAACCCTTAGGTTTCTTGCTGTCAGAAATCCTGTGCTGTAACGATGTACTGGGCTGCGATTCTAAGAGCTGAAGTTTGAGATGTTCTCTCCTGGTCACCAGCGTGGCTGAAGGGAACGTGCTTTCATTAGATTTGTCTGCTTACATCACTTGCTAAAGAAATATTAACTTCATAGCTGTGAAGTACTTCCAGCAGCCGTTTCAGCTGTGGAGTACGTTTGCCTCAGTGGGTGGAAAGACAGTTCTTTGTGACTGATAAATGCTGAACATGAGGGGATGTTTTACAGGAGGAAAAACTGGTCAAACTTTTATTTGTGTGTGTGTGTTAAATACAGAAAGTAGTAGTGCTGGAACCTGGACACTGAATGTGTTGTGGAAGATGTGTGGCATTGATGTCCACATGGATCCAAACATCGGGAAAAGACTGAATGCTTTAGGCAACACCCTCACAACGTTGACAGGAGAAGAAGATATTGATGATATTGCTGACCTCAACTCTGTAAACATCGCTGACCTTTCTGATGAGGATGAAGTTGACACTATGTCACCCACCATACATGCAGTAAGTACATCATCCAAAATAAGTGCTACTAATTGGAGAAGGTGCGACGAAGTCTTCAGTCAAATGGAAAGATCTCGGTCTTGAGTCCAGCATGCTGCTGCTCATAGCTCACGTAACACTTGTTGCAGATCGAAATGGTGTGTGTTAGTTTTCTAACTCCATATTTTAAAGGCAAGGAGTCACAGATCCTATTTCTACTGGCGTTCTGTGGAAATACCAATCCGCATTTGAAAATACGGAGATGTAATACCTGACTTCCGGTTCCTCAACTGGAAAAGCTGTGGCTGTAGATAGGTTTTCTTAACAGGAGAGTAAGTTACTAACATGAGCAAATGAAAAACAAAATCTGTTTTGGTACTTCTACCCGATAAGCTGCTGACCTTTGCTTTTTGGTTTCACATAAAAACGTTTTAACATGTTCTTTAATGGCTACTTTAAATGTCTCTCGCCTGGCAACAGTGAAAACCATGATGTAAGAACACTAATATTCCTGTTTGTTGTTTAGAAATCAGGTGGAGGCTCATTGTGTGGAGATGCACGCAAGCTAACGTTTGGGCAGCGGATTGTAAATCACCTGCTGGGTTTGAGCCCCCCAAACCATCGATACTCTGTTCCTGTAGAATATCTTTTGGGGTCAGCGAAGTGTGATTCTCTTCAGTCTAGCAGATCCCATAGGAAAGCAGGCAGATCCTGCTCATGGGGACATGTATGTAGGAGTTACGGTGTGTCTAACGGAATGATGGGGTTTGGATCACTGGAAAAAATCCAATCAGCTGCCTTCTGAGATGAAACTGATTCTTTTGCATGCACTAGTCCAAAAATTTGAGGTGTGAAATTCACTTTGCCTGTTGTTAACTCGTGCCGATGTCTGATTTTTGATGAGGGCGTTAATTAAATCTCCATTTTAAACAGGAGATTGTTGATCACCGGCGGCAGGGAGCTTCTAGTCTCCAAACTGGAGAACAGCGAGGAAGAAAATTTGTGAAGCGTTTAGTTGATATTAGAGAACTCAATGAGCAAGCTAAAGTCATCGATGACTTAAAGTAAGTTGGGTTTTGCTTCAACTCGCACCAGGTTTGGGAATAACAAACTGCAGCTGGCTTTTTTCTGTCGTTATCTTGTGGCTTTGTGATGGTCAAGTGGACATCAGTCTTTATTTAAAGATTAAAAATCATCCTTTGGGATTCCAGAAGAAAAAAACAAGTGATATATGCAAGTAATCTGTCCAACTTCTCAAGTTCTTTCCCAGGTGTCAAATGAATCTATATTTTGTTTCTATGGTTTTTGCATTACGATGCCTGATTATAATCAATTTCCTATTGATTCAAAATTCCATCTTTATTTCTTATCACAGCGATTCCTTCAACGAAATATATTACTTTGTAACTGTAACAAGGTTAGTCTTGTTCCCTGGAAAAAAATATTTAAATTTGCTATTTTTGCATCTTGTAGGTGATATTTTAAAATTAAATCTCTTATGCTGTACTTGAGAAAACCCTGAAGAAGGAATTATTTCAAATTTCATAGATTTCATCTGAACAACCTCTGTGGATTTTATTAATTTTCTGTAATTATAGTTTGTTTAACTTACTACTCCCCCACTCTTTCACTAAGACAGACTTACTATAAATGGATCTGTCTGGGATGGGAATACAAGGGCTTGGTAATTACGTGTTAAATAATGAAAAGAAGATACAGGTTACTGCGTGTACTTGGAATAAAATTGCTATCACCATTCAGAGGGCAACTGGCATTGGTTGTAACTACTGAAAAAGAGACAACGGGATCATTCCCATGGGAAGCAGCACATCACTGCAACCCAGATTGCGAAACGATGCAAATGACGTCACCTCTTTGTAAGATAACTCAACCATGATTTATCCCCAGAAAATTAGGTGCGAGTGAAGGAACGATAAATCAAGAAATCCAGCGCTATCAGCAACTGGAGTCGGTGGCTGTGAACGATATCCGCCGAGACGTTCGTAAAAAGCTCCGGAGATCCAGTATGAGGGTGAGCAGCGTGAAGTTACGTTTCAAATAGGACAGCCTAAAAATAGATGTAGGTTAAAGCCAAGAAAATGGTAGTAATGGAAAAGGCTGAGAATAGAAACTAGTTGAGTAACCTCTTTACCTTTAGGAGGGGGCGGGGAAAGGCTTTTCTGCCTGGTACTAATGGTGATAGGAAAATGGAAATGTCACCGCTACTGTCATGTCAACGGGCTTATTTGCACACTCACAAGAAGTAGTCAGAAAAGGTCCCGTGAAGATGATGTCATGTACTCCTTTTCTTAGCTTTTTTTCAACTGATTCTGTATTGGATGGGCAAATGCAGATGCAAGCACGTGAACTGCCTGGGCAAATGATACCTACGTCTTGTATTCCCCTTGGCATGTGGGCTTTCTGCGTGTTCTGTGTATCAATAAATAATCTGTTTGCGGAGTTAGGGGATGTAAAATAAAAACAAGCTACGAAGCATAGACACTAGAAGAAACGGGACAAAAACCGAGCGGTGTTGCTGGTAATCCACAAACACTTGGATGTTGTCTCAGACCCCGATAACAAACCTGGCAGACCGCTATTTGCAGGGTGTCCTGATGCGTGAGCTCCAAGTATGAGGCTTCATTAAGAAGAAAATATATTTTATGTCGTAATCCGTTTGCAGTTCTTTCTCAGGTGCTCTCACCTGAGGTCCCGTTCTTCTGTCGCTGTAGTGGTTGCTAGGAAGGATGCCCGCCCAAGGGGTCGGGTTATTAGCTTTGGGTTGACTTTTCTCCTGGCAACAGGACGTGACCTATTCCAGCAAGTATGGAAAGGGAACATGCATCTGGAGGCAAGGTGAAAATGCTGGCGAAGGCTGATAAGAGATGCATTTTAGCTATTATGGAACAACAACCACAGATCTTTCTACTTCCCTGCTACACCTGTGTAAAATGGAATTTTAGCTTGCCAGAGTTTCCCTCTGTGTTTTCAGTTTTTGCATTTAAATGCTCTTTTTGGTTTAGGCTGCCTCCTTGAAAGACAAATGGGGTCTCAGCTACAAACCCAGCTATAGCCGATCTAAGAGTATTTCAGCGTCAGGAAGGCCACCTCTGAAGAGAATGGACAGAGCAAGGTAAGCCTGTGGGACTTGAGATCTGTGACAGCGACAAGAGCGTATGTAACAGAGGAAACGTTGGACGTGGGCCGTAGGAGCTGTTGGCAGTGGCTGTACGTGGTGGAAATGGATAGGAGGAGGCCGTTTTCGAAGACAGGCATGTTCTCAAAAGCAACTTTTCACCTTTTTGTGAAACTTTTTGGACAGACTTAGTAGTATGTCAAATGAGGAGAAATTCCCACTTCAACAGCTCAGGGTTTTCTACAGAATCCTGCTTTCAAGTTATACTGAAGAAACGTAAATAAGGAAAAAAGGAATCGAGTAATCATTTTGATCAGTACGCTTCATTTGCAGTCATCTGCCTTACACAAGGGCTGTTGTAAGGAGAAGAAAGGGAGATTCTTTTTTCTTTTGGAAATGATACTTTACTTTAAATCTCTTCACCTATATAACGTGCGTTGGTTTTATTTTCTCATTTAATGACTGCTGAGCAAACTGCAGTTATGTAATGATGCCTCCTTCAAGTGTTTGCTTGGGTTTTAGAATATGTGTCTGAGTCTGTTGCTCCTGTAGATCCAGCTGAAGCATTCCAAGTTTGAAATGTCAAATGTACTGCGTTATTCTGTGTTGAATAGAAGAGATGCGAAAATTAAAAAGGTAGAGAGGAGTGTTAGAATTCTTTGGACTTTTTGCTATAAGAATAGAAATTGGCTGCAATTTTGAATACTTCTGTAGAAGTGAACGGAAATAATCCAGATGTGAAAATATCAGACAGCAGATATTCCAGCCTAAAACCAGCTTTAGAAGTACTCTAAAGTGAATCTTTCAAGGCGCTCTTGATGCAGAAACTTTCTTCTGAATTAATTGCCATTCTTGATAATAAAAGCAGAGCAAGTGTTGCAGGCATGAAGGTTCTAGTTCAAGACCTGTCAGGTGAAAACCACTTTTCACAAGGTTATCTGAAGAGAACCAGAGACTCTATGGAGCAGATAATGGTGATTTTCTGTTTCTCTAGAAGAAACACCATGTTCCACAAAATTTCATGAGTACTTTGGCTGTGAATGAGAAGTAGTATGCGTATACTATAAGGCCAAATAATTCATGTCAGCTGCGTCAGAGAATCCATAATCTGCCAACGTGCTTTATGTCCTATGTGGTACATCACAAATATCTTATTTTTCTGTAATTTCTGCATGTTGCTTCAGGATTAAAAAACTTGCATGCAGAGATGGGCTAGTGATAGATTCCTGGCCAAGGAATGTGTAGCTTCCTTCTCTTTCCTCCCCCCTCTCCTTTTTCCCATGTACCCTGAGTGCTTCAATTATGGTTTTAAACTTTCTTCCGTAACAAAATCATAAGTACCACCTGTACTTTTAAATTTGCCTTATATTTGTGTAGTTAAATGTCTGCACGAGGGGAAAAACCCTGTAGTAAAACTCCACAAGCTGTTGTGTTTTGGTTTTGCTTATAGCTCTCGACTAGGAGACAGCGAAGACCTCCCAGATATCCGTGTAGACGCTGCGTCTCCTGGGCCAAGAGTAACTTTCAACATACAGGATTCTGTAAGAATTACTTTATATTTCCTGTGTCATTTGCTCACACGTTCATGAGATAGGTACAACTAGGCGGATCTGAATTGCTTGTATGTTTTTGCGTGTCTGCTTCTGTTAGTGTGTGCCTCAAATGAGGGATGTGTTTTTGGAAGGTGGATTTGTTCTGCTAGACAGATGTGCTTTGGTTTCTTCACACAGAAATGCACTGAATCATTAGAGAAAATACCTGAAAACGGTATTTATGGGGTTTTGTTTTGGAGTTTTTATCAGAAACGTGCAAAAAATCATTTAGTATTTTATGCATTTGAATATATTGAGAGTTTTGGAAATGGGTGTTAGTTTGCTGCAGCCCTACAAGTATAACCTTCTGTGTGCTTGCACCGGATTGTTGAATTGGTTTTTGTTTGTTGCTCTGTTTTCTCCCTGTTAAAATGTTCATGTTGTGTTGTTTTTGCACGGCTGAGATGATTGTAATTGTTTTAATTTCTGTATTTTTTTTCACTTCTGATTAAGTTGAATAAAACAGCTTTGGGGATTGCACAATCCAGCTGTCCAGGGGAAGGGTATTTTCAGGTATTTCTGAGAAGAAACAAGTATTCTTTGCCAGAGCACTAATTTATCTCACAGGGAGCTGCTTTTCAATGTTTCCTCTCTTTCGCACTTAGCTAAACAGAATGTATATCAGATTGGAAAATATTTAAGTATGTCAAGTAAGCAGAAGAACATTGATTGATTGTTGATGGATTTCCCAGAGTGTTTCTACACCCTTAGGTAGACCTAAAACTTGCTTGTTTTTGTTAAATGAATTATTGGAATTTTGTTTCCATATTTATGAAGACTGATGGAGGTTTGTGTAAAGTCTAGCCTTGAAATGTGCTTTAGAAGAGGATTTTGGTGTGTGTGTCTTTGTCTGTTCCAAGATTGCAGGCATCAACACCAGTACAAAATCATTGCTGGGGGAGGACATCTTCTCACACTTCGATTTCTGTTGTTAATTCCTATGTTTAGTGTGTAGGGAATGTGCCAAAACTTAATACCCACCGAACAAATAGCAGGGCTTTTTATTTAGGAAAAATAGTAATGATTGATTTTTCTTAAAATGAATCCAACCAAAACCGAAACCAACAAAAGCAAACCAAAACCGAACAAGCAATAAAGCCAACTCACGAGATCATCATGTACTTTTTCTCCTTTCCAACTCACCTCACACTCCAAGGAAATAAATTTCTGTTTCCAAAAGGTGGAAAAGAAACCTAGAAGGGTGTTTTGCACATTTAAGTAAGTTCACCTTTAAAAGATATCCTACTTTTTTTGTTGTTTTATATATATATAGATAGATAGGTAGATAGATAGATATTAAAAAAAAAATAAAAGCCCCATTAGCTTCAGTTTTGTTGGCATAACAAAATGCTGTCAAACACCTAGAGGTATCAAAAGTTGAACATTAAAAAAGTATCTTACTGACATTCTAACGCCAGTTTTTTAGCAGAGCTCTAATGTGAATTTGCAGATGACGACTGTGTAGCTCTGTAGTAGCACCGTACAGGTAGCACTGGTGTTAAACTAACACTTGTAGCTATTTTTCACGGGTGTATTAAGTTGTTAAATGTTAGAAAACAGCTTGTGTGGTGCTTGTAGCCCGCTTTATGTGAGAAACAGGAGGCCCCTTTGGGGAGTTTGGCCTGCAGTAGGGTTTGGGTCCCAGCACGCGCGCCCAGAAGGGCGAAGCGGTGCCGTACATTCTGTGTTAGCCTCCCGCATGCCCAGCCCTCACTAACGCTCCCGGGTGCCTCACCCCTCTGCGAGCTTCATGATGATTTTGGCTGACTTTTGTTCTTTTCTTTCAAAATACGTATATTTTTTGCATTTAAATGAAATGCTTCCATTCCTTCCGATCCTGTGAATTGGTCAGAGCATGGTATGTTTTTAGCTAACAGATTGAGCTCAATCACTAGGCAATGGCAGATGTCTCCCCACCGAGCTTTCATTTCTCTCTTTTCTCCTAATCTTGCTATTTCTACACCTGCTGTCTCTCTATTATGAGGAACTTGGGAGTGAGTTTCTCATAGCACTCACTCTTGCTTTTTTTTTTTTATTTCCAGAGCTATCTAATGCATTCTTGGTGGAAATGATATCTGTGGAAATTTACTATCTTTTTGTCTTTCTATAATCAGTTTCCAGAGGAGACAGAAATGGACCTTTTGTCTGTAACTATTGATGGTCCCTCCCATTACTCATCTACTAGTGAAGGCTCATGCTCGGTATTTGCTTCACCCAAAACTCCAGTAGTCTTCTCACCCGGCATTCCCTTCCAGCCTGAAGAAGGACGCCGAGATGACAGCTTATCATCAAGCAGTGAGGACTCTGAGAAGGAGGATGACCATGAAAGAGAGAGGGCGTATTTTTATAGGAAACCACCGTAAGTAATGGTCCTAAGGACGAACGCGGAAATTAATAAAATGCACTTGGAAATAGTGACTTGAAAGATACAAAATCTGTTCCTGACAAAGGACTGAATTTTGCCTGAGGTGTCTGTGGAAGGCAGGGGAGGTTTCTGTTCAGCAGAGGTGACCGTGAGGGAAGGAAGAGCTCTGATCTGAAAAGGAGGTGACTGTTGGAAATTTCAGGGCCTGCAGTAGATCTGGGAAGACCTCGCTGCGGCCTTTCAGTACGTAAAGGGAGCCTGTAAGAAAGATGGGGACAGACTTTTTAGCAGGGCCAGTTGTGACAGGACAAGGGGTGATGGTTTTAAACTAAAAGAGGGAACATTAGATAAAAGGAAGAAACCTCTTTAGAATGAGGGTGCTGGAACAGTGGCACAGGTTGCCCAAGAGGTGGTCAAATGAAACGTTCCAGGTCAGGTTGGACGGAGCTCTGGGCAACCTGATCTTGTTAAAGAGGTCCCTGCTCAGTGCAGAGAGGTCGTGCTAGATGACCTTTAAAGGTCCCTTCCAACCCAAAGCATTCTGTGATTCTGTGAACTTGAAAGGTGAGGCGGTTTTGAGGCACGGGGCAGGTTTTAGTGCGACCAGATGAAATATTTGTCAAATACAGCAAAACTGCCAATTTTTATCCCATCACTATACCACCACAAAGTGCATGTGAAAATGTAAATAGATCCAATAATTTCAATATTTTTAATTATCTTTCTGTTCCTTTTTTTGATTGAGAATTGTACAAAAGTTTAGTTCTTTGTAGTACTCTCTACTAAGAAAGAATACTTGTACTAAGGATTGTAACTTAGTACTAAGTATTGTAACTAACTATGGGCTAACAGAAGATGGATCACTGTGTTGCCGTGTATCAGATAAGGCTTTTTCCAGACAAGTTCTTAAAAGATCATATACTGAGATGGGCCAGAGTCTAAGAATGCCTCCTATCATCTGCTCGGGTAATATCTTAATCCACAATAATCATTAATATCTCATCCACAACTGTTCCCGGTCAGGAGTACCTCCCGCAAGAAAGCAACAGGCTTCGCTGCTGTCCACCAGCTCTTCACTGAGCGCTGGCCAACAACACCGACCAACCGAAGTGTGACTGGCACAACCACGGAGAGAAATATTGACTTTGAACTTGACATCAGGGTTGAAATCGATTGTGGGAAATGTGTACTGCACCCGACAATGCTTCAGCAAGAACATGATGACATCAGTTTACGAAGGTAAGAAACCTGTCGGTCGCCTTAGGAAGAAAGGGGCACGAGTACTTCATTCTGCTTCAGCTGTCAAGTCCGTGTGAGACTTCCGTCATTTATGACCACATGCACAAGAGTTAGTGAATTTTAGGCACCGACCTGTTAAGAAGTGCTGAAACGTTCACATGAGTTTGTTCCCATCACTATTCCCAAGTATCACTACTCCGTACCAACACCGTACGTTGCAATTGCTGTGGCCGAGTATGGAGCGGGGAGTTGCGTTTACTTACCATGAATCTGCATTTGCCTCTCTTATTTTTAAAATATCCTTCATAAAAAAATATTCTGCTTTCAAAGCACTTGGATTACTTTTTTCCAGCCTCCACAGAAGCAACTTTACAACTGAGTAAATCCACGTAATGGTTTGAGTAACGGTGCAGCTGCTGGCGTGCTTTCTGGTGATCTCTGAGGGCTCCTGTTATTTTCTGAATCTAAAAGCATTGCTGGTATTATGTAACTGTCTTAATAAAATGCCTTTTTTTTTTCTTTTAATCTGAGGCAACAGAAGTGCTTCACTTCTGGTTTTAATGAGGTTTGATCTCATCCTCAGTTTTAAAATTCTTTTTTTGTGTATATGTGATTGGAGATCTAATGGCAGCTCTGCATTACTTTTTAAAATTTGCTTTGTTGTTAATTATATGGTGAATTTTAAGAAACTTACTTGTCAACAAAGGTAATTAGTATAGGGAAATGAGATTTACTTGATTTAACTCTAATTGCAAGAAGTAGGAGCAAAAGACAAATGCTTTTCCTTACTGAGAGGTGCACATAGGAGATCTGAAATGAGAAAGCAGTTTGGGTTCTGTCTTTCCAAGACATGTTTTTCTAAGAATTTATACGGAAGGAAGAAGACTATTTTAAGAATTTAAATGAATACAGGCTTTACAGCAGATAAGGAAAATTGGTGTTTTCTGCGTATCAAAGACTTTTCACAGGTCGCACTGGGTAGTGTAGATGAACTTGACATAATGGTGCAGAGCACTGGAAAGCGTGTCTCTGATGACATCCCAGTAACTTCATAGGTTTCCTTGCCTGAAATAATCACATAATGAAAATGGCGACACCAGAGTGGGAACAGAGGTCACAAAATGAAGAGTAAAGCGGAGGTTGAAATCTTTCCGTATATAGTTGATACTACAAACTTTGGTTTAGACCTCTCTGGTTTTTCTAATACTAGGAAATATACTAAGTAATAAGAGTATTAAGCTTGCTTTAATAACGCACAGTGTATTTATTTTAGGAGCTATGATCGGAGTTCCAGAAGTTTGGATCAAGAGTCTCCTTCAAAAAAGAAGAAATTTCAAACTAATTACGCGTCTACTACTCACTTACTTGCTGGCAAGAAAGTGCCATCATCTCTACAGACAAAATCTAGTGATGTGGAAACAACGGTGTTTTATATTCCTGGGGTGGATGTGAAGGTAAAAGGAGCGTGTAACTCAGCAGGGAAGCACTTGCTCTTTCACTCTGCTCAAATATTATTTCAAAGCAAATACTTTGTTACAGTATGTACAAGTTTATATATATACAGAGCACCTCGGCAAAATATTCTTTTCGGTTACGTCGATACTGCTAAAATAGGAATAATGGTTTCTGTAATTCTACATTGGAAACGGATAGATTCTTTTACCCCCATTTTCTTAGGGGAGTAAAAAACCCCCAAATCTTGTATATACCATCAAAAATAGACCTACGTCAGGTGATGCTCCGTAACGAACGGAGTGTGTGTGTGATACTGCATAATGAAAAATCGGTGCCGTTAACATTTGGGTGTCTAAAATTAGACATTTGTTTGGGATACTTTCTTCTCCAACAGGTAATTTATATTGTACACCTTTTTAAATCGAGGAAGATCTGTTTGCTGTCGGTAATTCGTGGGAAGGGCAGCTTTGGTAGCTGACCCACTAACACGTAAAGCTCTTACCGAGTATTCTGGGTTGCTCATTAAAGCAGTCAGAGTCTTGGTATAAAAACTATTTTTTAAAGACAGAATTCTCCAAACACGGTCAAACTGTACGCTCCCTTCATAATTTTTTTTAATCATTTTTTCTACATCCTGGTAAGAAAAGATCTGAACAGAAATGTTCTTGTATTTGTGATTTGAAATCCGATGGAGTAAGAACAGGAAAACTAGGTCAGCGTTGCACGGAACCTTCATGAAATTCAGTGGAGGCCATGTCATAAATCAGGTGCTCTTCACTGGGAACAGCCTGGCTTGTCTGGCCTCTGTGTGGAGTATCTGTGTGGCCATTCTCCAGTATTCCAGGCTATCTTCAGGGATAATCCTTATGTGCCTCTGGTCCTGCCTGTTGCTTTTAGGCGTTGTTCCTAAATAGTTCATTTCCTCTGTTTTTCTGCGTTTTCTTGATATTTTTTTATAGTTTATTAATCTACTTTTTTACAAAGATTTTAGATCTTTGAGTACTGGCTGCATCTGTAGAACATGAATCGGAAAGTAAAGTATCTTAATAGTATCTTTGTCAATCATAAAGGGAAAAAAAACCTTGAAGGGAGTGATACCAAACTGCTGTATAGAAATTGAGCTACTTGCCTGAAGTCAACTGATCTTTTTCTGCTTTCCAGTTGCACTACAACTCTAAGACTTTAAAGACTGAATCGCCAAATACTTCTCGAGGATCCTCTTTGCCAAGAACCCTTTCCAAAGAGTCCAAGCTGTATGGTATGAAAGACACTGCCACATCTCCTCCTTTATCTAGCACTATCCACAGCAAGACTAACACCTTACTTCCTCCCCAACCCCCACCCATCCCATCAGGTACTTGTAGACAAAAACCTTCTAAAACTATCATGGATATAGATCTTTCCTTCGTGCAGTCTACTGCCTTTAGATCTGTCTGCACCTTACCTGAAGCACTGGATTTATCAAATCTTAACTCTGGCTGCAGAAACTCGATCTCAGAAACATGAATGCAGTTCGTAAAGCTGTATTTCTTTTTTTTTTTTCTTGCCAAACCCATCTTAGTAATATTTCTGTCCTAGTCGCCGTATCCCAGTGATGGGCTGTCGCTGCCTTCTCCCTCTTTTTCCTTACATTACGCTATTCAAAGAACATTTTCAGCTTTTAAGCGCCTTCTGCTGCAAGTTAATGCATAAACGACTGCTTTCTGCAGATGGGTTATTTCTTACAGTACTGAAGCAGCTGTTCAGACGTATTTGTATTCATCGTACTACCAGACCAGTGCCCTCAACTGTTGCAGACTCCTAAATAACCATGATTTGGAATAACGCAAGTTCAAAGTTTTGTTTTATCTCCAATGATTCCTGTTCTCAAGCAGGAGTCCTTTGTTACACCCTGTCAGATCTAGAGGTACGTAGATTGCACCGCCAGCTTCTCGGACATTCACTCTTCTCTCCTTTGGCATTTGAGTATCACTTTAAAAGCCAAAACTTTGACAAAATTTGAGCAGGCAAAATGAATAACTGGAAAAAGTTGTGTGTGGCTTTGGGGTTTTGTTTGGTTTTAATAAAACCAGGGGAGATGCTGGGAGAGGACAGTGAAATGGGGACATGTTCCTCAGTTATCCGTGCTGTTGAACCACTAGCTCTTATTCCTTTAAGTGTCCATCCTCCTTATGATTACCAAATGTTGTGGAATCTTAGTTTTCTGCAGTTTTGGTCTTTATTTTCCTATTCTCTTGCCAATCTTTGCCTTGAATTTTTCCCACATCCAGTTACTGCGTCTTGTTGGCTCTACAGCTGTAAGCCCAACGTGTGGTGGGGGCTTATGGAAATGGCACTTGCATGATGATAGAAATGCCTCCCAAAACTAGGGATTGCAAGTACTGTATCTCTTTATGCGTTGTATTTTTATGAGTATTTATTAGTTCTGAATTGTTTTAAAACACATTGTTATTGATATTGTTGTATTTATATTACTTTTCCTCTGGAATGGAAACCGCCTTGTCTTATTTTCTTTTGTCTCCAGTAAGAAGAAGAAAGGACAATTTAGTCAGGGGCACTACACAGTTTGCATTGAATAAGGATTCAGTGCGATGTGGGTTTTTTTTTTAGTGAATAAAAGGATGTTTAAGCTCCATTTTAGTCATTTAGTTAATTTTTACATTTTTCTTGGAGAATTTAAGAGCAGTATCTTCATTTACCTCTTCATTCTAAATGGCTGTGTTTCATCGAGACAGTAATCGAGCTGGTACTCATACCTTCTCCGCATATTTATCTTTTGGAGAGCATGCATCCAAGTGCCAGCTTCTCCCACAGATTTAGAAGACAACAATCTTTTTATTCGTTTATCCTCTGGCTAGCTCCAAGCTTTTAAAAACACCGGTTTAGAATCTTTAATTAATTCTTCTCATAAATACATTAGAACTTGCCGCTTACAGTTTTACCTTTTCGATATATTTTCTCAGTTTAAAATCAGAGTCTTCCCAGGCTCATGTATTTATTTTTCCTAATTCCACTTGAGTTTCCAGTCAGCTGTGTTTACTTTGCATCGTGTATTTTGAGAAGAATTGTGTGTGTCTGATTCCAGTGCTACTTTTTACAAAGCAAAGTGGTGGCATTGACATCAGAGTGCTTGGTCAAGAACGTGCACAGTGGAATTCCGATCAAGCATCACAGACTAGTAGTTGCTTTTGCACAGTTTTCCTAGTGAAAACTTAGGGCTTATGTTTTTCTAACCGATCTGATTTCTGCCTTTTCAGATGATGATACAGAAAATTAGAGGAAACAGCTGCTGGTTCTGAAGTATCTTCTAGTGTTTATCAGTGTTATTATGTATAATATATTATATTCCATGAGGCAAATTTATCTTTCAAATGTTGCAGCCAAAGGGAAAGGAAGCGGCGGAGTGAAAACTGCGAAGCTGTACGCATGGGTTGCGCTCCAGTCGTTGCCAGAGGAAATGGTGATTAGCCCCTGCTTACTGGACTTCCTGGAGAAAGCTCTTGAAACCATTCCAATTACACCCATTGAAAGGAACTACACGGGTAAGTTGTGTATTTGTATTAGTTATCTACACTTTGTTTGTTTTCTGGCAGCACTGAGCCACTCATCCTTCTAAATTCCACTTTCTAATGAGTTCTTTTACTTGTTAAAAGCTGTTAGTTCACAGGATGAAGACATGGGACAATTCGATCTACAAGATCCTTTAGAAGAGTCCACGACATCATTAGTATCATCCTCAACATCAGCATATTCCTCCTTCCCTGTCGATGTGGTGGTTTATGTACGAGTTCAGGTGAGGTTTTAGCTCAACATTGAGTAGAGTAACTTCAGTCACAGTCTTGGAGACAATCCATGGAGACATCCAAAAAAAGAAATATTTTCAAGTGTCCTTTTGTGAGATATTAATGTCTAGTGTGATGATAAAACAGGACTTATTTCTGCAGAAGTTCTGGCATGTTTTAGTCCCATGGAGAGCAAAAATTGAGCTATTCTGAGAAGTCACAAAAGTTCTGACCATTTTTAATCATTACTTCTTGTCTCCTTTGGACTTTTGGGGAAGATACCTTTCCTAACTAGCATGTCTAGCCATTGTTTATAGCTACCTTTACAAAACAAAAATAGTGAGTGAAGATTTTTCTCAGTTCATATGGAAACTGTAGGAAGGTGCCGTTACCATCTACAAGGCATTATTCATACTGCTTAATATTTCATGTGTCTGAGCTTTCTCTGTGTGTCAGACGTGAGCTTGATCTCACTGCTGCTGTAATTTCTTCGCTGGGCTCAAACAACATTTTTTTCCTGGTGTAAATTTGATTATGTTCCCAAATTGAGCAACATATTCTAACCGGGGTGGGG
>VZZY01012813.1:469698-481949 GCA_013400335.1 Eurystomus gularis
GGTTTATGCCAATGAAAATTAATCTGTAGCATCTCTCAGCTTTTACTTGCAAACTCATCTGCCCAAGAATGTTTCAGGGGAGCGGAGGCTTTCAGCATCAGGTTCTGTGTGGTCCTCCTGTGAGCTAAGCTATCAATAGACCTGTGGAGGAGGAAGAGAGGGGGATGTACGTGTCCTCTGCTGCATCCAGGCTTCCTGTGTCTTAAGTTTTTCAAAAACTGGTTCAAATAATAGCCCTGGTGTTGGAGAGATTCCCTGAAATCCAGTGTATCTATATCAACGTGCATACAGCTATCTTAGTAATACTAAAACCGGTCTGAACAGACTGTAATTTGCTTAGATTTTTTTTTTTTAAAGTACATAGCACTTTATAAGCAAATTTGGGATGTTTTCAGTATTTCATATTTATTCCTTGAATGCTTTATTTTCTTTCTGCCTTGCAGCCCTCTCAAATCAAGTTCAGTTGCTTGCCGGTGTCAAGAGTGGAATGTATGCTGAAGCTGCCTTCCCTGGATCTTGTTTTCTCTTCCAACCGAGGAGAACTGGAAACGTTAGGCACAATGTACCCATCAGAAAATGTCTCTGTTGGCAGCAATATTTCCCAGAGCGGCTCCAAGAATTCAGTTGGTAAATCCGGAGCACCAGGTAATTTATGTGTATGAGTGTTTACACTACATACAGCTGGTAGCGTAAATAAATTTAACGTTCTGTTTAAAATTAGAGCAGAAGACAATCTTCTCAACACCTTAAGGCTGGAGAGTTCTAGGTTAGTGTGTTCAGTAGGATTGCTTGATGTTGCCCCAGTTTCCTGTTAAAGCTTGCAGAGATACACGATATTTACACAGTTTATACTGTACATTGGCTGTTTTCATGCATTGGTTAAACAATTTCAGTTACTTCTTGTAAAAGAGCAGCGTCAATCCACAGAGTATTTAAGCTACGTCGCTGTTACGAGGGCATCATTTGACGTGCACTTGGTCTGTTTAATCTTGCCGTTGTTAACAGCCAGTATTATTTGACATTAGAAAATGCTTTTGTACTGAAACTAACTTTAGTCCCAAAAAATGGACTGCAGGTTCATCACCAGGACTAGGCAGCCCCCTTGGGAGAACGCGGCACAGCAGCAGTCAGTCAGACTTGACTACTTCCAGTAGCAGCTCTTCAGGCCTGAGCTTTACCGCCTGCATGTCCGACTTCTCCCTCTACGTGTTCCATCCATACGGAGCTGGAAAACAAAAATCTGCTGTTACTGTTCTGACCCCTGGATCAGGAGCCTTAGGTACGGAACAAGCTGTGGTTGGCTTTAACCAGTACTGGTAACTTTGCCGTGGGTTTCTGAAAGGTCGCAGAAGATTAAACTTTTCCCTTTCTATTTCCAGGTAACGTGGATGAGGAACCAACTTCGGTCACTGGCCGGAAGGATTCTTTGAGCATTAACCTTGAGTTTGTGAAAGTCAGCCTGTCACGAATAAGGCGCTCGGGAGGTTCGTCCTTCTTTGAGAGTCAGTCTGCGAGCAAAGCTGCCAGCAAGATAGATACTACGCTGATAAACATCTCCGGTAAATGCTTGTGGTGTTGTCTTCTCTTCAGCTAGAGAACTGCCGTTCCAGTGATGGCCTTCACTCTCAGCGGCTTTTCTTAATGTTATAGGAGAGGCACCTCGTGGTGAACCGACCCACATATTAAGAATTTTTGCCTTATTAAAACAGCAAGCAAAGAACCACGATTCCCATTGTAGCATGTAGTATAATTTTCGTTACTCCTGAGAGTTTCTAGTTGTGTGTATATGCTTGTTCTTTTTCAGCCGTCTGTGATATAGGATCGGCTTCTTTTAAATACGATATGCGCCGCCTCAGTGAGATTCTGGCCTTTCCAAGGGCTTGGTACAGGAGAAGCATTGCTAGACGGCTTTTCCTAGGTGATCAGACAATAAATCTGCCAGGTAAGACACTGCTTCTTATCCTGAAAAACCTTTTTGTACAAGGGGTTATGGTAGGAATTTTTACAAGCATTTATTACCTGTGTAATATTACATATGGGACTAGATAAAGTTATTCTCATTTACTCCATATGTGGTCATTCTAATGAGTTTAATAGAAAATCCTAGAAAGAAGCAATGGAAAATTCCTGAAGTCACTGAATTATTTAAAGAGTATTACATATATATTTATAAATATGTGTGTATATATATATGTATATATTTATATACATATGTATATATACGTATATATTTGTATATATGTATATATGTGTGTATATATATTTTTATATGTATATATTTATATATATGTAATGATAATAAAGTCTTTTGTCTTAATAGAGACAGTAGAAAACCTTTAGTTACAACAAATTAAATATATTTTGCCACTCTCCAAACACTTCTTAGTATTCTGGGAGGATACTGCTAAACAAAAATGAAATAGTTTTCCTGTCTTTCACATGCTGCTTTTTTATTTTTTATGTTTTCCAGTAGCATCGGGTCCCGGAACACCAGATTCCATTGAAGGGGTAAGCCAGCATCTTTCCCCCGAGTCGTCGCGGAAGGCGTACTGCCGGACGTGGGAGCAGCCCTGCCAGTCCACCTCCTTCACACACATGGCCCAGTCGCCCAACGTTTTTAGCGAACATAACGCAAGCAGCAGCATGTCCCCCGGGACAGCCGCTCATAGCTTGAAGTCTCCAGCTGTTACCAGATCCAGGAGCGTGTCTGATTCTTCGGTGCCTCAGAGAGGTTAGCAGACAATGATTTTGAAAAGTATTTCCATCAGTTGTAGGAAAAAGTGAAGTCGTTGCTGCTCTGTAGAAGGCAACCATAAAATGTTCTTTCCTGCTGTGTCAGGGAGAGTCCAAGCTTAGAGAAAGGGAAAGGTCTGAAATGGATGAATCAGGGTAGTTTGTAGCTTCCGTGAAATTGCAGTTTTTTACAAGAGCAGGAGGTGTTTAGGCAGGATTAAATGAGTTCTCCAGCTTCATTTGATTGCGCTGTCATCTTCTTGGCTCTCTGTTCTCATCCAAGCAATTACCACGCTCTTAGCAGAGGGTCAGTATCGCAGCTCACAGGCAAGGTCAGGTATGTCATTTCACCTGATACTAAGAAGTCTAAAAAAGGGTAGTTTCTATATAAGAACTAAAGTAACTTTTTTTTTTCCAACTACAAATACTACTATATTTTATCTTACCGATATTCCACAGTGGCTGCATGGAGTATCTATAGCAGTAGATAAAGATAGGAGATTCAGTATGTGTGGTGCTTAGCCTAGGAAAAAAATCTGAGGAAAAACAGGACAGGTGTTCTGTCCATTTAGAACACAAGCAAGATGTTAGACATGAACAGTTTGTAGAAGACACGGCTGGAGAAGGGTTTGTGGCTGGTACAGTGCCTTGTTGATAGGAAATGCAATTTTGCACAGGCTTATAAGAAAAATTGCCGGGATTGTTGTGAGAAGGGCAAAGAAAACCTTAATACTTGAAATTCTGACTTGGCACTTGTGCAAACAACTTCTGAGTATTCAAGTACTAATAATTCCTGTTGTGAAAACACTGGTATTTTTAAACAGCCGAGTAAGTTATAACACGGTCTTGCATGACTGACTGAAAATTAAAGATCATTTCTCTTAAAAGATATTAGTAGAAATAAGTATGTAAAATGAGTTAGTGTTTATAACTAAAGCGACGCATACTGCAGATCCTCTAGTTCTCACTTACCCTCACTCGTGGTCTTGTGGCACTCCTTAAATACGGTGTCAGTCTGGCCTTTTGTAATATGTACCATGGATACATTCTGCCAGTTTGTCCTACCACCTGGAATAATTTAAATGTTTGTCTATTTTTTTTGTTTAGATACTCTTTCAAAAACATCGACTCCATTTAATAAGTCAAATAAAGCTGGAAGCCAGCAAGGAACACCATGGGAAACCCTGGTTGTATTTGCTATGAACCTGAAGCAATTAAATGTTCAGATGAATATGAGCAATGTAATGGGCAATACTACGTGAGTATAAAACCAAGATCAAGAATGTTTTGTCAGTGTTCTCTGAGGGGGGGAGAAATTAGTATTTTCACCACAGACTTATCAGCTTCTTGTCATCCAGCTTTAAAATCCTAACTTTTTCAGTTTTGAACTGTGATGCCCCTCGTGAATACTGGTAGATGCTTAATTCTGAAGCCACATCTGCCTAAACCGTGTTATTTACTGCTTTCCAGCAAATAATTTTCAGGTTTTCTTTTGACGGCCTGGAAAACTGTTGTCTGTTTTCACCTCTCTTGTAGGTGGACCACCAGTGGTTTGAAAAGCCAGGGTCGCCTGTCTGTGGGTAGTAGCAGGGATCGGGAAATTAGCATGTCTGTTGGCTTGGGAAGATCGCAGTTGGACTCCAGAGGGGGAGTTGTTGGAGGCACCATAGATGTTAATACCCTGGAGATGGTGGGTAAGTTGGAAAGCTGCCTAGGATTAGTAGAAGCTCCAGACAAAAAATGTGACAAACTAAAGAACGTACCCAGTACCTTGCTTTGGGAACCTGCCAGCGTATAAAAACCTCGGATTTTCACTTGTGCGTGCCGGCCCTGGAACACGCTTTGCGTTGAAGGGCTACCTCCTGGCCAGGGGCTGGCTCGGTCTCAGGGTTGCTCTAAAATGACACCGTTTACCCGTGCAACCCTCCAGCTGCCTGGACAGACAGCAACTGAAAGATCTGGTAGCATTTCGACTCCTCCTAGGATTTCACAAGCATTTATGGTCTGGGAAGTGCGAAACTGACTTTGGAAAGAGGCTGGGTGTCCTGGCACTCCACCAGAGTCATGACTTCTCCATGCATCTGGAAAAAACCAGTGCTTGCTGAGTCCCTCTCTATCATGTGGATGGCATATGGGTGATATCACTGGCAAAACTGCTTTTCTTACCTTTAATGTTGTATTTCTGTATTGCTTTGATTCTATTTCAGCTCATATTTCTGAACACCCGAACCAACAGCCCAGTCATAAAATCCAGATTACCATGGGTTCTACTGAAGCACGTGTTGACTACATGGGGTCCAGTATCCTAATGGGAATCTTCAGTAATGCTGATCTGAAGCTACAGGATGAATGGAAGATTAATCTGTACAATGCTTTGGACTCGAGCATCTCTGATAAAAGGTAATACTGGTTCTTCTGTTGAAATTGTGGAATGTTTGATAAGGTCAAATTCTGCCAAGGTGTCTTCTGTCCAGTATTGCTAACCAAAAGAAAGCCATGGGTTCATGGGGATCTTTTTTGTTTGTTTTATTGTCAGTAGGAAATAAATTAATTGGTAATATTCTTGCTATTTTTAATATCTAGCGAGATATTTGTCCATGGGGACTTGAAGTGGGATATCTTCCAAGTGATGATTTCAAGATCGACCACACCAGACCTAATAAAAATCGGAATGAAGCTCCAGGAGTTCTTTACTCAGCAGTTTGATACAAGCAAACGAGCTTTGTCCACTTGGGGACCTGTTCCTTATCTCCCTCCCAAGACAATGGCCAACAACTTGGAGAGAAGCTCACATGAGCAATGTAAGTGCTACACAAAACATTGTACTGCCCGAGTAGGGTGTTTTAACTGCAGAAATTCAGCTGAGCAACTTTGTGCTTGCAAATGTATCAATTGTACTTGAAATAGGTTTTTTCAGTGCATTTCTCCTGGAAATTTGGGCTGGCAATAACCTTCCAAGGAAGAATGCAAATATCTTGAGTACCTTGCTAGACCTGGGGTACAATAATGAACTAACTTATGTTTATTTGTGATTTTAGTTAAAAATAGGGTTTTTTGTTGTTTGGGGGTTTTTTTTGCAGTTTACCAGCTGTTTCAGTAGAGTCGAAATGGTTTTTAAAAGTCCATTTTGAAGTCTATTTCACAAAAAAAACCCATTTCTACTTTGAGCAGCAGTGGAAACATGATGTTATTGTTGCTTTCTATTAATCACGAGCTGCAACTATAATTTGCCCGAGTCACCAGTTTCCAAGGGTGCTTCTTCAGGTTCTCTCAAACTACAACCACCTTAGATCACAAAGATAAAACAGTGTCAGTGAAACAATTAGAAAATACCGCTCAGAATTCCGTATTTCATTAAAAATATAAATATGGGAGCTGCCTTTTCTGTATCAGAGAAAGCTCCTTGCTAAAGTTTGTTCTTGCTCTTGCATGTTTCCTTTGCAGTGCTGGATGCGGCCCATCACCGCCACTGGCCAGGAGTTCTGAAAGTGCTCTCTGGGTGCCACATATCCTTATTTCAGATGCCACTGCCAGAAGATGGAATGCAGTTTGGAGGGTCCATGAGCCTGCATGGAAACCACATGACTCTGGCTTGTTTTCACGGACCTAACTTCCGCTCGAAATCATGGGCCTTATTTCACCTTGAAGAACCCAATATTGCATTTTGGACAGAAGCCCAGAAAGTTTGGGAAGATGGTAATCTGAACTGTTTCCTCACTTCTCCAAGTTCCTTTAAATGAGTTTTAAGAACGTATGCTAATTCTTGATGTGAAATACCTGTGCGAGGAGACGAGTGTGACAGGAGAAATCCTGCTGCTTTTTCTGGTTTTTAAATGTGTTTTTTCTTTCTCTCTGACCCCACCTTCAATGCAGGCACCAGTGAACACTCCACGTACATTGTGCAAACCCTGGACTTTCATTTGGGCCATAACACGATGGTCACCAAGCCGTGCGGAGCCCTCGAAAGCCCCATGGCGACAATCACCAAGATAACAAGGCGCCGCCATGAAAACCCCCCTCATGGAGTTGCCAGCGTCAAAGAGTGGTTCAATTATGTCACAGCCACGAGGAACGAAGGTTAGATTCGTGTGCGGGAAGTTTTGGGATCGCTCTGCCAGTGAATGACATCACTAGAATTTCTATGAAAGGGCCACAGAATATACCCTGTAGTCAGAAATAAGCAGATGGTAGTTTCTTAGAAAAAAGATTTGTATATTGTTGAAATCCGATGCTAATATTTATTCCTTTGAAAGACAGAAGGGGATGCAGAGGTAGAAGTTTACAAGTTAGCTGTAGCCCTGTTGTGCTACATCTGGAGCATTTAAGTGTATTAAAAACAAACATTTGATTGTCTGAGCTTTTGTAGCCATGCTTTTGGGAGAGGGATGAAGGATGTTTTCTTAATAATCATACGCTGGCAGTTTTACAACGGAATAGTAACCTTTCTTAACTCTTTTTGTCTTGTCGCAGTTGTTAACAACTGAAAAGTAATGGAAATGATGTTGCATGTGTGCTATGGAAAAAGTCCAGTGACATACCATGTTTTCAAACACAAAGGGCGCACTTTGAACCCATACGGTCTAGATCTCACTTAACTGAAAGCTCATACTAAGAATTGTGACAGGGTGGTCAGAGGAATAGAATTTGGACTTCAACCTTCCAAAAAACTAACGAAGGTTCTTAAAGTGCTCAGAAGTTATGGTACTGACACTTGCTTCCTCCCCTCTTCTTCTTACAAGATGTATTTTGTGAAAATCTGTCATTCTCTGTGCTGACAAGAGCCTTTTTTTGAATAACAACTACTGAATTCAGGAATTTCCCATTGTCCATGTAGAGTTAAACCTGCTTCGAAATGTTGATGCCAACAACCCAGAGAGCAGCACGACAGTGAAAAGCTCAAGCTTGCTAAGTGGCTTCAGAGGTGGCTCCAGTTACAACCACGAAACTGAAACGATCTTTGCATTGCCGAGGATGCAGCTGGACTTTAAATCTATTCACGTTCAGGAGCCCCAAGAGCCTTCGTTACAAGGTGCAGTAAACTGATTTTCTTCCTTGAGCCAAAGCTATTCTCATAAATAAGGAAATAAATACAAAGCTATTGCGCTGATAGGATGATTTAACCTGAGAATGACTGCAGATCTGCAAGAAAGGATACAATTTCCTAATAAAATGTAGAGGGAATTCTGTTGAGAGAGTGAAGATCTAGTCCAGAGACAGGTCGCTATGGAAAAAAACTTACTAAGTGAAATTAGTATGAACATCTCAGCTAGGCTGGCTGGTTTTGGGGAGTTAGTCTTCTTATTTTTTTCAAGAGGAGGGCCACTCTGAACTAGGGAATGTGAGACAGGAACCTCCACGTTATGCGCTCGTTTTCCAAATGTTACCTTCAGACTGCAGTCGGATCTAGTGGGAAATCAGACTTCTGAAGGTGTGAGACATTAATGTAGATGTTTATCGTGGCTGAGCCGTGGTTTTACTCCGTATATCCTGGATAACAGCGCTAGAAGTCAACCTGTTGGGTTTTTGTTGGTGTTTTTACTAGCCAAACTAGCAAAATCTGCTATCGGCTTTTCATGTCTAAAATTCTGCACTGCTAGCACAGCACAAGCCAGCAATGCTGCTCGGGGTTGACGTTCCACGCTGAGGATGATGGAGGTTGCTACATGGTAGTATTTCTTTATTTTCAACGTGTTTCTTAAATACCAGCAGTTACTCTGATGGGAAAACTGTTTGAAAAATGCTGCTAACAGGTGTTAATTGTGGCCCTCCCTCTCTTTTGAGCCTCTGGTTCAGTAAGAGCAACGTCATTTTCAAGTGATTAGTGTTCAAATTCCACGTACTTATGTACTTATAAGTACGCAGAGGATACATAAAAGTGTACTAATACTCCTTTTATCTGACTGTAGATACAAGTGTTAAACCAAAGGTGGAATGCAGTGTGGTGACTGAATTTACAGACCACATCTGTGTAACTATGGATGCTGAATTGATTATGTTTCTGCATGACTTGGTATCTGCTTATCTAAAAGAAAAAGAAAAAGGTAAGTTATTTATGAGCTAAGGCTCGTCTGACAATCAGCAGTTGTCAGATAACTTCATAGTGAATATTTTCATACTGTGTAATAGACTTGTTAAACACAGATTAATTTTTTAAAACTTAAGCCTAACTTTGCTTGCATTGAAATCAACAGAAGAAGTATTAAATGTTTCTGAAACCTGGGCTTAATGCTGTGAAATTAGTTGCCTGTTTTTCAATCACTGATAAATGAAAGTTAAATAGACAAAACCAGAAGCTTTTCTGGCTTCTTTTAGACTGAAGGCCAAGAGGTATTTTGGGACTTCTCAAAAAGTGCAGCATTGTTTGGGAAATACTGGAGCTGATTTTAATTCAGCTCCTGTAGGACTGGAAGCAGAGTAGTTGCATATAAACTTAGAAACCTTGTCGTGTCACCATCCTCCTCCTCAGAGACTGCTCTGTTATCTACAACAAACTAGGAGTGTGTCTGGATTTTGCTTATGGAATGCAATCCGCTTTGGTGAACGCCATGACGAATTTGAAAGCAAGCCTCTGTATATGGATGCTTTGGGCTGGCGGAGAGAAGGAAGAATCCCACATTCCAGTGTTACCCAGTGCCCGTTACAGTTCTCATAGGATGGCTTTTTTCCTAGCACGTTGTTCAAAACTGTTTGCCAGAAATTCTGTAGAACTGAAACACAAAGTAGGGGTTTTTTTTCTGTGATTTGTGCTTTAGTTTTACTTAAATGCTGTACGTCCCAGTTGAGTTGCTCAGGACTGACTGGTGTGTGGGCTTTTTCCTCTCTCCATTTCACAGCCATTTTTCCTCCTCGCATTTTGGCTGCTCGTCCAGGACAGAAAAACTCCGTCGGTGTTCTTGAGGACAGCTCCACTGACAAAGAGGCAGAGGAAAGTATTACTTACACTACAGTCGACTGGAGAGAATTTATGTGCAATACTTGGCATTTGGAACCCACGCTCAGGTAACGAGCCCGCTTATCTGCAGTCTCTGCGCACTTTCTCTCCTGCAAACCACCAGTGTTTGTGAGCTGATGCTGTTCAGCTCTTCAGAGGATCGATCGTGTGGATGCTGTTACAGATTCACCTCAGCTGTTAGCGCTGCTAGGAAAGATACGTGCCACAGGATGTGACAAGAGCTGGATAACACAATTATCTATTACATCGTGGAGTCATTTCGGTTGGAAAAGACCTTTAAGATGATCAAGTCTACCCGTTAACCCAGCACTGCCAAGTCCACTGCTAAAGTGTGTCACTAAGCACCACGTCTTTTCATTTACCTCCGGGGATGGTGGTTCTAGATAAGAATTTATGCAGATTAAAGATATTGTTAGAAGCTCTTCCAAATTAGGATACAGTAAAATTAAACTCATTAAGGACCAGCGATGACTGTTTCACTCTGTCCTACAACAGTCCATTCACTTTCTACTGGATAGTTCATCTTGCAGTTTTCCATTTTTTTAGCATTCAAGTTTTAGTTCTTTAAGCAGTCACCTTAAAGTAAAACAACAAATACACTGGTTTCCATATGGCAGTTTCACCTTAGCACAAAAGAAGAGCGTGTACAGCAGCAACTCACTGCTCTCACTGTGCTCTTCTAATCCCTGAAAATGGCTTTTCTCTGTGTCAGGGTTGGTTTGGTTTTTAGCCTCTGCTGACACCGCTGGAGCACCTAAATGTTCGTTCATGCATGAAAACACATCAGGCCAGGCCAAACAAATCTTGGCGTTTTGTCTCAGGAGTAATAACAAACCAATTTAAAGGGGATCTGGAGGCAGCCCAGTCTGTTTGTTCTGCTGCCTTGAGCACCCTCTTCCTTAGAGAAGATATTTCATTGGTCACCTTCAAGTTTGAAACAATGTCTGTTGGACTTAAATAGGTGACAGGTAACAGCGGTTTATACGAACACCAGTTGCTCTATTTATCTATATGAGATTGAGTCCCCTCTGTATTGTTTTTTAGATTAATATCCTGGACTGGGAGAAAAATCGATCCCGTTGGTGTGGACTACATCCTCCAAAAGCTGGGCTTTCACCACGCAAGGACTACAATTCCTAAGTGGCTGCAGCGCGGTGTCATGGATCCTTTGGACAAAGTTCTGTCGGTCCTTATAAAGAAACTTGGTACTGCACTACAGGATGAAAAGGAGAAGAAAGGAAAAGACAAAGAAGAATACTAAACCCATAATGTGACAATTGTAATTCCGTTTGATTTTATCAAAGTTGTTTTATTATGAGAATTTAAATATGGTTTGAAGAGAAACCTAACAGCTTTTTGCTACTCTATTTAAAACTTACATTGTGAGTAACTGTTTACTGTGGTACATGATACCATTCTGTATTTGAAGTTATTGCATGATGATGACCAATGTATATTCTGTGAAGGAATAGCTGGAACACTGTAAATCTGCTCCTCAGAGTCCACTGTTTTATGATGTGCAATATTATTCCTGCATCTTTAAAATACTTGCAGATTAACTGTGAATTTTCATAAACTTTTATTTGCCATAACAAAAAACCCCTTGTTGATGTGACCGGTAAATTGATTTGTCAATGTAGACTTGTGTAAATTATATATAAATATAACTTATGAAACTGTGATTGCCTTAGTGCTAAAAATCATTAAGTTTATTACACTTGTAATAAAATTTAACTACTGTACAGGGCTTTTTTTTGTTGTTCAACTTCCTTGATTAAAAAAAAGAAGTGTTTTAAGTGTAACTTTGCATGGAGTATTGTTACTGTAAAATCTGGTCGGAAAGGAAACCCTCTAAAACTGAAGTTTTAGAAGGTGGGCATTCTTTATTGCAGCCCTGGGTGCATGGGGGATCTCTCCTCCCACCATGCACACCCACATCCTCTATCACCAGTTATTTATACACAATTATTCTCTTTTCTAATACATATGCACTGTGAATCACCGGTGTGATTGGTCAGGATGTGTAAATTTCTACCATCACCGTCACCATCTCCCCCTGCCACATTTACCTTTCCCGCCGTTACTGCAAGTTTTCGATGACTTCATGCTTCTTTTGGCAAGCGGATTAGGGAAATCTACCTTTTTATCAGTCGGAAGATTCTTCGAAGGCCGCATTTGGTCAGCTTTTCCCAGTTCCTTGTTAAAAGCAGAGGCTTTGCCACCTCTTGGCTCCTCCTTACCACCTGGTCAGGTGTGACAAGGCCTTGGTAACTCGGTTGTTCTGCTGAGGGGGAAGACTCAGTGTCCCTTCCTTTTGAGAATCTCAGCTGAGGCAACGAGGAAATCAGTTACGTGGTTAGTGGGGGTCCGCGCTGCCCCCTGCAACTTCATTTCTGAGGCTAAACTCCTGCACCCCCTGTTGCAGGCCTCGACTTGCACCCCTCAACTTGCGGGGATCAGTATCACGGACGGGAGGCGACTCTCGCCCTGGGGAAGCGGCGGGCGGGCGGGCGGCCTTCCCCTCAGCGAGCTGCGAAACGCCGGGGCGGGCTCCTGGAGCCGGCAG
>VZZY01012813.1:482127-496602 GCA_013400335.1 Eurystomus gularis
CCTCCCTTTCCCTCCTGGCCACAAAATGGCGGGCTGCGCCTCGAGCGTCCCGCCACGGGCGAGGGCAGCAGTCGAGGGACGGCTTCGTGAGGCGGGCAGCGTGCTCCGCTTGCCCCTCGGTGCGGCAGCCCCGGCACCCAGCCCGGCAGGTGCGGGAGGTGCGAGGACGAGAGCAGGTACCGAAGCCTTCGGCTCCTGGAGACTTCAGAGAGGACCCCGCTTTGTTGCTGGGGTTGTTGTCCCGCTCCCTCAGGAGCCGGCTGGGGAGCTGCCCATGGAGCTGGTTGGGAGGGAAGGTGGCAGAGCCCCGGGAAATCTCGCTTTAAAACGCCGCGAACTAGGGGGAGAAGCAGCTTTGGGCCATTTCGTGGTGCCGGCCGGGAACGGGGCATCGAAAGAAGGGGTCCTGGGGTTCTGTTCTTTGCCCCAGTCTGTAGGGAAACAGCCAGTTGTCTGCAATCCTCTTGTAAAGTGGCTTAAGAAAAGTTTGTAGCATGCCTTTAAAATCTCGTCACTTTACTGTTAAGCTTACTTAGGTGGATCAAAAATGAGTAGCCGCGGTGGCTGGTTGGGGAGTGCTGAAATACCTGATTTTGACCCCATACAAAAGACAGCTTTGCCAGCTCGGGATCCGAGGCAGCCGCCTTCAAAGAAGTTTTCTCAGCCTCCGATGGTGAGGCCAAAACTCCCACCTTCTGAGATGTGCAGTCCACCAAAGGCGATGCAAAATCCAGGTATTGTTTTCAGTTTATTGCAATGGGACTAACTATTCAAATACACTGTTAATGCTAGTGAAGGTAAAGTTATGGTTTTCCCTTTTGGCAAAGGTTGCAGCCTTCTGCTTTTTCTTCTTACCTCTGCATTTTCTGAAATGATTCCTTTAGCAGCCGCTTGACCTTGTTCCTCTTCTTCCTATGTCCATTTGTAGTAGAAGTTTGTTAGAGAGTTGTTGTTGGGTGGGCTGTGGTCTGCGTCGTTTTGTAATTATGAATTTTAAGTTATACGTCAAAATAGCTGTTGAGGTTGCCGAGAGAAGATACCTACCGCTGCATGATACCTCATAGGGTTCATGGAGAGAAGTTTTAACTGCAGTTCTAGGCATCCTGGGATGTATTTTGAGTTCTTGCTTTTTGAATAGTTGTATTGAGGTGAAGGTATCTATTTGTGAGACTTGGAGATAACAGTTTTAGTTCTTCTTGGCTGGGATGTACTTGTGCAACCCAGAAGCTGAAGATTCCATCCATCCTAGAGTTGATAAAGGGAAAAAAAGTTTCATTTTTTCTCGTAAATCTAGAAGAACGCTTCCTTTACAGAAGTAGATGCTGCAGGAAATGTTAATTGGTTATTCTGTAGGAGACCTTGAAGTCAACACAACTGTCCAGATAGAGCGTGCTCCTCAGAAGAGTTTGTCTTTAGAATGAAACTCAGAAGTGTGCGTTTGCCTCAGGACAACTCCATAGAATTTATGAAGCTTTCTTATGAGTTGACTAACTTGCTTCTTCACACTGGTCTCTGAAGAGCAGGAGGGCTCTGTGCTAGGACGGATGAAATAGCCACCCACCTGCTGTCCTGGTTCCAAGTGTGGTTGAGCATGGGTGTGGGGGAGACCAGTGAGGTCAGGGTGGGTGTGCAGCACGGCTCTCCACGTGGTCTGTCCTGGTGACCTCAGCCAGAGGTGTCATCTCTGTGTTCAGCAGCTCTTTGTGGGTGGGTTTCTTTTTCTTTGAATGAGTTGTCTGCTTCTTGAGTAACGCGTGTCGTTGCTAAAACTTCTACAGAGTGTTCCACTGCTTCATGGTTTTGTGTGAAAAACCACAGGCTCCATTGGTTTGAATCTGCCATCAGCAGCTTTCAGCTGATCGCTGGTTTGCAAGGGAGGGCAGGGGGAATATATGTTGTATTTACACGTTTCATAACCTTGTATTATTTTATTCTTTTACTACCAGTACTTTTTCCAAGAGAAGACCTACAGGAGCTTATTGCAAGATACGAACAGGGAAAAATAAACCCAGTATCTGCCCTGCATCAGTTTGCACAAATATGCCATGCACAGCTTGAACTGAAAGAAACTAGTGTAACAGGTAAATACTTCTTTTTTTCTTAAGTAAAATAATATTTACGTGTCCTTGAGATTATCTGAATCTCTGTGCTTAGTAGTGATGGCACCAGTAACAGCTGAATTTTTTTTTTACTGTTGGTTGTGCTGCCCTCCCCATGTTGCTTTTTAGCTGCCCCTTTATTGTCTACACAGCTGTGTCTCAGAATTAGTTACTACACAGTTGGCTCAGGTGAATTGTATAAAATGCTGCTACCAGAGCTTTGTGAAAAGTGCCTAAAGTGAAAGCCACCAAAATTCTCCTGCAGGTGGAAGGGTTGAGTTTTACTTTGCTAAAATTGTCTTTTTGTCTTGCGCTTGTCCTTGGAATGAATATAAGTGCGTAAAGCTGTGGATAAAAGTACCTTAACATTATTTCATTAATCGTGTCTGCTTTTTTCTCCTTTACAGGCGGTATCATAAGGCCTTATTTTGCCTTTTGTGCTGTGCTAGATGGTGTTTGCTACAAGACGGGACTGGGAAGAACCAAGAAGGAATCTAAATTAAATGCAGCGAAACTGGCTCTTGATGAACTGCTGAACTTGGAGCGTACAGAGGCAAAGGCTTCTGGCGAGTCAGGTAAATATTCTAGCAACACCTAAGCCAAGCTTTTCAAGCTCTGCTTAAGGTTTCCTGTGCAGAATCTCTGTGGAGAGGTATTAAATGCTTCTGTATCAGGCCTTCCCTCAGTTTTCTCAAATCCTTTGGGCAGAGCTACTGGTGGTACGGTTCTGAAACGGATTTGGGGTTTTTGTTTGTCTTTTGTGTATTGGCAGTTGCATCAGTTTGTAGCACAGAGGAGAGAATGATCAAGGAATTTATTGAATTTGTTTGCTACTCGCTAGGTAACAGTAATACAAAGTTCATCCTAAACAGTTTGACTTTTTAGGATTAAAGGCTTCAACGCTTGAGTTATTCCTTTCAAAAGAATTCAGTTACCGTAATATGTATCTTCTTTTAAGGGTTTCTGCCTAAATAGTTCTATGCTTACAAGGACTTCAGAATCAGAAAAGAAAATTCTTAGAGAATTAGAAACATTAGCTCTCTGGAAATAGCGTGAGATGCAGGTTTTGAAACCTGGAACGTCCATCCCTGTTGGAAGTTTTGTTTCATTCTTAGGTCTTCCCTGTATTCCTGCTGAGCCCAAGACTGCAGCAAACTTTGTTCCTGTTTCAAGGATCAGTCCTGGTAAGGAACAGGCTTTTCTCTGTTGATTCAAATCACCCAGCAAACGCTTGGCATTTTTTTTTGTTTTGGCTTTTAAAAAAAAAAAAAAAGGTCTTTTAATACATCTAGTGATCTGTATGAAGTTACTGTTATTTTAAATGTCTTCTGTTTGAAGAGCACTGTAAGAATTAGTGTCACTAAAGTAGATTGACCAGTTCTACAAATGGACACTAAATTGCTTGAATTAAATTGGTGATAGAAATAGAAACAGTACATCTGTCCTTACTGGGAGTAATGTGTGCAGTAGGTGATCCAACTAGATCCAAATTCCTGATTTATTATAATGAAGAATAAAAGCATGAAGTGTTTTAGCTCTCATGTCCATCCTGATAATCAGAATCCCAAAGGTGTGTGTTGACAGTGCTTTTACCACGTGTTTAGATTTATAATTTGGCAAGTGGTCGCTTGTGTCTGTTTTTTTTCCTCCTCTGCAAATTTGTGTCTTGCTGACTTTTACTGTTTTATTTAGGAGGAGGACAGTTTATATATCAGAAGGTTTCACAGACACTGGAAGAAGTATTTCACAACCTGACTGCCAGACACCCAGAGTACCAAAGTTGTGGCAGTTCACTGGCTGCCTTCATCATTGAAAAAGGCAAGTCTCTTTTGATCGTGAGTACTGGGGAGTGGAAGACTTCTGCTGTTGGTGCTCCCAGAGCGCCTCGATGAACGTGGTTCTGATCTGGTAACGTAAACGTAAAGGGTAGTTCTCCTTCTTTGGTGTGCTCTGTTCCCGTGGCTCTGTTGTATGCGCAATTATGCTATGTTCAAGCAAATATTCCAGACCTGCGTAAGCATTTCCTGGTGCTGTCCTCAAAGAGGAGGAAGTTGTACACACCAGAGCAGGAGGATGTGCCCTGAAGGAAGCTGCAGCCCGTGGAGAAACCACGTGGGAGGAGGCTTCTGGCAGGAGCTATGGTCCATGGAGAGGAGCCCATGCTCTTAAACAGGTTTTCTAGCAGGACCTGTGACCCTGTGGGTGACCTGTGCTGGAGCAGTCTGTTCCTAGAGGACTACACTCTGTGGGAGTTGTTTCTCGCTACCCTACTCTAACTGGCAGTAAATTAATCTTCCTCAAGTTGAGTCTGTTTTGCACATGATAGTAAACCACAAGTGATTCCCCCTGTCCTTATCTTGACCTACAAGCTTTTAAATTTTATTTTTTCATAGGATCATAGAATCGTTTTGGATGGAAAAGATCATCAAGCCCAGTCTGCTGAGGGACAGGGGGTGCAAGAGAGCACCTTGGTGGGCACCTGGCAGCCAGACAAGGTTCACAAAGCCACCACAATCACGTAAAAACAAATGTTTTCTTTTTAGGCGGACAGCATGAAGTTGTAGCTCTCGGAACAGGAGAGTGCAATTACAGTCAGTGCTATCAGCCTGGTGGGAGAGTGTTGCATGACAGCCACGCCATTGTTACTGCAAGACGTTCCCTGCTCAGGTGAGAAGGGACTTGAACTACTGTTCAAGTAGTTATCGCTTCTCTCACAGCCCGTTCAGTTTTCCTTTTGCGAATGTAGATAGAAGCGCGCCTGCGTTCTGTAGTTAGTACCTTCTGGATTGTTTTCAAATCATGTGAATTAAATGGGAGTGTCTGTGTATTTGTAAACAAAGTGTTTTTCACATTTGCTGTTCCTTAACGCTTTCTTCCAGATATTTTTATAGACATCTTTTGCTGTTCTATAATGCAAATCCAAGGAGGACAGAGAAATCCATATTTTGCACGGCACCAGACTCGAAGCTGCTCACCCTGAAGCAAAACACAGCCGTCCTTCTCTACCTGAACCAGCTTCCAAAAGGAGCTGCTCAGCTAAAATCAGAGCTGTAAGTGCCTTGGAATTTTCAGAGACGTTGCAGTGGAAGATTAACTGGTCAGCAGTGACAAAACCCGTTGCGTGTGTGGGAAATTTGCGTTGTTGGGTGTTTCTAAGATGAGGAGGAGGGCTGTTCTGAATTTTTTTGATGTTTTGGAAGCATTAATATATAGGGCAGTAGTGATAAGTGTATGAGCTACGGCTCAACATACTGATTGAGAAAAGTTTTCTGTGGGTTATAGCTTCAGGACAAGGCTTTACCTGCTTACCTGTTAACCCCCCTCTTAAGGTACTATTAAAATACTCATAAATCATTAATTTAACCGCTGAGCAAGTGACTTAATGTCATCCTTGGGACCACAGGACTAGAGTGTAAAAACCCTTGTACTGAAACAATAGGCTCTGTAGGTAATGAGAGAAACTGGATGGGACAAGTACACTCCTATGCTTATTATCTTCGTACGTCTAACTTTTTTTTTGTTAAATTCCCAAAAGTTTATTTTTAAATAACATTGACATTTAACAGCAGCAGTCACTGGTTTCCCAATTTATTATGATAAAATATTTTGTGTCCCTTACAGCAGCGCAGGGGAATAACGGCGCAACTTTTTCACACATACAAGACAGACTGGATGCAGTTTGTAAGCTACTCTGGTAGTTGAGGGATCACACATCCAGCACTTCTGCTCTTGCTTTTTGTCCGTTCTGGTGTGTGCTCTCTAGTGACAAACACTGGGAAGTATTTTATTCTAACGCAGGAGATCTGCTTACGTATGGAGTTATCTAGAGGTAGTTTTTAGAAGGGAGCTACTTGCAGGTAATCTATTGAGTAGCAAAATGCGGCCACTTGAGCCAAAATTAAAATTGCTGCTTGCCAAAATGAAGTGGTCAGTTTGTAATCATGTAGTAAAGCAAGAGTACCTCTGATCATAACATTTAAGTTATGATGGAACTGTGGAGATTTAGCTCAAAACTTCAGCCTTTGACATCTTATCCCGCATTTAATTAAGGGGGAAAACTATGTTTTGCTACAGAACAATCAGTATTTTGTCTCTCTAATGTGTTGCATCTGCTTGCTTTAAATGTTTTGAAGAACTGGAGTGTAAGTTACGTTTTAAAAGAGATTAATAACCTTAAAGCTGCTTTTTTACAAGATGAACAGCCTCCAAGTCGCTCTTGTCATAGTGTAAATGCACACAAAGTGCTGGCTTGTAGGTAGCATGTGCTGATCTTCTCGAACGTTTGCACAACTGATGGCTAAGATTAGGTTGAATTACAATTTCTTACTTAAATACCGATTTTAGGCATTCTAGTCACTTGAGCAGCTGAATGTGATGTTTCTAAAATTTACAAATATTGAACGTAACGTAAGAACATGGATCTATTGAGAACTGTTTTCTGAGAAGCAGCATTAGATACAACTCGACGATCACCTCTGATTTACTTTGTCACTGAAATTCATTTTCTCATCTTACTTTAGACACCTCAAACCGCAATCCATATCTGCTTACGAAACTAAGGAAGAGCTAAGCCTCCACGTTGCTATCGAAGGCAAGATTTACCTGGCGGTTTGCTGTCCCCCCAGAACCGTTCGAGTGAGCAGTATGTCAGCCAGTGACAAATTAACCAAGTGGGAGGTGGTTGGTGTTCAGGGAGCGTTGCTGAGCCACTTCATTGAACCAGTCTACATCAACAGTATTCTTGTAGGTAAGCTTCATGCAAATTCCAGGGGGAATTTGTTTGTCTTCGTGGTCCAGTTTGATTACATTTTGTAAAACGTGAACTAAACGGAGATGGTTCTTTCCAGAACTGCATGTTTTTTCTGACAAGCTGCTAAGCGTGTGTCTTTTTTTTTTTTTTTCACTTGCCTTTGAAATGCCCTCGTGTAAAACTCGGTTACACTTCACTCTTGGCATTGTAGGTTTATTTGCCAGATTGCCCTTGCTGTACTATGTGTGAGAGTAACAGAAGGAATACGGCATTTTTAAATAGCAAATTAAATTTTAGATATTGAGGAAATACCAAGTGTGACAAATTTTGTGTTAACTGTTCAGTCAAATGTGGTGACTTCATGTTGACAAGGTTAGTCACCTGATTGTAGAATTAAGCAGTGGTGGAAAAATTGCTGGTATTTTCACTGAAAAAGCTGACTTTCCCCCTGGAGTATCTGTTTTGTACTGTGTCTGTGGTCTGCACCCCCTGCCTTTATTGGTTAATTCAGATAGATGTTTTGTTGAGGAATAGAGATTACCAAGATGATAGGAAATTCTCAGGACTTTGTGGCAGTCAGGAAGACCATACTATTATCAGAATTCATTTCAGTAGCTTTTATGTGGTGGAATCAAATTAATGGGTATTATTCTGAAGGTTTTCAGGTGTTTCATCCTCTCGCTATTTGTGTTAGGATTCTGTGGTACACAGATGTCTGAGTTCTGCAGACGATGTAGCAGCTCTTCCTTTTCTAACACAGAACAAGGTTTTTGAAGCGCTCCAAAAGATCTTGCAAGAGTTGGCGAATGCCTCCCTGTTCCTTCTAAGGAAGTTGGAGTGCTTAAAAGTAATTAAAAAATTCTAATATGCTCACTTAAGTGGTTTTCAAAGTAAAGATAATAATCTATCATGTATTGCCCTTCTATTTAATAGAAATTCTGTGACGGTTCCTTGAGATGCTATGGACCAAAGTATGTTTATCTAGAAGGCAGTCAGAAATACTCTTGAATGTGGAGTGATGTAGGCAAACTTTGTGTTGCAGCTTCTTTTTTAGTGGTGTCTTCTGCAAGGGATGTCAAGACATGAAGAATAATTATTCCAGAAAAGAGGCATCCAATGCAAATAGTGGTGGCTCTGGAGAAGAAATGGTGAAAACATTTTTGTTCTGTGAACTGAACGTTGGAACTGATCTTTCCCAACATGAGTTTTGTGTAGAAAATTGAATATAATGCAGCTCGGTGGGAACATCTGCATTCTGAGTTGCTGTTGTTCTTTTATAATTTGATGTGCTTTCTATGCAACTGATTTTTTGTTTGTTTGTTTAATAGGAAATGAAAGTTGCAAGGATACAAGAGGGCTAGAAATAGCTATAAACGAGCGTGTTAATGATGTGCTTACGTCAGAGCTTCCCATGCCTTATCTGGTCAACAGACCTTGTATTTACTTGGTGAATGCCGCACACCCCATTCAAACAGACGTTCAACGGGCATCTCTTAGTTTGAATTGGTCGTTGTCAGATCCCTTACTGGAGGTTGTGGATGGGTTACGTGGAAAAACCACCGAGAAGTTAGTATTTTTTCTTTTTTTTAATTATTATTATGTTGGAAGTCATGTTTAGCCTTATTGTTCTGTGCTGGTTCACTGGAGTATTCATTTTCTAAGCTATGCGTGGAGGCCACAGTATTACCCAAAGGAGAGAGAGTCTCTCCTGTCTTAGGTGAATGCATCCTATAATTAGATGTAGTTTTAGTGGCCTTGTAACTTTACAGTGAGATACCAAGAAATGAAATTTCAACAATGATTTGGACTGAGATATTCCAGTATTTGGTCCAAAATAGTCCCAGATATTTGGACTGACTTATTCCGTTGCCCCTTGTGGTTTTATTTTTCACAACACATACAACCAATTACTTTCACTGCGATGTGTTACTCTTTTCTCCAGGTCGCTGTTCAAAAGCGGCGCTCAGATGGCCAGTCGCCTTTGCAAGGCGGCCATGTTCAGCCGTTTCCAGTTGCTCGCTAAGGAAGCAAAACGGAATGATTTGCTTCAAGCTGCAACCTACCACGAAGCGAAGGTGAGCTTACGGTTAATGGCTGTTAAGGGCTACTCTCAAATATCAGTAGATAGCCATGAGTGACTTTCTGTTGTGCTGGAGACTTCAATCTCCCTTATTGCCTATAATCTTTGCCTGAGAATGCCTGAAATTGCTTCTTTTCAGGTAAAATAATCTGTTGAATTTAATCTTGAAACATTCTTTCTGAAAATTTGCCACGTTTTGTCTCAGCATGTGGAGGTTTCTGGCCATTTTCCTCACATAAGATAGTTTAATATTAAAAAGGTTGGGGCTTTTTTTTGTTCATTAGTTCATTTTCTATCTTACTTTTTATTTTTGTTTCATGCTTATGTGGGTATATTTCTGCTGCACTGAGAGCATTCAAGATACTTCTCTTTCTTTTTTTTTTAGATTCAATCTGAATTGTACCAAAGAGCTAAAAACTTGCTGCAAAGCTCCTTAAAGAAATGTAATTACGGATCCTGGATTGTGAAGTCTCCGCATATCGAGCAGTTCAGTAACTGACTGTGAGGCTGTAAGTGAAGTCAGTTCGGATCATTTCTTCCAGTAAAATGTAGTTCTGATTAATTGTTTAACTGTAGGGCTCATATCTGCAGCAAGAAAATAATTCCAGAGCTGCTTCTTGTCAATTTAAATGAAGTTACTAAACCAGTCTGTAACAGTTCAGTCTTTTCCAAAAGCTGATGTTCTCTCCTAGGTAGCAGTATCTAAGAGCTTTGCAAATCTGTTTTGTTTTGCCTCCCAATGCCACCTCCTTTCTGCTCCCTCACTCCCACCCCCTAAGCAAACCCTGGGGAGTAGTTAAGATGTTTTTTTCCGGTTAGTTTCACGATTGCTGTGTATTGATTCTTCTTTTTCCTTGCCTCTTTCATAAATGTCCTTAAGAAAGAAAAAAAAAATCAGTAGAAGTTGGATTTCTTTGAAAGAAAAATGTTTACCAATGTGAGAATCACATTCAGAAACAAAAATTGACAATCTATGCCTTGTCTGTAGGCATCTTCTCCGAGGCTTTCCAAGACGTTTCTTTGGCATGGGTTTGCCAGGTGGCTTATAGTTCGCTATGTATTATTTGTGGTAGAAGGGTTAAAAAAAAAAACCTCTACTGCGAAATGCAAAACTTTGAATTACCAAGCTGTTGCTAAGCTGTTTTTGTGGCAGTCACTGTTTTTGGTGTTAGATTGGAAGCATTTGAAAGGTGTCAAAGCTGTAAGTAACCAAGTAGTGTGATGTAGTGGAGGAGTCACCAGAAACAAGGTTTCTTCAGCTGTTGTGGGCTGCCCCAAAGCCCTTCAGATGTTAGGGTGTACAGATTAGTTGGATTCTTCCACCCTCTGCCTACTTTATCATCATCTGGATGAGTCCTCACAAAATGGTCAGTGTACATCATAATCTGAAAAAGGTCCCTGTCGAGGGGGAAGTTGCTTCCTTGTAAGTTGTGGTAAGAATACGGAAACGTTACAATAATGTTTAAAAAGATGTTAAGTACGGTACCTGAGGTCCGTGTGGTGTTGTGAAATGTTAGTATTGAAGCTAGGTAGTACACTTCGTTGTGTTACTTGAGTTTTGGGAGTTGTACCAGGGTGGGAAGCTGCTGTGTAATGTTTTCATACATCACTAATAGCGTGGCGCTGTCATGATGTTTCAGTTTCTTACTGTAAGAGGATTCTGAACCAAAAACCTCATTCCTGTATTTTTTTTTCCTTAATTCATTTTTCTGATTAGTACTGGAGCCGATCTTACTGTGTTTTCAAGTTGTTGAAAATTCAAGTTGTTGAAACTCAGAGATGTTACTACCCTGTACTTAACTTTTTTTTTTGCTATTCTGCTATTTTGTTTTCTGTTACTATCTCTTAGCTTGGAGTGGTTGTTCCATTGTCTCTTTGTGACATGTGCTCCACCTCTCTGCTCCATGTAATGTTCCTTTTCTGAGAGTGTTTGAGAATGGCCATCGTGTTCCAGGCTAGAGAGCAGAGCATTGCCTTCTTGCAGGGCTACTAAAACTTCAATAAACTTCCTTGGCAAGGTGTTAGCATTCTATACGTGTCTGGCCTGTTTTTCTGCGTGGACTTAGACTTTTGCTGAGACATCTTCCGCAAGGTGTTTTCTGTAGCTAAGCCGTAACCACATACAAGTACCTGAGCTTTTTGTGTGTACTTGAGCCATTTTGTTAATTGCACCAAACCAAAATATCTATGCAACTTAAGTTCTTTCTTAAGACGAGAGAGGTTGTGTTGGGGAGAAGGTGTGCTGTGCTGGGCATAGTACTCAAGGTGCAGTCTCACGAGTGCTGAGTACAGAGGGACAATCACCTCCCTGCTCCTGCTGGTCACACCATTTCTGATAGAGGCCAGGATGCCGTTGGCCTCCTTGGCCACCTGGGCACACCGCTGGCTCATGTTCAGCCGGCTGTCCACCAGCAGCCCCAGGTCCTTTTCCACCAGGCAGCTTTCCAGTCACGCTTCCCCAGGCCTGTAGCGTTGCCAGGGGTTGTTGTGACGGAAGTGCAGGACCCTGCACTTGGCCTTGTTAAACCTCTTACAGCTGATCGCAGCCCGTCGATCCAGCCTGGCCAGGTCCCTTTGCAGAGCCTTCCTACCCTCCAGCAGATGGACATTCCCGCTTAATTTTGTGTCATCTGTCAATTTACTGAGGGAGCACTCAATCCCCTCATCCAGGTCGTGGATAAAGATATTAAACAAGATGGGCCCCAAAACTGAGCCCCGGGGAACCCCATTTGTGACCGGCCACCAACTGGATTTAACTCCATTTACCACAACCCTTTGGGCTTGGCCGTCCAGCCAGTTTTTAACCCAGCGAAGAGCATACCTGTCTATGCCGTGAGCTTGTCCAACAGGATGCTGTGGGATATGGTGTCAAATGCCTTACTGAAGTCCAGGTAGACAACATCAACCGCCTTGCTCTCATCCACTAGGTGGGTCACCTGGTCATAGAAAGAGATCGGGTTGGTCAGACAGGACCTGCCCTTCATGAACCCATGCTGGCTGGGCCTGATCCCCTGGCTGGATGCGAGGGCAGTCTGGCTGTGACATCTGTCACCCCATTGATCACCAGGGCTGATTTGGCCGATCTGGCTGGCCAGGCAGGTGTCCCCTTCCTCCCTCACCGCTCCATGTGTGTCCCTCCCGAAGCTGCGTGCTCGGCCAAAGAGGAAGTGTACTGTTCATCGGTCAAGGGTACGGTAGGTGCGCTCCCCTGCTAGAACCTCCAAGTCAGGAAAGAATATTCCCTGGAATACCAAAAAGGTAACATTCAGAACTGTAATTCACAACTTCAAGTAACAATTATGGCAAAGCAGAGAGTAGCTCTCTTTAAACAGAGCATAAGCAAACTCTGACTTTCAGGTTCAGTAGAACATGTTGGACAGATATCCTGTTAAAAAAAAAAAAAATTCAACTGGAAATGCGCATTACAGAAGAAACGTCAACACAGGTGACCAGGAGAATGTTCTTCACACTCTCCTGTCTCCATGCACTGTGTGAACAGGCTCGACTGCATGTTCTGCCAGGGGGCATCACTCGTGCTCTCCAGCAGCATGTATTTCGCTGGCAAAGGGCCTTCTCTTGAGAATGAATCTCTGGGTATTGAAGTGCCTGCCCACTTAATTAAGAATACAATACGTAGGTATCATCACTGGTGCTCCTTGTCTCACACTCTTTCTTTTTATCCTCCTTCCATGAATATGTAATACAAGAATATGTTCAGGAAGACCAGGGTTGTCTGAAAGGTTTGTTAGATAAAGATTGACAAAACATGGGAGAATAAAGTTCTGTACTAGTTTCAGGTCTTTGGAAAAGAGTAAAGAAAAACCCAAATGAGATCAGTTCTAGCAAAGTATAGGTAACTTTATTAAATGAAATGATCTTTAGAGCAGCGCTGGCTGTAAGGGTAACCCCCGACTGTTCAGCTGAATTTAACTGCTCCTTGTCATTTTGCATTGCTGAAGTTACAAGCCTGTGGCATCAAAATCCCATGATCTTAAACAACCCAAACACTTCAACAGTTCCAGCCGTGGACATGACCACCTAGAAAGCTTTACACAGCTCTGGGCTTTCTCTTGTAAGAAGCACACGCACTGCTCTGCTGTACCGTACATTTGTCACTTAGGAGCTGCACCTGCGTGTGACAGACTCCTCTGCTCTGGGACATACTGGTTGCTCTGATGATTTCCAGTGGGCAGATGTTTCTTCCCATCTGTTACATTTTAATTTCTCAAGTGGGTGGCAAAAGCAGATGTTACCATGCATAGACAAGGTCCCCTCTTTCTCATGTTATTCTGAAGGAAACAGGATATTCTATTTAGGGCTTGATTCAGTCTACAGATTACATCAATATTATGTTTACCTACATGCATGTGTCTTCAACCATGTATGTTTTTCAATATATATAGCAACAGTACCTATACATAATGTATGATAAGACATCCTGACATGTATCTGTAGGATCACAGAATCATATACATACACAAACATCTGCTTGCATGGGCAACTTAAATCATTTTCTAGATTGAACCAAGGTCAAAATATGATGTCCTACCTCTTTCAGAATATGTTACATTCTGAATGGCGTGACATATTGTGTATACATATGATCCACATGAATAAACTTAGACTCTTTAGCTCAACTATTTATCTGGAATAGATGATACAGAAGCTCATCTGGCATCACCCATTTTCTCTTTCTCCTACAATGCCCTATCTTTATATTACCTATGTGGGGAAAACTCATGAAATCCTGACTGACAAGAAGGGATGGAAGAGAACACCCCAGAGAGAATAAGGATTCAGTAGAGTAATTCTGGATAGAGAGTTTACTGCTGTCACAGCAAAGGTGGGATTGCCCCCAGTAATGTTATCAAAGCTCAACCTAGCAAATCACTCCCCTCGTTTCATTCAGATCCCCAGCCCCTCTCTTCTCCAGTAATTAAGCGTTAGAGCTACCGAAACACAGTGGGAACCAAGCACTTAAATCCCTCCAGGGATGGGGACTCCACCACTGCCCTGGGCAGCCCCTTCCAATGCCAATAACCCTTTCAGTAAAGAAATTCTTCCTGATACCCAATCTAAACTTCCCTCAGTGCAACTTGTGGCCATCTCCTCTTGTCCTGTCACTTGTTACTTGGTTGAACAGACCGATCTCCACCTCTCTAGAACCTCCTTTCAGGTAGTTATAGAGAGGGAGATCTCCCCTGAGCCTCCTTTTCTCCAGGCTAAGCAACCCCAGGTCTCTCAGCCGCTCCTCATGAGACTTGTGCTCTAGACCCTTCACCAGCTTGGTTGCTTTTCTCTGGACATGCTCAATGTCCTTCTTGGAGTGAGGGGCCCAAAACTGATCCCAGGATTCAAGGTGTGGCCTCCCCATTGCCACCTCCAGTGGGACGATCCCTGCCCTAGGCCCGTTTGCTGTCTCCAGCCCCTCTGCCGTGGGCCATGCCTTTTAAACATGGCCTTGGCCGACCTTCCTTGAAGGTATTTCAATGTGAGGAAGGAGGCTCCTCCTCTGGCCTTGTCCTTGGCCCCTGTGCCCTGTCCCC
>VZZY01012814.1:0-43451 GCA_013400335.1 Eurystomus gularis
GGAGCAGCGATAATCCCCGAGCAGCGGACAGAGGCCTACTTGTTGGAGTGCCGGGGCCTGTCCCCCGGGCAGCCCGCCCAGCCGGCCCGCTCCCGCCCGTCGCTCCCCCCGAGCCGCGCGGTGATTTCCCCGTAGCCCCCGGTGCCCAGATGAAGGGGACAGACCAGGCCGCGTTCACCATGATTAGTTTTATTGCTTGAGAACCAGACACTCGTTTCTAAAGGCCTTCCAACTCTCCGTGAGCTGAGTTCGCTCCAGCAGCGTTTGCTGCGTGGTTATAACGCGCCGCGGCCCGGCCACAGCGCGGGACGCACGGGCCCAGAAAACCCTCTGCGAGCGGACATCAAATCATCTCCAAGGGTAGTGATTTATACCGAAATCAAGCATCAATCTAATGCCATCGCGCAGTCCATGAACTCTGTAGTGTTCTAAATTAAATCAATAAAACATACATTTGTGTTTCATCAACAGACTCCCTAATCACCTTTTAATGTTGTATTTAGTGGTGGGAGAAAAATGCTCGTTACAAGATTATATTGTAGGCTGCACTCGGCTACTAACCAGGAAAATTTACAGTCGTCTTGTCTTTTTTTTTTTTTTTTTCTTTAGCACTGTATAAATACAGTCTGTGTCCAATACAGTCGCTGCCTGAAGCAGACCATTATTTTCTTCTCCCACGTCGTTATTGTCTCCATATAGAATACTTGGCACCATAAAACAGTAACAAAAGACGGACAAAAACAGTTTACAAAATTCAGGAAAGTTACACCCAAACCTAGCTAAGAACTTCACATTCAATCCTTAATATTACATAGAAATAAGGGATTATAGGAGTAACAAAGTGAAACTGCTAATATATGTGCTATATAGTATGCTCTATATATCTGTATCCAGGATGGCACTGCTATATATCATTTGTTATATAAATGTTGGCTGTCGATGCACACTTAGCTAAACCTGCTAGGACTCCGACACTAACCGCTGATATGGCACTCTCAAGCATTCGTATTGGAAAGTATATTTAGCGTAAGTTTTGGTCAGGTTTATAAATTATTTATATATCTGTGTATATATACACATACATACATATATATACACACACATATATGTATGTATAGAAAGCAGCTGCTGTGTGATTCAAAAACCATGTAACATGGCAGTATAGTAAATAACATGAGAAAAAAAAAATTATAAAAATGAAAAACAAAATACTAAAACTAAGACACAAACCATAAGCCTTGGTCAACAAAGAAAATACCTTTTAAAACCATCAATATCTCTATCTATACAATCCAATGTACAAAACCCCGAAGTGGTAAAGATATATAATGTTAGGCATGACACCTGTAAAAGTTTATAATATGCTGAAATAGCTTTTCCACATTGACAAACACTTATTAAAAGTTGAGAGTCGTGAAATCTAAAATACATAACGTCTCTGCTGTCTATTTAGAGTTTTGGCAACAGAACTGTGACATATATATAAAAAATAATTCCACATTTCTACTTGATGTCACATGAACATACAAGACAGTGAGGTATGTGAGGCTTTTCTCGAACAGAGTCCAGATGCTGAAGCATAGTGTACGATCAGCAGTTAAAAATGTGGCACTCGGGACTGGATTTATCGATACGGCTGCTGCGATTATGTATTTCAGTCTGCTGCGCGCTCCTTCCCCTCCTTGCTACAGTGTGGTTTCACGGAAAATCTTCTCGCTTCGTAGGCATCTTTTTCCTGTTGCAGAATTGGCATTTTTTTAAAAAAGAAAAATAAACACAGGGGAAATGATGTAGAAAATATAAACGTAAAGGAAAAAAAAATGATATTTACCACCACATCACTGCACGACACAACACTTGTGCACATTTGCAATAGGTTTACCTGCCCCCGCAGCTATTCGAAAGGACAGGAACACAGGCTGCAGCAAGTTGGGGAAAAATAGAAGTTACACATTTGAAACATAAACATTTTTTTTTTTTACAGTCAGTAGTAAACACAACAAAAACTCCTCTAGGACGGGAAACTAACCAGCGCAGTCATTTTTTGGGTTAACCTAACCACAAAACGCACAAGAGACCTACATCATCTCCTTACAGATCTCTGCTCCCACAGAAATCCAAGGGAAAATTTTGCCACCGATTTCTGTGGGAAGAGGTTCGGGTCCCATCCACGACTCCCTTCTATCACAGAATTAGCTTCCACGGAAAGTGGCTTGCTAAAAAAGTTGATATTAAGTGCACTGGTGACAAAGGAAACAGAAATCACTGCTTCTGGGCTGGCTGTCCCTCAGCTGCTGACGCTCCGGACTCGGCATTTCACCGGGGAGGTTATTAAACTTCTGTGCCTTAAAATCTGACCTGGCCGATTCTGGACTGAGTATCTTAAGTGCTCTCTTCCTTAGAAAAACAATACTCTGCCTCACAGGACCTCTGGCCATGACAGTCAACACAGGCACAGGTTTGGGAATCTGGGTTTGCATGTGTACGTGCAGAGACACGTGTAATTAATTGCCCGTTATCCGTCACTAAATTACCATTCCAGAGCCTTAGCACCGTCTCCGGGAACGCTGTACGGTTCACAAGGTTTTTTGCAAGGTTCTAGTTGAGGTTTTATATAGTTTTTATGTCGGCTTTCAGAGGTTACCCCCTACTCCTCGACCAGCTTTTTTCACAGACAGCAGCTACTCAGTTTTGCTGCATTTCTGACCTAGCTTTCCACCGGGATCCTGTAACATTCGTGTCTTTGCCTTCACTTTAATGACTGGTGTTTATGAAATTCATATCCTTCCCACTTGTTGCCGAAGTAAGGAACTGCCAGTATGTTATATTACTAATAAGCAGCTAGGCACGGACTGAACTGAAGCTGTTTTGGAAGCAATTTTGGTAACTCTGTGAAAATATTTTTGTTGTACAAGAACAGCCCCAAGCGCACAGACAGCTGCTTCATTTTGTGCCGCACCAGGCTTTTGTTCCAGCGCACAGCATCCTTTATTTGATCGCATACAAGTGTCTACTGTAACATACGGGCCGACTTCAGTTGTATTCAACTGTGTAACATTTCTGAGGCTTTAAATTAAAAACGGGACAGAGAGATAGCTGTCTTAAACATAAAATTAACAGAAACTAGTGCATACGTTCTCCTTCCTAATAAAAAGACTTAGAAGATACAATATTAAAATGTTTAATTACCTTGTGATCCCCCATGCAGACATTTGGCCCAATGTGGTCATATATTACTATCTTCTCATCATTTTCTGACTAGTTAAAAAAACAAAGACAGCAAAAACACTAGTCAGTTCAAGAATCCTCCAGATTACAGAAACAGAAAGAAATATGGAAATAATTTATGCAAATCAAACCCGTCTTAGAATGAAGTGATGTTAACACATCTTTGCTTGGCTGCTCCAGGGAAACACAGTGTAGAATCGTTTTTTATGTCCAGTACTGCTTGCGGTAATTTGTGCAATTTGTCCACATAAAATAACACATGGAATCGCTACATCTACTCCTTGCTTCTGGGAGCTCGAGAACTTTTAGTGAGTAACGCTGGGACTGATGCAAGCAGCCACTCGGCTGCATTCCAGCCAAGCCCGCTAGCACGTTTGGCCAGACCTCTTCAAGAACAACACGTAATTTTTATTGAATTAGGTGCGATATATGTTGTTCTTTGAATTAAGTGCAATCCGCTTTGCCTTATAAGAGCATTTGATTTCATCACAGAGGTGATTTCAAATGCTCAAAGAGATGAATGAGCTATTAACAGTTCATGAGTATAATCGTTAGCTACTGCTATGAGATACACATTTCTGCATCTGAAAAAAACCCATGAAGTAATTTTAAGAAAATCAGCAAATGAAGGATGACATTCCTCCAGTCTCCATTACGAACTGCTTTCATTTTGTTCCATGCTGAACTTTATCCTTGTACACTGACTTCTCCAGCATTTGTAGCTTAATGAATAATAAAATGTACTCATCTTTCTGCCATTTGCAATAAAAATGATTTTGAGAACCTGTTTTGATTCTCTAGCACAGCACTTTGGGAATAAATACAAAAACTCGTTGCCATACAAGACAATTTCTTATTATGCTAAACAATTCCTACAGGCTAATTAAATCTGCAATCTGCACACTCTCAGGTCTCTAACATAATCATAGATGTGCTTTAAACTACTTGGCAATACTCATTTATTTTGTATGAAACAGTCAAGACTTTCCCATCTGTAATCAGTCAAGTTTGACTGGGCAATAACTTTATATAAACAGTAGCATTTAGGACTATAAAGTTAAAACTGAATTATCTTTAATGCAGTAAGGAAGCTTAAGGTCAGATTTACTTTATAGCACGGTTGTCTGCCAAAAATATAAAAACATAACCTTCTGCATTGTATGCATGAGCACTTTCCAATATTTCAAGATCATAATGCCACCAGCATCGGAAGTGGGGATACATTCATCAAAAGCGACTTGATAATTTACAAAGGCAGCATAAAATTGTGGATTTTCAACTGCATAATCTTTAGACAGATAAACAAATTACAGCGGTGCACAAGCAGAAACAATATACACTTGGCTGAGCATTCATTACTTCATGCTATCAGGCATCAACACAGCTCCCTAGCAGTGGGCAACCTTTGGTGCTTTAGGGCTCAGGAAGCATAAAATAACATGATGGTGAGGTAACCGACCATGGCATGATAGATGATGTTGCATGAAAGCTGTTTACAGCCCCATGTCTGTACAATCTGTAATGCCTACTGTGTAGCTGAGCACGCCGTACAGCACGGCAATTTGTGCCGACTATCCTTTCTTTACATAGGATTAAAAGGCAGATTTACTGCAGTTTTTGTTTGAAACAAAATACAGAATTGCTAAGAGAGAAAAATACATGTTTTGCCTGTAAGAAAATTAATGCAGCAAAATAATTCCCTGCATAAGAACATTCAATAGCTAGTTACACCCAAAAATTCTTTAAAATAGACATTTATATTTTAAGTATTTGTTACAGTGTAATCAGTTAATTAAAATTTGCTTTTATTTTCTTCACAGTTCATTTTAAAGCTTCGAAGCCTAAGTCTCTGCAATGGGATAAATTCTCAACGGCAAGGCAAACACGGCTTGCTGTGGAGAACCACAGAAACTTGTAAGGTCAATTTGCCCAATCCTCCCTCAGCACTCCCTTCTACTGGGTATTTTCACTGAGTTTTGTGGGCCAGGCTTGCAGTTTGGCTTTGCGCTGGGTAAGCGACCTCCTGTACGGGAACAGACTCGCTGAGGTAAACAACTGTGCCAGTCTGGCCTCGGCCACATCTGCAATTTTTCTGGAGATGTCCCAAACTGCACACTCGTAATTTGCAAATGCAAAGCTGCAGAGACAAAATGGTATGCATTTAAAAAATGTACGCTTTGAATCATCCAGCTGACCGGGTTTCTGTTCCATGGAGACTAAGACTTGGGCTAAGTGACTTCACAGTTACAAATTTCTTTAATGCTCTAACTAACTCTGTTTCCCTTTGTTTAATTTTCTCCCATTATATCCAAGTTATACCCCCCTAGATAATCTGAAAGAATTCCTTTCCCTCTGTACTGTTTACACTCGTCAAGCCTTTGTGTACACTTCTATCTCCTTATTCATAGCTTTAAAAAAAAAAAATCTTCCCTCATTGGCCACTCTTTCCATGGTTTTAATCCTTTGTTCTTTAGGAATTTCATGGGCGCCAAGCACTATCTGTAATATTCTGGGTAAAGGGAGACTTTTTCATATGATATTTCTGTATAAGACGATCAAGTCACACTGACTTTGACATTACTATTTTATTATATATAAAGCCTGTACTCCTTTAGACTTCGCACATTTTTAAAATTAAATACTGTACCACACGCATTGTCTAAAATTTTGGTGAAACTTCAAGATTCCGTGCAGACACTTCTTACGCATTAAAATGTGTGGGGATGTACATCACATTGAAATTTGAGTAGCTGTGGAAAAAATGTCCTCAGCCTTTCAGTGAGTTATATACTGCAAAGCAAACAATCTAATGATGAGATAAATAACTCCAATGAGAGAAACAGAAGGTTATAAACTTCACGAGAACAAGTTTCAGGGGTTTCATTAATGTAAACAGAAAAAAAGTGCCATGAAGCCATAGAATATGGATTTGCAAAGATTATTTTCTGCAATTCACTCCCATTTAAGTGCCTTAGTTCTAGAGGAACATACAGATGGACATGTGGCTTTGGGCAATTTGGGGTTTGGTCAGTCAGTTCTGTATGAGACAGTCCTACGGTCCGCTCAGGAGGACGACCTCAGCCCACAGAGCTGGGAAGTCACAGCCCGCTCATGGCGCAGCAGGAGAAACCTGGCTCAGAGCAGAACGACACAGGTGAGATCTCCTCGTACCATCCCATCCTCGTACACCCATTTCCTGACCCGTTCTTGGTCCTTTAGAACAACCGGCAGCCAGCGTACACAGGACGGGTCTCCAGTTGCCATGAGCGAGCACACAAGACAAACCAGAGGCAGCGTAAGCTGGCCCACGTAACCGCTGACCGGGCTCGGTGTTCCCAGGGAAAGGAGGAGAGCGGAGCGGAGTTAGAGGAGAGAGAGAATTCTAATGAGAGAAGAGGAAAACTGGAAGGCTTCTGAGCTGTATTTAGGTCATTTAACCTTGGATAGAGCATCACCCAATTTACCTTACCTCCATACACTAAAATCCCAAGAGGGGATTTTACTACATGTTCTAAAAATGTTGCACAATCCTATTTTTAAAGCTCTACCGGAATGTCTAAGTTTTGGCACTTATTTGCTGTACTGAAGTTAGGAGCCTTCCTGCTGGAGCCTGCCTTCATTCAGGGGACAGCGAGAGGAGATCTGGCCCATCCAGGATCTGACGTACTCTTGGGAAATCCAGTTCTCATCCTCAGCAACCGAGGGAACCTACATCTACCATGCTCGTAACTCGGGTACCTCGAGCTGGTGCTACACAGGTTTTTCTTTCCATAGCCTTACTCCTTGGTCAGCAGTCACTCCCTCAGTTGCTTTTGTCTGCACCTGTGCTGAAGCCTAGGAAAGGGCAGCACTGTTACTCATGCCATGGTGCACTGGCCTGGACTGGGGACCGATGGAGGCTTTTTATTTTTCGTTATTCTCTTTTAAAGCAGGCACACCTCCCAGTGCTGCACATCCCAGTTCAGCGCGGACAAGTGCAGACACAGCACAGGAGAGACGACAGGCAGCCAGTGTTGGCAGCTCAGATACCAAAAGGAGCGGTGGTGAAAGCTTGTGCTCTGGTACCTGCCAGTGGGTTTGCTGGGACAAATCTGCGTTCTCAGGTGGGGAGCACTGGAGGCACAGCAGTTTCTTATTGCCATGGTATGCTGCCTCCAGCTTGGCAAGCGTTTGCTACAGGCAATGGAAACTTCAAGGGCAAGCAGCAGTGTATCAGGCCTGCCTACCTACCGTTGTTGAAGACAAACACAACGCGGAGGAGCCGGGTGGCTCTAGGTCCGTACTTACTTTCAGAATGAGTTCCTTGGCTGAGTGGGACATCAGGATCCTGTCGCACCAGGCTGGACATCTCGTGTTCATGTACTGCTTTCCCTGGCTGGAGTCCTCGCTGTACGGGTAACTGCGAACAAATCAGCACCACAACCATCAGCAGCCTTTTTGCAAAGCAGCCTCTGACCTCTGGCTCGAATGACCACACGAACTAAAAAATTTAACTGGAAAAACACCAGCTCTTTTAGACACCTCTTGTACTTACTTACCTTTCTTTTCTTCACGCCCTGTCTTTCTCATGTGCTTTTTCTCTATTTCCCTTCTCATCGCTACAATCCTACTTTAGGCCAACAGCTTAAGGCACGTACAGTTTCCAAACTCTCACCTCCCACCTTGCGTTCTTGCACGTGAGAGTGTTTAAGACAGCAGACCATTGATCTGTGTAAAACTATGGAAATCACTTCAACAACGACTCGAGTGCAGAGTAGGCTGATGGCCGTGACTGTGGAAAATGAATAGGCAGAAGATGGAAATGGAAACCTAGGAAAAAAAGGTTCACCTCATGGGATTTCTTTGTAGGATTCTCTAGAGGAGAGCTATCCAGGAATAATTTAACAGAAAACAAGAGTTCAGAGCACTGGGATCTCTGTAGCTGGGCACAAACCCCACCCGTACGCATGGCTGGTAGGAAGAAGGAAGCAGGCTTTTCAGGGGATTTCTTCAGAACCAGGGGGTCAGGAATGTGGTCTAAGGAAAACGATGCTGGCTACATGAGGTTCTCTACCTTTATAAAAAGCAAATCATTTTGTAAAGACATCTCAAATAGAAGCTGGTTAAATGGCAGTGATGCTGTGAGGTCATTATAAATGTGCCTTGGATCTCCAGTGCATTCTAACCTAGCTTTAAAAGGCAACAGAAAGTGTTTATTTTGACCTACACAGCAGCCTAAAGTCAGTTAACTCCACATGCCTGCGTGAGCCCACAGGCTGAAACCACTTAAAGCACCTGAAGTGGCAGCTGCTGGTTCAACTGTCAGGAGGCTGGGGCCAAAGTTTTCCTCGTTTTATCCACATGTTCTCACTAGTTTAGTATGATAGAACTTTGAATTTGATGCTGTAAGGGCCAGTTCTCCCAGACCACTTCCCAAATGGCACAGGCAAGCAGCCAAAGAGGGGTCTTGGAGAAATCCAGAGGGTGTATCACAGGCTCAATTTCTTGTATATTGGGCCTGAATAAATTGAAGTTTGTCCTCGATAAATGTCTTTAAACAAAACCTGTAAGGCTGGTGTATATATCTACATATGTATGTATGGATATATTTAAAATGGCATTTGCATTTTATTCTGCTCATCAGGAAATACTGAGGCTTTCCTGATATGTACGTTAAAATAAAATTTCTGGTCTTGTAACAAAAGGGTTTGCATGCTTGAAGAGAAACTTATTTACCACCCTACTTGGTGTGATACTCTGAAGCTTTCTACCAAATGGGTTTACAACCTACGCTGCCATTATAAAGATTAGCCATGGCAAACATCCAAGGAAAGCACAGTGAACGTATTGGAACAAACCAGTGATCTCAGTACCTTTTCCACCTCATCAAACCTAACAAGACTCGTTTTCAAAACATATTATGAGAATTCAATTTGCTGCTTCACTGACATACAGAAGTACAGCTTATTTCTGAGTGTCTGTGAAATATTTTGATGATGTAATACCATTGGTAGTAGAAGCTCTTTGTCTGCAATTTAAGGGTTGACTTTTTCTGGTAACCCCTTCGTTACTCAAGAACCCCACATAACTGAAGCTGCGTTGTATGATATGAGGTATAAGAACCAATTGCATTTCATATAGTCCTTCCTTTTCCAGCATTAGCTGTATGGCTTCTAAAGTATGATGTTCTGTACCTGGAATGATCTGTTACTGCTGTGTGTTAGAGCATTTCATCCCAGAGCCTACATCCTGTGAATCTATCAGTTTGCTTTATTGATCTTAGTGTTTTCACTGGGTGAAAATTTCTGCCAATCTTTCAGGTCTTTAGCGCTCATCATCCAGTCAAGACGTTACCATAGTTTACAAATCTTTGATTGATCAGATTTCTAATGGCTGCAACAGAGATGAAAATAAATGCTGCAAAAGTTATCCAGACAAAATGATCTGTAGGTAAAAATTTAGTGCAATAAAGTGGGGCAAGCTCTTCTTTTTACAAGGCAGCAGCACCCTTCCTTCGGGCCAGCAGTGTGGAGCATTCTGACTTGCTGCCCTCTAATGAATGAGGCTTCTCCCTCCCCACCACCGCCTCTCAGGCTTGTGCAAGTCTCACTCTCAGTGAAATGCTGACATAGACATAGTAAAAAATCCTAACTAGATACACACCCCCCCAAAAATAAGGACAACTCTTTTCTCTCCTCCATCATGCTCTAGATGGGTCACAAACACTTTGGAATTAGCAGGCTTCTTTTGTAGATGGGCTCGCAAAGTGATCATAGCTAAATATGACTCTGAATTGCTGGGAGCGATTCTTTTTTGGGACTTAACAGGTTTTGGGGGCAGGATAGTTTTGTTTATTGTATGCCATTTATCTTAAAAAGATTTTTTTGCAAGTAACAGCTTTATTAGAGGTTTCTGGAATAAGGCTGTCACTGAAGAAATCTTCATGAAACGTACTGCTGAATGTATACTACTCCAGAATAAAACTTTTCCAACAGCATACACTCCATTAGTCATCTCCATCATCCTGCTGTAGTTAAACGAGCAGTGGAATGAAAATTGTGCGACTGCTTCCAGGATGGAATAATCTTCTTGCGAACTCTGAAGCTTTTACTTGGTTGGAGCATTTAGAAGGTTTTTTTCCCCTATGGATACTCTGGTTGGTGTCTTACATGATGTTACCTCATTCAGATGCCTCTCCACCAGCTGACAGGATTTAAAGCCGGCCAACAGAAGCAATTGAAAGAGGAGACAGGCAGATGCACAAGCGCTTCAGGAAGCCAGGCAGATGATTCTGGTGCTGCCGTAACAGAAAGACGTTGCAAAAATCAAAGACACAAGGAAAACGCCCAAAGCCACACACACCCTCACTCAGTTTCAGGCTTGTACCCTGTATCTGTCACCAGAACGCAGCCCTTGGGTGCGCTCCCTGCAAACACGCGGCTCCTGAAGCTGGCAAACGTGGCCCCACAGCTGTGAAGGCTGCAGAGTGTTGACAGGGTGACTAACAGGACAGCATCTATTTCAGAAAACGCAGGACACAGAGACCCGACACTCATTTTGCTTCTTCCAGTACAGCAACTGCCAGATCGCACAGACTCAAGATGGAACTCGAGAAACTGGAAACATTTCCCCTGACTTCAGTGGGCTAACCAAGACACAGGCGTGCCAGTGCTCACTTCGATTTGACCACTAACCTTGTGTTCTCTCTAGGGTGGCTTCACCATTTACCTCCTCTTTTCCTTCCTTTCAACCCCACCTCTCACCTGCTTCTTTGCAATAAAGCATAGTCTCTTTTAAAGAATAATGTAAATTTATATTTGTGTGCATGCAAAAAGCAGAACTATTTTTGTAATACACATCTTCCAAAAGGCATTAGGTGTCAAGATTGCCTACGATCAAGCACATTAAAACAGCTTTGTTTTGCTGACGTCTCCAGCATCTTTTAACACACTCATTCCAGGCAGGCAAGGAACTCACAGCTCGTCATTCAAAACTCAGTTAACAACTCTAGTTAACAGAATTCCTGATCTATGAATTGTATAAACAATTACAGGCTTGATAAAAACAACTGCGGATCCGATAAAAATAATTTTAAGGACCCTACACCAAATAATCAGAAGTTAAAAATCCCAGTATTGATCTCCCGGAGGGTAAGCATCATGCCACCTTTCTGTGCATGCATTTTAGCCTGGACCACCAGAACTGTGGCTGTGGCAGAGAAACGGGGAGAACCAGCTCTCTTAGCCCCATCACTAGACAGGAGAGAATGTCTTTTTTCTTTCAGTAGCATTCTGTCTCAATCACGATCTCGTGCAATGTACAGGAAACCGTGATCCTGAGAATGAATAGCGAGTGCTCGTGTCAAAATGATGACATAGCAGATAAAGGCCTCTAGGTACCACCAGAATATAAATGATGAGCAGATACAATGCTAACGCATGCGGGTGCCAGAGGCAAGCTAAGACCGTGCACACTGCCTAGCTTCAGTACGGTTACTCGCTTTTTTTCACATACACTACATAACATATATTTCACAATACAAATGGAAAAACAAAGAATTCCATGTGGAACAACCTTTCTGCTCTGCTTAAAGCAGTGGCAAAGTTGAAATCTAGGACCTTAGCCCCTCATGTTAGCTGAATAACTAACAGCAGAAATAGCCTGTTACTCTCTGTGTACGCCAGCCAGTGGAGTTTTGTAAAATACACTTGGACTGTATACGCCTCTGGACGATGGACGGACAGGCAGTTCTGAAGCTGCAGCACCCATCCATGCGAGAGGCTTGTATGATTTACCTCCAGTTGACCAGGATTTATTTTTTCTAAAGATGCTCCTTCTAGCTGCTTTTCCACCTTATTTAACAAACTTTTGTTTCAGTTACAGCCATTTCATTTAACCAGGATTACTGTCAGCTGGCTTTTCTGAATACAACTTCCAAAAGGTACTAGTTAAAGCAACATCATTAGTATAATGCTCCATGTTGTCAGAATTTAACCAAATACTTTGAGGAACTGTTAACTAACTGTTGACAAGGAGCAGGCTGTCCTATGAACTACTGATATTACAGTTAATAAGGATGAGAGCTACTTGGCAATTGCTTGGGGAAAATAAACCATTAGGAGCGACAGCAATATTACTGCACCACTGCTGTTGACAGGTATTGTCAAAGATGATTGGACGCCTTCACAAAAATACTTACTGCAGGGTGAAGAGTCTTCTGACACCATAAACCATCCTGTCAGCAGTGTCTTAACTGGAAACACAAGCCAACAACACTGCGTATATAAATGTCTCCTTAACCGGCTTTTCCAGTCAGGAAAAATGCTCCTAATGAACTCTTCCCTTGCGCAAGGACGGATAAAATGTGCTACTGTGCCTAGATTCACATGCAGATGTTTCAGCAAAGTTTGCCATGTTTCAGGGAGTGGAACTGCCTCCTATTCAAAGACCGCCTGTTCTCATCCATTAATTCTCCCCACATTTTATATCACTGAATTGTTTCTAATACAAACTATTGGAGATGGGATGGAATTATGAAGAATCAATGAAAACTTTACGGGAGGAGCTGAGACACAGTTTTGATTTGGTCCATTTTATTTTTGAATTCAGGTATGAGTCCTTGCATTTACTAAACCTCCTCCCACTTCTACGTCTTTCTATTTACATATGATATTGAGAGAGAACTTCAAGAGGGGAAAAAGCCCAACAACTTTTCATCAGAAAATATTTGTATTTTGTATGAAAATGTTGGACCAATTTACCTTCAGCTCTCACCCTCTTTCAGGTTGTCTGAGTTGCTTTTACCAGAAGCAAGGACAGTGAATGCAGGCTGCCAGTTCAGCCTTTGGGTGCTTCCAAAGTTATAGGGCCAAAGATAGAAATAAAAATATTTTGTTATTTTTAATGACAAGGTCCCAACTCAGCATTAGTGTAAGCTGGTAGATGAGTATGATTTCACTAAAACATCATTCAACCAGTCGAAGTATGACATCTAATTTTTGTCAGCTTCCAGACCATTAGTTTCTTCCTCCAAACTGAATTACTGTTTTGTACTTCCCTGAGTCTGGAAGGGAGATCTGGGCTCCCGAGCTCTCTTCCTAACAAATGATCCCATGTAGCTTACCTTCATCTGCTCATCTTAGGCAGCAGATAGTGAAAGGTAAGCCATAAGACACGCTGCTGTTTGAATTAAATTAGCTGCTTCATATGTACCAAAATACTCCCAAGCCTCCCTGAACTCTGCCCAGCCAACCGGCCGTGCACCGCGTCTCCCTCAAGCCAGGTCAGGAGGGTAAACACAGTCCTGCAAACACTGAGTTACGGGACAACGCGCTCAACAGCTGCTACTTGCACAGGCTACACCAACACCATGGTGATCACCCCAACCATCAGAGTCGAAGGTGACCGTGACAAGGGGGTCACCCGGGCGGTCAGGCAGCAAGGGGCAGGAAGGTAAACAGGGCTGGAGCCCTCACCGCGGCACCGCGCAGAGCGGGAGGGTTAGCCACACCGTGTGCTCCCCCAGCCCTTTCACGGATCTACGTGGGGCACGTTGCTTTTTGGGTTAACATGCTTCTTTGGAAAACGCATGTCTACAGTGGGCTTCAGGAGTGACACTCCTCTACCACCAGTGCAACTCGGGACCTCTTCCAGTTAAAACCCAAGAAATCCAGAGCCCCTTTCTTTTTTCAGCCCGCAACAACTGGCCCTTTTCCTTCTGCCCAGCACGCCCTCCCCAGAGTAGTAAATCTCCCCTCGCCGATTACGAGCGTCCAACGGCCGAGCCAGGGCGACAAGGCGACGGCGCTGGCGGCTGCCCCGTCCCGCGGGGACCTCGCTGCCCGGGGCGAGGGGCCGAGGCGGCTCTCAGCAGCCGGGGTGCTTGGCTTTGTGGCTCGGCCCGAGCGTCGCGGAGAGGCCCAGCTAACGACAATGGGCTATCCGGCAATACTAATGCCTCCGTCAGCGGACAACGACTGACGTGCTCTGCTGCTTTGAAAACAGCCAAGTTGTGCTCCACTACACGTGTGCAACACCGCTGCTGTCACAGGTGGGTGAGGGAGACCATCCGGAGTGCTGGCTTGTTGGGAAAGACCCAGTGCTGCCTTGTTTCAGCAAAACAGTCTGATGGGACTGTCTGTGTCTGTGACTGAGCTAAATGCCTTTTCTGGGAACGTGCCTGGCTTGGAGTAAGTTACTTTTGGGCTACAATTCACAAATTCTCCTACTGGAAAAAAACTACTGCAAAGCTGAGGCAATAGGCGGGACAGGGTTCAGGTTCCAAACTACCAGGCTGCTCAGCAGCACTTTCAGACAGGAATATCATGAATGGCCTTGGTAGCAGCAAAGACCATAAGTTGCTTAGATTTTGCTTTACTTTCTGGTTGCAGCTCAGTCTGTAGCCCTCACCTCATAGACACTCGGTCCCTGAAACCTCTGCATCCATTTCCCCCATTTCCCCTTTGCCACAATTCCTTAAAAGAAACAGAAATGATTACTTGGGTAATTCTGTCCAGTTCCTCACAAATTAAAGAAACATCCTGTTTTAATTCGGAAATTATTTGAGAATGATGGTGACAGCAGTACAGGTTTAATGTGAGGAGAGAAATGGGGATGAGATCTGACTGAAAACCATTTTAATGATTAAATTCTAATTGTTTTGGAAGGAATGGCAGCTGTCTTTTCTGCTTCCAGCTGGGAAGCTGTTTCTGTGCTCCAGCCTTAGATGGTGGAAGAACCCAGACAACTACACAATGTCCTGTGGGAATGTGTTCGCGATTTAAGACAGCAGCAAGGCGTTTACAGTGCATGAACAAGTATAAAGTATTTCAATTTGGTGGAAAATACTTAACTGGCAGAAAATTCATGTGTTGTGAGAGTAACCGATAAAGCAAGTATAAAAACCACATATGCCTTTAACAATTTTTAATCTCTTCAAGTCTCTAACTCTCTGTTTTGGGAGACAACAGGACCCAGGAGCGTTACTGAGGCAATGTTCTAGGAAATGGGAAACCTGTTTGCATCAGGAGTGCTGTGCCAGCCTGGCAGCGGAGGATCCGTACACTCTGAAAACGCACAGGGGAATTGGTGGGGACATGGTAAGTAAAAGCAGCCTGGAGAATCCTAAGCCATCATCTTGTCTTCCCATTTCACACCCAAGGACGACAGTGGGGATGGGCGCAACTGCACCCGCAGGGCTGGGTACAAAAGGCAGAGCTGTTCCTCTCTGGATGGTCTCTGCGGAAGGGAGGGAACCAGTGAGCGCATTTGTGAACGGCTCTGCTTCATGCAGAGCGGACTGGCTCACTCTGCACTGCAAATTAGACCAGAAAAGCATGTACGTATCATTGTGCAACCTACTACAATGAAAAAAGGTCATGGGACAAAATACAAGGGTAGAGAATAAATAGATTATAGACTAAACAGGATTCTGGCAGAATAAGAGACCAGAGCCAGAGAGAATTCCAAAGGAGAAACACTCTTCCAAGAGTGAATGAGGTTCAACCTGTTTCCTGGTGAGAGGTGTCAAAGCCAAGATACTGCCAATGCAGAGGGTCTGCTTGAGAAAAATACCGTATAGAGGATATCTAAGACACAAACATATGTCCAGCCAGTAAATTACATGACAGCCTAATGCAACAACAAACAAGAATAGGTCACTTTAAGAGAATGATTAATACACGAGATTACTGTGCATGCAGACTTATCTGAAAGCAAACCTTGTAGGTGGGTGTGAACTCTTGCTAAAGTCAGCTCCTATCTTTGCTATACAACAGCTACAAGAATAATTATAATAATTAATGGAGAGCAGTGATAAAGGTAACAATTGCCCACCTGTATATTGACTGACCACAATGTCGTTACTCCTTTTTTCACACCTACTGCCTTTTGCAATGATTGCTGACTACCACAAATGCTTTTCCAGCCTCACACTGGGCTTGCTGTTTGCTCACGCCAGGCTGTTCAGCCCATGACTGACAGAGCTTACAGAGTTTAAAATTCTGAATTGTGTTTAGTCTCCAGTGGCTAAGGTTGCTATGGGCTACATTAGATTACAAAGGGTAGGGAGAGGAAACATGAATATTCACTATATAAAGTAAAAGGCCTCAAAATATAGGAGTATAGGAAGGGGTGAATAATGTCGGAAAAATACTCCGTTGGAAAGGGTCTTTATACTGTGTGCAAAGATAGCAGACTTGTGAGGCAGGCTGTGATTTCTCACGGAGCTGTGATCCCTCTCCCGGCCTGCCGTCGCTTCTGGCAGCTTCCAGGAGGCTCGAGGAAGGATTTGCTGTGCCGAAGGCAGCCCGGTTTGTTACTGCTTCTGTCTGCATCCCAAGGGAAGACAGATCAGGAATGGGGTGGGCTTTGGAGAGGTGAACCTGCCTGGGGAGAGGGACAGCTGACCCCGGCCGCTCCCCTGCGGCTGGGAGCGATGGCTGCGTTGTCTGCGGATGCCTCTCGCGGGGCAGGTTTCTGGCGATCCGACTGTGCAGTGCAAGAAGGTGCTGGGGAACAGCCCTGCTGACCAGGGGCAACACGGCTTCAGCACATGCTGGTCCAGAGCCAGCAGGCTCTTCTCCTCGGAAGGTCATTCACTGCATGGCTAGCACGCTTCTCTGTGGTGCAGGGGTCATGCAGGACAGTGAGCCAATATAACTTCAGCACGTACTTAAAGAACTGAAAGGAACGCAGAACTGAAGAGGAATTCAGGAAAACGCCTAGATAATAGGAACAGAGAGGAGATAACTGATGGCCTGGCAAATTAAGCAGACGTTGTCAGTGCTACGCCCCGTCATGGCTTTGTTCGGAATGGTCTGGAGGGGTGGCTGGCTGACCAGCACTCCCTCGGCACCACAGCAAGATGGTCACACAGGGTCGGGTGAAGAATTCACGTAAGATCAAGAAGACATATGGTTTTAACCTAAATTACAGCTCTGCACTGGAGAAGAACAATAGCTTTGTTTTGTTTTCTGTTCCATAAGCATGCCTGCAGAAATGCTGGTTTTGGATGTGTCTGGTCAGAGTTCAGAAGTGGCTTTGGAATCCTTCCCACATACAGAGGTGACTGAAAGAGTCCTGAAGCTAATGTTCACTGACATGGAGTCTACCACCACCTTGTAGAAACCTGTGTGCATAGACATCAGCATGGATTTATGCTGTTGCCTTAATACCATCTGATTTATAGCTACAATACATTATAACTATAAATTCTCATAGAACTATTATTACATATATAATTATGATCTATACCTACTAAAATTACAGATGATTGAAAATATTAACTTTTTTATGTAAAATCCAACAAATGCCATTTTCATATTGCTTAGTAGTTTGAAAACTTAAAAGTGAATCGCTATTGCCAAAGGGCAGAAGAAAAGTCAAACTGTGGCTAGATAAAACAAAGCCCTTTGATTTAACTTATACTCAACTAAGGCCAAAGCGGTAATTCTGAAAGTCCTCATTCACCTGCCCTCAACCATGCCAGGCTCTGGTCTCCACTCCTAGAGCTGTTTTTCATATTTTGCCGAGCAGAACTGATCTCCGCTGCTCCGGTGCCAGATGGAAGCCTTGAAAAATAGTTTTTCTAAACATAGAATTGACTGTCAAAGCTTTTGTGATCTCTGCCAGGACTACAAGGCTGTATTAACTTAGCTACACTGTGTTTTTATGCAGCCTTCCACAATGGACAGTCAACTTGACACACCTGCCCCCAGGGGCTTAAGCAAAGGTGGGCCCGTATTTGGAAGACTGGCACTAACTTGTTATGGTAAATCTGCCCAGCTTCAGTTCTCTTTCAAACACCAAACGGTGAAGAGACAGCCCACAGCAACGTTCTTGTTTCTCCATGGTTGTCTAGACTTGGCAAATCAAGCAATGCAGGGAAAGAGGGCTCTGGTATTTCAATTTCCTTACAGAATTATCTGTACTATTGCTTAGAGACAAGCAAGAAGTTAGTAGTTTAAAAAAAGGTATTCTTGACTCAGTACAGGGTCTCCACTCTCTACAGAATTGAAAAGTAACTTTTTATTTGATGCTTATTACAACCTCAAAATCTTACTTTTAGGAACCACTAGCACAGGGACTAGAAGGAAAATAAGAAAAGGTTTATATAAAGTTCAGTTTTTAAACGTTGGTATTAAAAAGCATGATGCAGTAGCTGGAAACACACAAAGAGCTAATTTTTTGCCAAGACCTGACAATAATGATTCCTGAGATGTTTTCTCTAACAAGTGCTAAGAGTTAAGTGCTCTCACCAATTACTAAATGTAGCTTAAAATAACTGAGAAGGTAACAAACTATAGAAAAGCACAAAATACACAAGTTTTGAAGAGCATAATGAAATCGACAACTGTAAATACGGTGAAGAACAAAACCCCAGAGAAAAACTACAACATGTTAGCGTTTCATTATGGCATCTTGTAGTTAGAAAACTACTCAAGAAGCCAACATTTCTATTACTACTTAGACTGAAAAGCTCAGTGTAATGAAAAACTGGAAACAAGGTCTGACAATTTGAGAATTTTAGGTTTTGAAATAAAAAGATAAGAAGAATCTTGAGGTTTTTTTGTAACAGACAATTTGCATTTTTTCATACTCTAAACGGTGTTTTTTATGAGAAAGCACATAAAAATGCCTTTTGTTTTGTTTTTCTCCCTTACTCATCTTTTCCCTCAATCCTAGACAGCATCCTAGTGGTGTGAAAACTGCTCAGGGTGAAATTTTGGCCTCACTGAAGTTAACCACAAAAATGCCACTGACTGAAGGAGTAAAGCTTTCAACCCCAGGCCAGCTACAGTAGTGTATCAGTAAGATTTCATGATAAAGTCCAGAGAATAAACAGTTTATGCTGATAAAAAATGAATTTATAAGTAACTTAGTCTGCTGCAACTCAAAGGGATGTGACCTTTTCCATTTATCTCAAGAGTACACTGAATCTCAAGTATGCTTTTTGAGGGAAAAATTTACAAGTAAGACAGGAATGCAACGGCGCTATCGATTTGTAGAACTCTGTGTGCAAATCAGTAATTAATTGTATGCACAAACAATGAAACAAATGAAAGAAATAGAAAACTGTCCTAATGGATCTTTCATTTTTTGAGGGGTGTGAAATGAGATGTCTTTAGCAGCATTTTAACCGAGATACCCTGTCTTCACCTGTTGGCCGGCATCCCATGATGTAAGACCGTAACACCGTGGATCAAGAACAGAAGTAGAGAGTAATTCATAGACTGAATCAATGGACCGTAATTAAAATATAACGTACAAAACAAATTTTGAAATACTACTTTAAGGCTATCATTTTATAACTGCTTATAACTTCCTCCTAAATTCAAACGCTCCCTAATTGAGCCCATAAGCCTGACACCAGAAGCGACTAGAGCTTTCTCTGTCTCTCCCTCCTGTGAGAAAGGCTTTGTCTGATGCATTTGCAGAACAAATGGATGCACCATACGCGTTCCAGCTAAGGATACCAACAAGCTTAAAGAAACAGTTTCTAAATATATGGGACTGATCATATCGTCCTTTGGTTAAAAATACAAAACCTAGGATGACTGGATGTATGACAAGTACAGATTAAACTCATATTTACAAACAGTATATAAAATCAGCTAAGTCATGATAAGCTACAGGTTTCTATTTTTTTTTTTTTCCAGAAGAAAAGAAAAAATGAGAAGAAAATGATGAAAAAATCTACTGGGAAGGGAAATAAAGACATTTCAGCCACATATTTAATTTCTCTCATGCGTGAGCAAAAAGGTTTAAAAAAAGTTACTAAGAAAATGTCCTACATCAAACCTGCTGCTTTTTGCCTACCCAAAATACCTGGTTTTGCATTTAATAGCACACATTATTTCAGTGCAAAGGAAAATAAATCATATTATTTCTTCCAGGAAGATCAACGTGCTTAGTTTTAGGAGCAAATCCAGGACGCTGACCTTCAGTAACGCCAGCACCCATGAATCCAGCTCAGCAGCACTTTCCTCGGGCAAGGCTTCCTACGGAGCCGGGTGCCCATGTGAGGACTGCGGAATGGAGAGCAGGACTCCCTGGCCGCACGGCCCGGAGCACGAGGAGGGATGGGTGAGGAAAAGCACCCTAATGTAAAGCCAGTTTGCTTCGAATATGCATGAGTTTAGCTTGTATTTTTAGCAATATTCTCATGTTCAGTCCTCATATTTCATCAGTATTCTCTGCTGAAGTTCAAAGGAATTGGGTGTTCTGTAACTCAGTGTTAGCATCCCCTTCATGCCATAAAGGAAGGGCCAGCTTTCAGTTTATAAAAATTTATTACTTCTTCTTCTTATTACTGTTACCCAGTTGTAAGAAGGAAACCGAGCGAGCATCAGGCAATGCCGCACGTCTGTCCCCTCCAGCGCTCCTCTTCGGCGCAGGCCGGAGCAGCGGCTGCAGGGCCGGCTCTCTGGAGGTCAGGAAGGGTTCTCCCCGTTACGCTGTGCCCCCCGTCCCATCCCCAGACTGGCCACAAGGCCCCCAGGCTGAGTGGGAACAGGGCGGCGAATGGCTGAGGCTGGAAACGACCCTTCATGGCTGTTTCCCAAGATCTGGACAGGGCCCCTGCTCAGAAGAGTCTGCCTCCACCGTGGCAGCACAGATCTTTTCTTTGCGAGCATCTGAGCTCTTCAACGGCTGCTGAGGTCGGCGTCGCTTGGTGCAGCAGCACAGCAGCGATCAGCACGGCACCAGCACGCTGCGCGGCGGTTTGGGGCGGGAAGGGAGGAATACCACCCAATCCAGCCAGAGTAACAGCGCGTTTGGGGAGGTGGAATCCAATTACCAGGACTTTGGCCAGAACATCTGTCTAGACGTCTATGCTCTTGCAAAAATGTTATGGGCTCTTTGATGGCAAGAAGTGGTCAGGATCTTGGTTTTTCATTTTATTTGAACGACCGCAGAAGCAAGCGTAGCATAACTGTTGGCTGCTGCCCCAGGCAGGACTCGTCAGCAGCTCTGCCTCCTGCAGATCCCCACCGACATGTCCACAGAACGTGTCACGCCAAGAGCAAGCCTAGGACATCTCCTTGTTCTGGGAGTGAGGGGACTGGATGCAGGACCCGAACCCATCACATCCTGCAATGCAGATCAACGATGGCTAGGGCTCAGCTGTCTCAACTCTTAACTTTGCAAGCCAAAATTGTACTTAAATATTTGACCTCTAATATTGGTGGTGTGTACAAAACAAAACAAGGATGAGAGTTAGCTTTGGCTTTGGTTTTTCAGGGAAACAAACACAAGTAATAAAATTGAGAAAGAAGGAGCTGGCACTGGATAAGCTGCCACCAGAAGTTGGTGACAGCACTATGGCCTCAGAGCTGCTCCTGCACTTCCCTAGCCAAGTCTGCGAGCGTGTGGGCAGGAGGGGAGAGGAGATGACACTTAGCTCTTATTGCAGGGTATTGCTTTCATTTGACTCATTACATCAATCACACAAAGTCAAAATCCGTGTTCATCCACAGGGACTTCTGGGATGGAATATTTTGTTAATGCTCTGTGTCAACGCATTCAGACACTGAGGCAGCAGAGAGTACAAATGCCGTTGACTAATATTAACTTACCTCCTCTTGCTCTTGTTCATATTGCCCACCCCCCTGAAGCTCGCTGCTGGTTTTACAGCAGCATCAGAGCTCTCAGCCACAGCCCTCACAAGCCTTCCTATTTACTCCCAGTTTAACTTTCTTTTGTCAGTCATCTTTAATTTTCCCCCAAGGGTTCTTTATCTCTTTATACAGTCTTAACTATGTCTTAACTAAGTTAACTACTTAACTACTGGCCGTACCTCAAGGAGAAGTGGCGTTACCTCAGCCTGAGGGATTCCTCTAGCATCTGACATGAGACAGCAGTGGTCTATCCCTCTTTCTGGGGATCAGTGCCAGGAAGGGACACAGAACATCTTCTTCCCAGCTACCTGTTTCCACCTGGGAAGGGCAAGGCCAACTCGCTGCCATGTCCCATGGGCGGCACCCTGCAGCCACCTTGCTCTTCTGACAGTTTTCACCCCTCTCCTCCAGTACTCCAGATCATTCTTGTCCAGTCCTCCCTCCTTCACATTGTCCTGTCTCATTGTCCTAGTCTCCCATCAGGTAACTTGTTAGGAGTTTTCCTCTTCTGGCTGCCTCTGTAAGTCTTGGTCTCCTTGCCTGGAAACCCAGCGCTGGCCTGAGGCTTCATCCTTCAGAGCCCTACCTATGCCCTTCCCTGCATGGCTACCAGGTGGCTCCTGCAGAGTTTGGTTCTGGCTTTTGTTCCACCTGTAGTTCATTCATGGAGGCTTCCCCCTGCTCCTTGCTCCAGTGGGATGTAGAGGAGTGGAAGGCTCATTTACTACTTGCCTACAACCTCATGGGGCATGGCGCTTGGTAGCTGTGAGGAAAATCCTGGGTTGTGTCCAGTCTACCTGCAATTTGCAAGTATCTTAACCACTAAAATAGCAGGAGCGAAATCTCTGCTGAGATTTGGACGTATTTGTGAAAATAAATTTTTCATGGGTTTAGACCTTGGACAGATGCTCACGTTGTATCACAGACAGATCAAAAGCACAACTTAGATACAAAGACTACTCACACCAAATTTCTGATCTTTGCTTGCGAGCAGAGTGACACCAAACCGTATTGAGAGAGGTTCGAAGAATCTGCAAACCATTCATGCAACAATGTATTTTTGCCAAACCTTGTTCTGGCTGAAAACACTAATGTTGGTGAAATCCAGTAGATTGCTAAAAAATGCCAAAGTAGATCTGCTAAAAAATTTGTATCTATTTCCCCCTCACCTCCTTTTACTCTGACCAGGTACACAACTAATGAAATACACTCGGAGCTGTACAGACTGCTGGTCTTCTGTTATCACACTCAATCAATAAGAACAATTTAGAGTGGTGGTAACCTCTCCACGCATACTTCCACTGTCCCAGGGGATCAATATAATCAGTATCGCAGCTGGCTGGTGAGAAATAATGAGATTACGATAACAAAAAGGCAAGCTTCCCAAATTTTTTCTTAGGGTATGCCAAACCATCATACTTTTCTATCTGTCTGTAACGGACAAAATAACAATATTTAAGAATATTGTATCTATTAAAAAAAAGTAGTTTTTTCTCTATGATTTGTTGAACTTTAACTTCCTTTGTGAATGCAGTATTTCTCTCCCTTCTAACCAACTGTGAGACCTGACCTCTTCCCTCTCAGAAGTGCCCCATACACATTTCAAACCGTACCAAACTTCCCACCGATTTCTCCTGACCAGGACTGCCGATTGCAAACCTCTTGGTTGTGTGTGACAGCAATACTTGTCTCTTGGCTCAAATTCACGTAAGGGATACAGCTGATTAAAACCACGCACGTGTACTCAAAAAGCGAAATTATTCTAACAGTCTTAGCGGTGACACAACATCAACTGAAACTGAAAAAGCAAAATCTGAGCTGATGGCCTTTCCCGCTGCTGCTCCCGGCTCCCCCCTGGGCCGCTGGCACCGGGCCCCGCGCCCCTACTCGAGTCCGCTCCCGTGGGTGCCACTGCTGCTCCGCTTTCGACAGCTGGAGGCAAACGCTGCCTTTATGGTTGCAGCTAGGCATTTTTACAGGTTATCTGGGTCCAGTGCTTAGACGTAGCTACAGATCTCTCAGCACACCACCAGGTCGGGCCTGTTGTGGGAGCAGCTGCAGGAGCCGGGCTCGGCTGGACGCCGGTGATGAGCTGTGGAGCAGTGTCGGCACGCGGACCGCTCTGCCACACACGCGGACCGCTCTGCCACACACGCGGACCGCTCTGCCACACACGCGGACCGCTCTGCCACACACGCAGACCGCTCTGCCACACACGTGGACCGCTCTGCCACGCTGTGCACCGACGGAGGGGAGGGGGGACGGAGATTGTTGTCATTTCCACACTCTGTGTGGGGACACTCCCATTCTACCTACAGTGCCAGTAACCATCACGTTTCAGCGAGAGAGTTAAATAAATGGATTATATATGGATCTTACCTGGGAGGAAATGAGATGTCCAGTTCATACAATCTGTCTTTAAAGACTGACAGCTCTCTGTCAAACTCTAAAAGCTATAAAAAAATAGAAATAAATGTATTCACTCTTTAATGTTGAACTGAAGCAATCTAAAAATATTACATTGCATAAAAGGAAATAAACAGAGACTTTGATTACACAGCTTGAGGTATATCCCTCATATAATATTTTTTTAAACAGTGCAAAACACTCAGTACTAATTTGAGACATAAACAGTTCATTGAGAAAAACGTTCAAAACATTCCTTTTCCCCTCAGTGAAACATGTCACGCTGGCTCATTACAGCAGTGACTGGTATGTACACTTACTATTTTTCAAATTTCATTAGCAATCTTTTCAAAGATAAACCAGACTAGCGTTAAAGAAGTACAGAAAACGGATAGGCTAATCAGCCCACAAAAAAGCCAGCAAAAGGTACCATATTCGGTTATATTATCTTTAGCTCAGATAAGAAGGTACAATAAACACAAGGATGTGCACATCACTCTTCCTGAGCAAAGACAAGCCGTGGTTTTGCACACGGGTTCTGGGTGGTGCACAGCAGATAGCAGAACGAGGGAGACGTGACAATAGGTGAAATGTGTTCCCAGGCAGCGGCCAAGATAGAGCACGAGAAGCAGATATCTAACAGAGATGTTCATAAGCCTAGATTTAATGTCCTCCATAAATATTAGTCCTTGCCAAATTTGTTTTCCCCTGGACCTGTACGGAGGACATAAATATCTGCAGTCTTTTGCTCATAAACACAAACCTGCTCCTAACAACTCAGTGATAATTGTCTGCACTAAACCAATAATTGTTCTGATGGACATAAATGACCTCATTTCAGCAGCACGGCTGGTGTTAGGCCCGACGTCCGAGTGCACTAGTGAGTTAAAAGACACAAAGCTGGTAGCGGGCACTGCTGCCGGCGGCAGCTCCGAGTGCCACTCTCTGCTCCGACGGGCGCGTCGCCCGCGCGGGATCCCGCCGGACGCGCGCTCGCCCGCCCGCCATTAATCATGTCCCATCTCACAGCTGTGCTGATACCAGTGTATCAATGGCAGAGGTTCCCAAAGAAATTAGATTGTGTCCCTCTTTCCCCTCTGCCACCTCATAAATCATTCCTGAAATGTGCAATTAGCAGCTACTTGTACACATTAATTATCTGTGTGAAAAGCAGCTACCTGAACCACCTGCCCTGCTGATTAGCTGCCCCTCCAGGGCCCACCCGCCCCGCTGCCAGGTTCTAGCTGCCGTGGTGCTCTACGCAGGTACTTTCGCATGAGGATGCCAAATGATGGGCAGCTGTCCGCACCCCAGTGCCTCTGACACCCAACCCGGCGGCGATACGCTGGAAAAGATTCTGCAACGCTAGTAGGTAATTTATACGTGTGCTAACGTGATCAAAAACCTGAGCATCCAAGGTGTTTGGATAAATATTTATAAATGTCTAGGTGGAAACTTACAGCAGGTAGCCAATAATATGCTCAATCCTAAAAATGCTGGGATGGTTCAGCTGCTCTTCTTACTGAAGGAATCTCAACATACTTCAGGAAAAAGCAGTTTATCATGCATGTTTCCAGACTGTGACCCTCTATTTTAGTACATCCAGATAGGGGTGTAGCCACAAAACATACAAACTGGCGATGAAAACAAAAGTGCTCCACATGTCCCACCTTATCTGCTCAGCGTGAATCCCGTGCAGGGAAGAAATCTGACATCCCCAGTTAGAATTTTTTTGAAATATATGTCTGTTAATACAGTGCAAATACATTTTTCCTACTGTTGCCAAGTAAACAGATCAGAGCAGGAAAGTGGAAGCATCAGGAGAAAAAGGGCTATTTCTGAAGTGTGAAAAATGGCAAGGACTGAATAAAAGAACAATGCTCCACAGAACACAATGGTATAAATTACTCATGGGCATTCCAAGGGCTGGCCATGTTAAATAGATGCATTGTCCTCTCACACCAATTCGCACTTTCAAAATTTCATACATTCAGATTATTCTGGCGATGATGATATTTGCAAACTAAATTAGGGCCAGGGTTTGGAGGACTAAGCATTCAGATGCACATTTTTATCCAGAAAAGTTTCTGATGTGTTTACTGCCTGCAGTTGCTTGTTCAGTTGTGTCTGAGCTATGCAGATGAGCTCCTGACACTGGTGACAGAGAGGACAGATAATGGGAACAAGACTGTATTGTGTGCTGTGCTCTCTATCAGCTCCCCAAGCTTCCCCAGGTAGAGGGACGTCTTTAATCTGAAGTGACAAAGCCAGAAACTCAGGATGACCCAGCTGGATGCCAAAGCCCAACTAGAGGCCCAGAAGAAATATTTAGGGAATGCTCGTTGTAGGCAGTTCATCCCCACAAGTACAACAGTTAAATAATTTCACCAGATTTTATTTCATGCTATATTTTAAGTCATTATTTAATTTTAACAGATTATGTATTTTCCCCTAGATATTAAATGACTATGTTACAGCACCTGCAACCTTCTGTTCAGGTGCGTCCCCAAACTACGCAGAACCCTGCTCATTCTTACAAAGGGCAACGACAAGTTATTGGCGTGTTCAGGACTGCGTGGTGAGAGCCCACTCACCAGCTCTTCTTTATGTACCTGGCAGCACGGCAGTCAGTGGGGGAGAAATGATGAAAACTTGAGCTGTGCCTTTTGAGAAAGCTCCAGTTCATTTTTCAGAAGAAGAACATGTTTTAACTATTACTTTTTTTGATATTAAAAGAACTTGGGTTCTCATTTAAGCCTTTAATCTCAAAATGCAAGATTACTGGTGAAAAACCAAGGCATTGTTTTGTCACGAATGATTATAGAAGGAACGGGACCTGACACGGGCATAATTTTATTGTATTTGCTTTATGACAGGCAAGGGGTGTCTGGAGCTCCTTGGCACTACGGAAAAGGAATGAAAACTACTATAGGCCAGATGATACTGAGGAGCAGTCAGGATCTTACAGGGTAATGCCATTATTTTTAAAGCATATAACACTGTATTTAAAAAAACCAGCCAGCACATGGCAATTTTCAGCACATAGTGCTCACTTATTTCCATATTGCACACTAAACAGCATTGTGAGTACTGTCATTGCTGTAACAGTAAACATGAGTATGCCTGTCACTCTAAATGCCTTAAAAATGACAAAGAAATTAAGTTCAAAGCCTAAAAATCAATATATTGTTCTATTTAATTTACTCATTATAAGATCATCCTTAAGAACCAAATCTTTAAGGTGTTACATGACCTGCTGGGGTAATTTCAGCAATTACACAGAGATTTTAAAATGCTGCGGCTGGAAGTTAATTCCAGAACTATATGTCATAGGCAGTTCAGAAGACTGTTTTTTTCCCCAACTGCGTTTTGCCAATGTATTTGTACCTAAATGATAGGAAGGTTGATGCAGGGCCTGTGTTTTATCTGCTGTAACCACTGAGTTGCTGATACTATGTCAAGATACTGGCTCTGCAACGTCCGACAACCGGCCCAACATGCACATTTGATTAACACCTTCCAAATGACAGACCCATCCATAGGATGATCTGTCCATAGTCAGCCAACACCCCACGAGGTACAGGGGTAACATGCCTCGGGGGACACGCAGCCTGCATCAGAGGCAGCATGTGTCGGCTGCCCTGGGACAGAGAGAGAACATTCATAGGGCTGCATATGACTGTTAAAAACAGCTTAAATGCATTGATAGGATTTTTCAGTCTGAAGTGATGCATTTCTGTAGCAAACTCCATGAGCCAAAGGTTTCAATTAGTTTGTATACTCAAGCTCCTGCCGACCTGAATGGGAACTGGCTTGGATCAGTGAAGTTCTCTGCAGAGATTTAAAGACTGACTGTGTTCGCAGTGAAGGATATTCCCTATTTAATTTGCATAGAATTAAAAGCACTCAGGGCTGTGGCTGTATCAGCTGCCCTCCTAAGGGAATTACCAAAACTGTTGCTTTTCCAGCTGAAGAGTGCTTGTTTTTTCCCTTCCTCTTCTCACCAGCACTGAGTACAAGTGCGTTTACATACAAGGTGGAGGAGAAGGCAATGCGGAATAACACCAGGGCATGTGGTCCTGCACGGGCATGGTCTGCAGAACCCGCACGCTGCTCGGTACAAAAAGCCTGAGCGGGGCTGGACGGGTGGTCTCGGTTCTGCGCAGTCCCTCCGACGGGGACTCCAGCCTCGCCCCAGGGCTGCGGTTCAGTCCCCAAAGCTCATGGGGCCCTGTGAGGTCAAGCAGTGAGAGCTTTGGCCAAGGATAACAATTATCCGGAATACTAACTTTCAATATTGTGTAGCTTGACAGTAATCAAAGGATTGTAACAGTGCTTAGCCAGTTGTAGAAATCAAGGTAATTCTGCTTGCTTCAGTTCAAAGCGATGCGGCACTCCAAAAAGGTCAGTGTCCATCGGAATGCTGCCATGGGCCACCTTGGCTGAAACCACACGCGTATGAACCCTGTAGAACAGGGCAACTTAATTCAGTCATTGGAGTAGAACAACGGCAATTACTCATCAAGACCTACAGACCAAAGTCAGAGCATTTGTAGATCAGAAGGTGATATTAGCAGCATTTATCAAATCCATCTGGAGGGCCCACCAGAGAATTCACAGCTGTGAAAGGGAAATGAAGTTTCAGACCAAAAAGAGGAGATAAGCATACAGAAATGACCTTAGAGAATTAAAATATGTGGACACTGGTCACTGTAACCTCCTTTGCCAGCCTTGTACAGCACATGATTTTTTTCAAGAGACTTCGGAAATACAGTAATTTTATCCAGCTTTCCAGTCAAAGAAACTGACTGAGCAGCCTTCTGCTCAGATAAAGGCCTGTGGAAATGCTGATCCCTCCCACTTATCCATAAAATGTCATACGCAACTCTTCTCTGGCCTCATTTTAAAGCTACTGTTTTATCTAGCTAAGATTTTGTAAAATGATCCATTACTATCTACTTTGAATCTTCATTTTCTTTCTCTCAAAAAAACATTCTTTAAAACATGTTTCACAGAAAAAAAGTCAAAATTATGGAACATAAATGTACCACTTATACTGCTTTTCTATATTATTATATTTCTGCGTATTTCTGAGAATTTGTCTATACATCCTGAATGGCAGTGCTGTCAAATCATAAACTCCTACATAAATGTGCATACATGGCACACAGAGACACTGCTCCAGATGTATTTTTCTCAGCATTAGAAGAGTTAGGCACTGGCAGTATGAGACTGTCAGCACTGAAGGCTCCCTGGGCCTCTACTAATTCAGAAAATCTTTTATTTCAGTGGAAGTTCCCCAGACAAATGCTGTTTTTTTCTTGTTTTGATAATATCCCTCTCTCTGTGTCAGCAAATGGAAAATGTATTTAAAAATAATATTTCTGTTACGGAAATATTTAGATTGCTTAAAACGTCTAGAAAGAACCACACTTTCCCTTCATGTCATAGAATCATAGAATTGTTTAGGTTGGAAAAGACCTTTAAGATCATCATGCCCAACCATAACCCTACTCTACCAAGTCCAGTGCTAAACCATGTCCCTCAGCACCACATCTCCACGGCTTTGAAACATGTCCAGAGATGGTGATTCCTCCACTGCCCTGGGCAGCCTGTTCCAGGCCTTGGCAGCCCTTTTAGTGAAGAAACTGTTCCTCATGTCTGACCTCAACCTCCCCTGGCACAACTTGAGGTTGTTTCCTCTTGTCCTGTCACTTGTTCCTTGGGAGAAGAGCCCGACCCCACCTGGCTCCAACCTCCTTTCAGGGAGTTGTGGAGAGCCAGAAGGTCTCCCCTGAGCCTCCTTTTCTTCAGAACAGCCCCAGGTCCCTCAACTGCTCTTTATAAGGCTTGTGCTCTAAAACATCTATTGATCGCTGGAGTAATTACTGGAAACTGCAATTGGTTCTGTCTCATTAGAGGCCCCTTTTCTGCCCGCTTGCCTTCTTCCTCACATCCCACGCTCCTCATCCTCCTCAGACCCTGAGCCCAGCTTGCTCTGCAGGCCCACGTTGGGGTGGAGGTGTCCGTGGCTGCCCAGCCCGTGCTGGTGCAGACCCCGCAGTACAGCAGTGACGTGCTCTGCAGATGGGCAGGGCAGGGTGAGAGCCCTTGGCTTTCCTAATTGCCCTGTGTGGATCCTTTCAATCCAAGTCTGTGGACCTCAGGCTGAAACTACCAGTATGGATAAGCTGGAAGGTAAGCTCCCTGCAGGCAGCTCCCCAGGGCTTGGTCACCCTCTGACCTGCAACATGCAGCAGAGAATGCAGGTCTTATCCTGGGATACTTCAGTTACTTAAAAAAACCCACATCAGAATCCCACTTTACTCCTCAGGTAATTAGCTCTCAATTAGGAGACTGAATTTAAGTATGTGTAAAGAACGAACTAGTTAAGCAGTCAGGTTAAGCACAGACTCTCACTCACGCGGGAGCAGTTACCCATGTTGATGTTCTGCTGATGGATGACAAAGGCTCCGTCCACATCCCAAGGGCTCCTTGCCAAAGTGTGGCCGGCCCTGCAGAAGTAAATCTCGTCCCATCCCTCCTGCTTCACAGCACCCAGCAAAGAGCCCAAAGCCTCCAAGATGCAGCACGACTGCCCGTGGCTTTCACACGCAGACCACAGCTCCTGTTGTCCCACACTCCGGCCCCAGCTCTCCAACGAACGCTACTTGCTCTTTAGTATGTGCACACAACGTGAAAGCAACGAGGACCTCTTGGCTGGTGACTTCAGCAGCTGGGCCAAGTCTGAGCACACACTGCCTGTTTTCTAATGGTAAAAAGTGCATTTTGTCTCATACCCTCCTGGGATTCCTGCGCTTGCCTTGACTTAAAAAATGTAACTGCAAAACGGCCCATGCAAATTGCCTTCTTCAAAACTACAGGAACAGACGCTTTAACATTATTGTCATTAACAGCTTGTCACACAGCCCACCCCAAACGGCAAGAACGGCTGCGTGGATGCTAACTTCAAACCTGAAAGATTTTAACTGGGAATATCCTGCTTGCAAATATGACAGATTTAGTGGGTTGTTTCATTTATCTTTACACGTCTGCTGCTGTGAAACGTAACAGGAATTCCTGCCACGAAGGAGTTAAAGCCAGCACGTATTCTCCTGTCAAACTGTCAGCCTGTGAGCTGAAATTTGACAAAAGCATAAAATTATGTCGAATATAGTTTTAGTATTACTTGTAGAGTGATAAAAAAGAACTTTCTTGAACAAAGACTATGATCCGTGTTTCTTACATGGGCAAAACTCTCACTGTTGGGGTCGGAAGTTCCCCTGAGCAAAGCCTGTGGCAGGCCTGGGTGCCAAGAGCTTTTCGGGGAAGGAGCAGGACCATGGAGCACCCAAACCCCAGTGTCCTGCTGCTCAGGGGTGTTTGGGCAGCTCCGGCATCTGGAAACATAAACAAAAGCAATTCCAAGCATGGGAAAACTGTTTTTGGGTGAAGGAGTAGAGCACGAAGACATTTTCCTATTAGTACTTTATGAAAATCAGGCATCTCAGATGATCACCTTAAATAGAAGAGGCAGTTTCAGGATGCACAGGATTTCCTTATGACCAGTCCTAGGTAACAATGGTCCTAAGCAATCAATTTCCTTCCTCTATCCTAATTTGCCCTTATACATCATATTCAGGATTTTATCTGGACAGGGGCTGGTTGGCTCAGTGGATAAACCTCTGCCTTTTCACCTCTGGGATCATGGTTCAAGTCAAACCCTGATGAAATGCACTTGATCGTCCTAATCTAGTTCTTAGTGGACAGTATTCCCATTATCTTTAAAAGGGTCAGAGCCAAGGCCATTGGGAAGAGTGCATTGTGCTATATCTTGTCTGTTGATTAATACATTTTCAGTGATGCCAGATCCTTAACCTTCATGAGCACACACAGTCTCACAAAAAGCTTAATAAAGGTCCCTCATGGACTAAACCTTTCTTCTCAATTTGCATATCATTTCAGGATTTCCTGGGAATATTAAAAAAACATTAAAAAATTACTCATAATTTAAAAGTATGTTTGCCTGAACTGTTTGTAATAACACCTCTAAGTTAATTAGCATGATAACAGATCACTTGAAATCACTACTTGGCATAGGGAGAACAAGACCTTTATGACTCAATCCATTTTTACAGTACATTGTCCTCTGATACCGTGTCAGCTGAAGCTAAGCAGACACACCGAGTAAACGGAATCTACCCTCGAAGGCTGATTTCACTGTTCAAAATACAGAAAGTGAATAAGGACGTGCTCTCCACAGACATTTACTGTTTGTTCTCTGCAAGAAGAAGACCACTGAAGGACCACTGATAGCAACATAAAGCTCTTTCCTTAGTTTTTTTCCATTATAATAACAATTAACGTAAGAAATGGCACCACTTCCATCTAATGAATATCTGGGCTGGAGATCATTGGGCTTTTCTGGGTAACTATCTCAAAACTGCTTTGGAATTGACTCTGGCAACACCACCAGTGTCTTCTGAGCCACCCGACTGCCCCGGTGCTGCTGTGTGGCCGGCACCCAGGTCTATCCTCCCACACCTCCCAGCAGCAGAGGTTGGTGGAGTGGCTGAGGCTGTGTCCCTGCGGGAGCAGGACACGGGGAGCAGGGCAAGCACAGCTACGTGATGAGTTGCCACTTCCCATGAATGTCAACGGACAAAAGACATCATGATTTTAATCGGAGTAACACCAGGTTCAACTTTCAAGACAATTAATTCACTAATTACTTTTATTACAGACCTGTGGCAAAATCTTAAGGTCGTTAGTTTCTACCTGGATTGATTCTTTAATAAGGTTCATATGAAAGCTTGGAGAAGAGAAGGCTCCAGGGGGACCTTATACTGACCTTCCAGTACCTGAAGGGGCCTACAGGAAGGCAGGGGAGGGTCGATTCACAAGGGTTTGTAGTGATAGGACAAGGAGTAATGGTTTTAAGATAGGAAAAGATAGATTTAGGTTGGATATTAGAAGAAAGTTCTTTAACATGAGGGTCATAGAGCACTGGAAGGGGCTGCCCAGAGAGGTGGTGGAGGCCCCATCCCTGGAGTCATTCAAGGTCAGGCTCGATGAGGCTCTGAGCAACCTGACCTAGGTAGATGTCCCTGCTTGTGTAGGGAGGTTGGACTAGAGGACCTCTAGAGGTCCCTTCCAGCCTGAAACATTCTATGATTCTATATGCACCATTCCTCATTTCCGATCGTGGCTACAGATTATAAAATGATTCCTAATGATTAAATCGTTCCTCTGTAGTCATTAAGAGTTTTTACATTCTTACTATGTATTAATTTAGCTGACTACTGAAGAAGTAGCATTTAGGTTGTGGTTCTTTCATACAAATCTATAACGTGATTATATTTTTTTCATTAAACAATTATCCCTAGCCTACTTTTCTTTTGGTTGTTTTTAAATTAATGGGAAACTCTCAAACACAAGTTATTTTGAAAAAAGCACTTACAGCCTGATTTATCATAAATGATGAATTTGAAAAAAAGGCGGCAAAAGTGTAGATTTATTCAAGAATCTGCTGCCAACTGCTACTCTCCTGAAAGCACCGGCTTGCTGATTTTCATCACTGAGAGCTGACACATGCGAAGCTACGACCAGGTTTTGTGTGAGGAACGTACTGGTGAGACAGCGTAAGGTCAGGAGCGTGGACGGCTCTGCAGACCCACTTGGGAAGCCTGTGCAGAAGGCCTGGGCGTCCCCCAGGCCCCACCTTGCGCAGGGGTCCTCCTGGTCTTTGGGTGGGTGAGGAGCAGGAGCACAGAGAGGGGTGGTTGGGACCTGGCTGCGGTTCCCAGCTGGGGGCTGCTGCCTCTTGAAGGGTGCAAGCAAGCAGCTGGGACTGGAGAACCTCAGCTGTTCTTTGCCCAGCGTTCCCGGGCAGGAGGACACCATGGTGCTGAACGGCACACCGCGGCCATATCCTGCTGTCAGGGGCGGAGGTGTTAAGCTTTTTCTAATTCAAGAGCAAGAATTTAGGCTGGGATCTGCCTGGCGCTAAGGCGAAACTCCACAGGCTGTACCTCCTCCGGTCCCACCTTTCTCACTGCTGTCTGTGACGCCCTTCCCTCAGCGCCGAGACACGGCGGCTCTGTTGTAGTTACGGCAGCTACACCCTGGTCCGCACTGTAGCTTTGATGCACAGTTCAGAACATACGAATTAAATATCAGGACAGTTTCACATTATTCTACAGCTATTTTCAAATAGGTGTGCTTCTTTTGTCACTACACAGCTGGATAAATCTGGGTGTTCCTTTTGGAAATACAATGACACAGAATGGCCATTGCACCTCAAGGTAATAAATACAGGTAACTGCTAAGCTAACTTCGGAGTGAGCTACAGATAAGTCTGGATAATCTACAGATTCGTTTAGAAAAATTAGACCTGACAGACTGCTGTACGCATTTGAAGCTGAATTTCTGCTGAATGGATAATTTGTACCTATATCAGATTTTTCATTAAAAATACTCATTTTTATAAATATATCTTAAGACTCTTTTTGTTGATTACAATGTAAAAAAGAAAGAATAACTGTGTATGGACAATGATAAAGTAGCCTGTTGATAATAAATATTTGTCAGGTCTTGTCACATCTGTACACATTCCAATGTAACTGAAGAGACACCACACTGATAAAAAAAAATACCCTCAGAAAAATCAATGGATTTTGAGCTAAAGCAGTTGCTAAACACACAGAAAACATCTTTATCCAACAGCCATAGCGCTGTGAAAATTCCCAAGCCTTGCATTGGTACAGCTAAGGAAAATTTAATCTTCCCAAATACTCATCAGGGCACTCCATCCTGCAGACCTGACAGCCCCACTTATAATTAATTATACAATTTCGATGGGAATATCGACTAAACAAAGCTATAAATCATAGAAAAAGTCAATAGGCATGGACACATTCAATCATGTCCCGACCAATGATTACTACTCTTAAAATACAATAATTATTTTCAGGAGCCAGCTTGAATTAAATTTCTGTCAGGCTGGTACAAGACCGGCGGTTGATGAAGGATGCGATGGATTTTTTGGGTTGAATTTGGCACAGAGACATTTATCCTTTTAGATAGGTAGTTTGTTTTTAGTGATCATGGTGCTGCGTGTTTAACTAGACCATGAAGATTAGATTATCTCCAATGGCTCATTATATCGTTTATCTTTTCCTTCCATGTTTGATCTGGAAGATTTCCCACTTCTTGATGCATGAATGAAATGACTGCTGATTCTGAGATGGAGGGTGCCTAAGTGGGATGATTCTGCCTGTGCCTTCACACACCACGTCCATGTGTCTAAAGCCAACCAGCACTCATCCACTAGGATGTGGTAACAACAACAGCCTTGCTCAGCTTCAGAAATATACTGGGGAAAAATAAAAATGACAAATATTTGAGCTGTTTTTAAAAAAAGCTTAAAAAATTATTATTATAATAGACATGGAGGAAAATCTGCGGCAGGAGTGGGATTAGTACAGAAACAGCAATTGGGGTTAGTGCCATCACTCTGAATTACATGTCCCCCAAACTGCAAAACGTAAGTGAAAGAAACGTTATCTATTTCCCAAGGATGCCTTCGCTTTGTAAATTTAAAAAAGACAACCCCCAAACCAACTTATCTCACAGCAACTGTGTTTTCAAGATATGTTGCCTACACAGGTATCTCTCACGGTGAGCACACGGGCCACGCATGAAGGATCTACTCTGAGAAGGGACAGCAGTCTCAGCAAACAGGATGGATGTCAACAGATGCTGAGAGGCAGATCTTCACTTTCCTCATCAGTCTGACTCATCAAACTCTTTTGACCTCAAGAAATGAGTGAGATCTCAGATTCTCACATGGAATCAACCTGCTAGGTGCAAGTCAGCATGAAAACAGAGAGGGTAAAAGGGCTTCAGCTGTTCCCCTGACCCTGGACCCTTGCACAGCCCTCCAAACTGCCTGGCTCTCTATGGGCAGCGAGAGAAAAGTAGGAGAGAAGACAAGAGAGCGGGGAGAGTCAGGGATCCCATGTACATCCCGCCCCTATGCAAGAAGCAGCAATCCCCTGTACGAGCAGCCGCTCGGTGTCGTTTGTACCGAGCGCGGCAAAACCGAGCGGGAGACCGGTGCAAACGTGAAGGGGTTCTCAAAAGAGCCGAGGCACAGAAGATGAATCCTTTGTCTTCTATTGTTTTGGGTATGAGGAAGGAAGGTGTAATTCAATCACCCTGAGGGAAGGACTGAAGAAAGAAGGTGGACCTTGGCCAGCTTGTCAGCCTGCACAAACGACTTTGACACACGCAGCTTACGCTGAACACACCAAGTTGTCTGAAGGTTTTATCTAGTGTAGCTTGGCTTGTTTCTATAGCTCAGAACACTCAACATACGAATGCCGCCAGTTTATGCACTCGTGGGCAGGTCAAGATCTGACACAAGCTGACGTGGCTCTTCTGATGTCACTGGCGTTGGGCCCATTTCCACAAGCTGAGGGTCTGCCCATGACATCCACAGCAAGAATCCCACCTGCAATGTGCACATTCCTCATTTTTATCTGTAACTAACTGTTTGGAGTTTTTATTTTTGGATGCTTAATATTTTTCTTTTCGATACGTAGCTCCTAGGAACCTTAGATGAAATTGAGGAGGCTGCAAGCAATGACGTGGAGATTTTCCAAAAGGAAGTGGCTACATTTTGAAATAAAATCACCTTGAAGAAGACACAAAGCCATTCTCCACAGAAAAATCAGAGTCCTCATTACAAATCAGAACGTTAGCACACCCTGTCCGCTTTCTCCCCTTAGGAAGCCCTGTATGATTGCCCAAACAGTGCCAGTCTGCTACAGTTTCAGCTTTCTATTCTATTTATTCTCGCATTTCTATTATTCTTTGTACACCCAGAAGATCCAGACATTTTCAGAACAGGTTTGTGTTACGGGCTTTTCCTAAGTTACTATGGTGCAAAATGAAGAACTAGTACAGAAACAAGATGCTTGAAGAAATGCAGACCAGAGGATAGAAGAAAAGTGAATTGTCATGTGTATTTAATTTACATTGTTTTCTATGAAAAAGAAGGTAAACAGAAGACAAAGTTACGAAGCTGTACACAAAATAACAAGCAAAGTGAGGAGGAAATACGGAGCAGTTATTGCATTAAATGAACTTTCCCATTCTGTAGACAGGGGGGCTGAAAAGGATAAAGAGCTGGTAGAGAAACACAATTTGTACGTGAGTTTTCGACTTACTCTTTCAAAAATGTTTAGCAATGAACTTACCGCAGTGCCATTGTTATCTCTAAATACATCTTGATTAAAATAGTCAAAGAGCTTCTTTTCTAATTGTAGCATAACCTAAAAAATAGAGGAGAAAGGTCAGCAAATCTGGTGGACTCGGCTCCCTGACAAACAGATGCTGGGAGTGACCCTTTTAGAGACACGCAGCCCTTTAAGACTCCACGACATGTCCACGTCTAAAGCTCCCTGTCAGCTTGCCCGTTTGGGTGACTGGCAATCACTTACAAAGATCCAATTAACTGAGCATTAGGTGTGATAATCTATATCCCTTCCCTCCCTTTAAATTATCAGTTTGAAACAACTATATTCATGCTTTGCAGAAAAGAAAGTGAACATTCAACAACGTTTCTATTTACACAGGGGGTACAGAGGGCATTAAGTTGTTTACCTTTCGGTCATTATCAGATTCACGAAATATTAGCTTGACTACTTCATTTGTGTCAGCTGCCCGGATAGTCTGCATTGTAGCCTTTGCACATAGTGTCTAACAGAAAAAACACAAAAGAGAAAGGGAAACTAGTTTAGTATGAAACATAAGGCCACACTTGATTGAACTTTATCAGTCCATGTCTCTTCAACGCCCACCTGAAAATAAGATTTGCTGTAGGTCAAAATACAAAGCACCGCTAATTTAAGTCAGTTCCACTTATCATGGATTTAAAACAATAAACTGAATTACCGTTTGGAGAGAAACAAGCAATATTTTAAAAATATCAATCAGATAAGGCAAATATTCATTTACCTTACTCCCACGCGCACAGGTTCTTTCCCAGGTCTGACACTACCACACATCACTTGTAAACACCCTCAAGCGCCACTTCCTACAGCCAAGGACTCCGCAGCCCTGCCCGTGTCTGCACCGCGTTCTCCAAGCAGAAAACTACACTGGCACTCCAGTTCTGTGGGTTAATTCTTGTTTGCAAAAAATTCTGCCTTGTAAATTAATGTAATTTAAAAGTCCAAGCAACACTGACACAATCTGACAGTTAAGTTTCACAGTTTACCCTGGATGGCGAATTCCCCATGTGTCACCCTTTTCAAAAAGGGACAGCGTCACACCCCTAGATGTTTTGAGGACTGGGTGTCTAAAACATACTATAAATCCACACCTCAGCGGGCACAGAGGTATGAACTTCCGAGGAAGTGTCAGGCCTCGATTCATGTGCCATTCGCCCGGTCGAGGCCCAGTTTCAATGCAACCAGAGCTCACGTAGAGAATAACACAGAATAAACAGGTTCTTTAAGGGCTTGCTCTGTTGCACTGCAACAGGTGAAGATCTGGATATTTTGGCAAAGCAGTTAGGCATGTATTTAACTTAAAGACATAGTTTAGATTCACTGAACCTATACCATTAGTGAAGCTTTGAGTGTGTCAAGTGCTCTGAGGTGCAGAAATAGAGCAGATCCTAACTACGGGGTAGGCAGGCTTCACAAAGGGCTCTGTAGTTGTGCGGCTTGGGCAAAGCTACGGGCTGGCCTGTGATGCCACCGCTGCCCATCTGCCTGTGCTGCTGGAGGCCACACGGCAGCAGACAGACAGGGGAATGGAGACAGCCTTGGCACTTCTCGAAGGCAGAGCGAAAATGGCCAAGACGTGTGCACCCACACCTGGGAGGCAGTTCAGCATCCTCGGCTGCCACGGCTGAGGCAGACGCTGCTGACAGGACCTATGCACAGCCCTGGGCAGGGATATTGGCAGAGACTCTCCTTCTAAAGCTTATTTTGCTAGAGGTGCTTAACAAAAGCATGCTAAAGAAAATAACTCGGTCAAGAAGAGGCAAAGAGGTGACTTCCCTGCTCTGCCTGTTCCATTCCTTTTGATAACGACCAGACAACAGGTTTTCATTCTGCACAGTATTCGCTTATACAATAAGTATGTTCTGTGGTAACAGAAATTCACCTCCTACTCCATGCTTCTTTCTCTCACAAGCAGAAGTACCTACACAGGGATTCACTACTAGAAGTGCAGTATCTATCAGACACCATGTTGTGTAACTGCAGCTTACTTCTCCATTCCCCACCCTGAATTTCTTCTGAAGCAAGAACCTGAAGGTGGTTTTTTGAAAGGCTTGGCAGAGGAGAGGGGCGATGCGGCAGGAGCTGTTAACCCCAGCGAGGGGAGACGCTCGCCCGACCAGCGCAGAGCCTGAACCTTTGCTACCAGTTACTTTAAGCACAGCCCCAGGCGCTTCTCCCTCGCAGCCCACGTACCGCAGGATCCCTTCCGTCTGCGTGGACACGGAGCTGCCGTTTCGCCATCTGTGTCCGCAGGGACACGGGTGAGGTAATCCACAGCGAGCCGTTCCCTCCGACACGGCCATTGAAATTCAGAGCACAGATCAGCTAATCGGGTCAGGCCCAAAAAAATAGCGCTTTGGGCTCATGTGTCACAAATCAGTCTGGTCGCCTTTAAACAGTGCACCAGATTAGAACAAGCACCCGAACAAACCAAAGCGGAAAACCCGCCGCTCTCTAAAGCTGGTTTCTAAAGCCCTAACAAATCGCTCCATCTTTCACTCATTTAAACTTTCCAAATGAGGGTCAATACGGTCCCCGAGCATCCAAATGCTAATGCGCTTAAGTGCGCTTAAGCAGCTTTCCAGAGTGAATGGGCCAAAGAAGGGCTCGAAAAGACAAGGCAGAGTTACTGTCACTGTCAAAAAGTCATTGTAGCCACCCCCAGAGTAGTTGCAATTCAAGAAATTCATGATTTCTGTCTCTTAAAGGCATCTGCTTGAGAACATTTTTTTTTCTGAGCTGCTTTATCTCACAACTTCAGGCCCACTCTAAAAGAAAAAACCCCGCGATCGACTCTTGAGAACCAATACTGAGAAAGGACCCACATACCTTATTGCTTTCAAATTTCACACGCACAAAAAGTTACCTTATTCACAGACAAAAGTGATTGGGCAAAGGTTCATTTCTTATACAAGCTGGAGCACTCCTTTTTTCCTCCTCTTTTCAATTTCTACAAAGTCGTAGTCACCCAAGCAGAAAACTTTGGGGAACATGTGCCTTTTTAGACAAGTCTACTTATGAAGGGATTTTTTGTTGCTGGTAAAGAAAATCAAAACACTATGAAAACACACTGTTTCTTCTCGGGTATTCCCTCAAATGTACTCTTTCAGAAGAGGGGAAATCAGGCATCACAACTTTACCCGAGTTATCTTTTTTAAAAAGGCTTTTTTCTTAGGAAACAAGGTTCAGTTATAAAGTTTGCAGGGGAGCTGTATTCAGAGCGGAGAGAACTCAGTGCTCAGCCTTTGCTTAGCAAACACAGACGTGTCTTATTCCCGTTCCCACATGCGCTGTCCACACAGGTAGATGCTTCAGAGTTTTTTTTAAATAATCCTTTGTGATAATTCATCTGTATTGAACTGTAGAACACAGCAGTAACTTTTCTGATAATTGCACCGGAACGCATGTTATGCAAAGCAAGGACCGAACGTTTTTTATATTGAGACAAATGTGGGATTTCCTCTAAACTCTGCAATCCCCAGAAACTCAAAAGCCTTTTGACTTACAGCATAAATGCAACCTTCAAAATACATCTGCTCCCACATATACAGAACACGCTGAAACATTTTACAGTGTATTTCTGCATTCTTACAGCAAAAAAGGATATAGACATGAAAACAATTGTTATATACATAAAACATACATAAGTGACAGACAGTGTTCTATAACGTGCATTCTAGAATTGCTTTTTGTGCTGCGTCTACACGGACCCACTCTGAAGGCTGTAACTGTGCTGCTGCTTCCTGCCAGCAGCGCTCTGTTGAAAATTGCAGCTGATTTTTCATTGATTTTGCACTCTGGCTTTCTGAACGTCCTTTAGACTCCCGAGTCCACCCCTTGATGTGTGAGTTGAGTTATTGCACGCTTGTAATTACTCAACAATTTTTTTTTTAAGCAATGCAGTAGTCAAGCACATACAGGCTCAAACTTTCCTATTGCCTCTGACTACTGAGTCTAAAAAAGTGTATTATTTTTCCCAATGAAAAACTCACTCTCTTTTTAGGACTTATTATTACTGTCAATTCTTCTAAAAAAAAAAAAAAAGTAGAATACATTAATTGCTCCTTTATTATTAAAGAAGTTCAGCAGTAGTAGCAATTGCAACTTCCAGTAAGCCACATGGATTAAACCAGAAGTGTTTGCTGCTAAAAGTGCCAGGAGAGGAGCTCAGTGTCTGAAGAATGCTAATATGAGCCAGCTGAAACAAGGTCTTGAGCACGTGAGCAACTGAATCCATTAAATTTAATATATTTCATTTTATTCCAGATACATACTCTGTGGATTCTGGCAGGATAGAAAAGACACAGGTACATGTATCATCTAATTATGACAGGGAAAAACTTCTTCTGAAGTGCTGCTCAAAACCCCAAATCAATCTGACACTTATTAAATTAGGATCATCAAATGCTTTTTTATTATTATCTGGATGCAAATTGTATTTGAAACAACCAGCGAGGTAAAGGATTTGCTACTTTGGGAATAACAGGAACATCTGTCTTGTCCGGGCTCCTCCTTCCCTCTGAGGGGCTGACATGATTTCATGGGAATATACTAACAGCAAATTCACCAAATCATGAGATGTAAGAGAAATAAAATTTGCAAGTGAGAAAAACAAAGTTAAATGGAACTTTCCGAGTCAATGGAAGTTGTGTGTTCAGCTGGAGGACAGGTGACACTGGGGTTTTTAAACTCTATCTGCCACTGAAATGGAGACCAACTTCAGTGGTTTTCTTGCAGCCATGCGGGGGATCCAGGGTACAGAGCCAAATCCCCGCGTACAGCAGCCAAAACCCGTCTGAGAGGACACACATCCTCACTTGGGAAAACATCCCCTGGACTATCCGCTAACTTGTGTTAACCGCAACTGGGTGGAAACAGCAATAAAGTCTCCGAGAAATGACTGCGCTTCCAGGAGCAGGAATTTAACTTTGTTCGTTGAACAAAGGACAAACATTAAAACGTATTAATGAGAAGCCGCTTGAAGTATTAATATGTGACAATACTTTCTCTGTGAGTATTCCCAGAGGAGTGAGCTCGTGTCCAGGGGCAGGGATGGCGGGGGCCGGGTGGGACGGAGAGCGACAGCCTCCTGCTCCGCTCCCGCCTGTCCTCGGCGCACGGTCCATCTTCTGATGGCAAATCAATGCAAACTGCATCACGCTGCTGCCTGTATTCATTTCAGGGCTGATTTAACCTCACAGGCAGTTTACAGCAGCACCAGTTCTACTGCCTGTGGAAGCTTGGCCCAGAAGCTGCCCTAGACCTACAGTAGTTCTCTGGTCTCCACTGCACGACCCTTTTGCTGATTTGTGGGAAAGGGATACTTTGGTTTAAAAATACCTCTTTGGGTAGCGTCTGTGATAAAAAAAGCTCAGCACCAAGACCCCATCTCCATGCTCCCATTCTCCCGTGTCTCTAAATTAAATGAACCCTGCTGAAAACAATTTGCATTTCTTTGGGCAAAATTTGACGTTAGCTGCACTAAGTTCATCACAAAGTATATTTGTCCATCAGATCATTCATGACAATGTTACCAAAGTAACACAGGCAATGTAAAACCACTTCCGTTAGTTTTTCCCGTACTGCACCGGGCAAAGCGAGGACCAGTTCAACGGTACAGCCTCCGTCCAGCAGCACACGCGGCTGCCTGCTCTGCCAGGGGCACTCACTGCCTGCCGAAAACTGCTCCTGGCTCTCACAGAGTCACCTTTTGCAGTAATGGGTGAGACTTCTGTTTGCATTCGCACGGGAGGCAGCAGGGCCTTGGTCCCAAGTGCTCTTGGCCGCAGCCCACCCTCGGACTGTGCAGGGATGGGTGCAGGGGCAGCAGGCTGGGTGCTGAGCGTCTGGGTGGGTGCTGAGCGGCTGTCTGGGTGCTGAGCGGCTGGGTGGGTGCTGAGCGGCTGTCTGGGTGCTGAGC